>CM051266.1:0-232500 GCA_027921565.1 Artemia sinica
ATTGAAATTATTAGTTCAGATTTTACGGATATAGTTTTTATTTTTCATCCAAAAATAAGGAGCTTAAGTAAAAAAGGAATAAGTTTCACATTTGAACCATGAGAATTGTATTTTTCCGGTTAATTTTCTTTCAACAAACTTAGAGTTTACAGTCAAAAACCCTTATTAGCTCAGATTTTACGGAAATAGTTTGTTTTTTTTTTCGATCCAAAAATGGACTTAAGTTTCACATTTGAACCAGAGAATTGTATTTTCCATAATTTTCTTGCAAAAAAACTATAGTTTACGGTCAAAAAACCCTTGTTAGCTCAGATTTTACAGAAATAGTTAATTTTTTCGATCCTAAAAAGGACTTAAGTTTCACATTTGAACCAGAGAATTGTATTTTCCATAATTTTCTTGCAAAAAACTAGAGTTTACGGTCAAAAACCCCTAATTAGCTCAGATTTCCCCCCCCCCCCCCCCCCCCCAAAAAAAAAATACTTTTCAGACATTTCTTGTTAAAACTTTTATTTTCAACTAATTCATCCGGCTTTTCGAAAGCAGTTCATGCCAGAGTACAGCACTATAACTAGTCTAAGACATCCACTCTTTCATTGCCTCCACCCCCCAAAAAATTACTTTTCAGATATTTCTTGTTAAAACTTTATTTTCAACTAATTCATTTGGGTTTTTCACAAGAAATTCGTACCACAGCTACAGCACTATCACTAGTCTAAGACATCCACATCTAAGAGTCATAGAATACCAGTGGAAAAGCCATATCGTGTCTCTGACAAATCATAGAGCACAATTGTTAGAACCGTAAGCATACTTTGACATTTTTAGAATACATACAAAAAGAAAAAAAAATAAATAAAGTTGAAAAATTTCGAAGTTTAAAAAAAAAAAAATAGTTTGTTTTTATGAAAAAAATATTGAAATTATTAGTTCAGATTTTACGGGTATAGTTTTATTTTTCAATCCAAAAAAGGACTTAAGTTTCACATTTGAACCAGAGAATTGTATTTTCCATAATTTTCTTTCAACAAACTAGAGTTTTACAGTCAAAAACCCTTATTAGCTCAGATTTTTACAGAAATAGTTTTATTTTTCGATCCAAAATGGACTTAAGTTTCACCTATGAACCAAATGAGAATTGTATTTTCCATAATTTTCTTTGCAAAAAAACCCCCCCCCTTATAGTTTAAAGACTATAGTTTACGTGTCAAAAAAAACCCTTATTAGCTCAAATTTTACGGAAATAGTTTATTTTTTTTCGATTCAAAAAAATGGGACTTAAGTTTCACCATTTGAACCAGAGAATTGTATTTTCTATAATTTTCTTGCACAAAAAAAACTATAGTTTACGGTCAAAAACCCTTATTAGCTCAGATTTTAGAGAAATATAGTTAATTTTTTCGATCCTAAAAAGGGACTTAAGTTTCACATTTGAACCAGAGAATTGTATTTTCCATAATTTTCTTTCAAAAAAACTAGAGTTTACAGTCAAAAACCCTTATTAGCTCAGACCCCTGGTTACAGAAATAGTTTTATTTTTCGACCCAAAAAATGGACTTAAGTTTCACCTATGAACCAGAGAATTGTATTTTCCATAATTTTTTCTTTCTTGCAAAAAAACTATAGTTTAGTTTACGGTCAAAAACCCTTATTAGCTCAAATTTTACGGAAATAGTTTTATTTTTTCGATCCAAAAATGGACCTAAGTTTCACATTTGAACCAGAGAATTGTATTTTCCATAATTTTCTTGCAAAAACTAGAGTTTGTAAACGGTCAAAAACCCTAATTAGACTCAGATTCACCCCTAAAAAAAAAAATACTTTTCAGACATTTCCTGGTTAAAACTTTATTTTCAACTAATTCACCGGGTTTTTTTTGGAAGTAGTTCATGCCAGAGTACAGCACTATAAACTAGTCTAAGACATCCACTCTGTCATCGCCCCCACCCCCAAAAAAATACTTTTGGGATATTTCTGTTAAAACTTTATTTTTCAACTAATTCATTTGGGTTTTTTCACAAGAAATTCGTACCACAGTACATCACTATCACTAGTCTAAGACATTCACATCTAAGACATCCACTCTGGTCCATCGCCCCACCATCCCCCCCCCCCCCCCTTTTCAGTTCCATTCAGACACTATAAAAAATACTTTTCAGACACTATAACTAGTCTAAGACATCCACTCTGTCATCGCCCCCCCCCCCCCCCCCCCCAAAAAAAAAAAAAAATACTTTTCAGACATTTCTTGTTAAAACTTTATTTATAGCTATGTTCACTATAATATCCCATTGCCTATTGCATCAAGGGCCAAAAAGGGCTTAGATCCCTCACAGTGGTAGCTACTCAAGGAAGAATTTGAATAACCCATTTATATTGACTTTTTCTACAAAATAAGTTTTTCAAAGAAAGGTAAAGAATTCCATTAAACAAAAATTGAGCAAAAATAAAATCAAATAATCTACCAAACGTGAAACTACCACTAATCAGCATCTATAAATAAATGAAAACCCAAACTGAAAAGAAATTACAATAAATAATCGAGTCAAACTCAAAACGAGCAGAAATTAACATAAGTTTTGGGCAAAACCCCTATGCCTTCCCAAGGCCAGTGTGGGGATTGGTTAATAGAACATTAAACGCAACATTTATTATTATTTCTTTATTTACATATTAGAATTAACATTTTAAAATTAGAATAGCCAAGGCTTATGATGTTTTGAATATTCTCGTTTATTTGATTGAAATTGTTTAATTATAAAATAAATAATGCCTTTCGAGATTAGGTCTCGTTAGATTTCAGTTCAATGTCTTCTTTTGCTTTGAATATTCTCGTGTATTTAATTGAAATTGTTTTATAATAATAAAAGTGACATAATGAGCTTTTGAGGTCCAGTTTGAACTTCCTGCATTCAAAATTTGGTTCAAATTCAGGATCTAGATCCACACACTTCTAATCCCCCTCCCCCACCTTCTGAGAAATAAATAGATCTCCACTCAACGTGACATGTATGTGTACAAATCAACTAGAATAATCTTCCTCATTGAATTTGAGGATGCTCAAGGCTGTATGAATCAGGATATTATTTGGTATTCCACTGGTAGCGTTGATTTTCACCAAAGTTGATGTTTATAAAGGTTTTAGTAATAGCTTAAAACCATTAAAACTGGTAAAACAAGGCGAGTACATGTCCCGCAGACGATGTTTGAGTTCCAATAAAACAGGTAATTTTTGAATTGTATACAGGCCTATAAAATTTGTAACACCCTGAAGGTTCCTGTATCTCATTAGCCTAAATATATGCATGCTAATTCAGTTATATTGTGCCGCAAATTTTTTACATGTCAATCATGAAATAGCATTATTCACCGCATGCATATAAGGAGTCGATTTACTAAATCCAATTTTTCCAACGAGACTATGCAACTCAACCGCATTTAACTAATCCCCGTGTAACTGAATCCACATGTAACTGAACCCCCGTGCAACTGAACCCTCGTGCAACTCAACTCCCGTGCAACTCAAGCCCCATTTAACTAAACCCCCGTACAACTGAATCCCCCATGTGACTGAACCCCTGTATAACCGAAACCCCGTACAACTGAACCCCCCCCGTGCTACTGAACCATTCGTGCTACTGAACCCTCGTGCAACTCGACCCCCATTTAACTAAACCCCCGTGTAACTGTACCCCCTTAACTGAACCCTCGTGCAAGTCAACCCTCGTGCAACTCAACTCCCTCAAAAAACACTTTTCAGTCATTTCTTGTTAATATTTTTTTTTTATTTCTAAACTATTTTAAATTGACAATACTCTCCAAAACATCACTTGTGTATTATACAGTACACAATAACCCCATCTCCTCCAATTCACAAATCCCATTACCCCTTTTTGCAAATGTTAATCGAACATTTCCGATTGTAAAAGCATTTCCATAAAAATAGCTCTTAATAGAACTTTTTAAGCGTGAACTCCTATTTTTCAGACGAAAATATAGAAAATATCGTCAAAACACACTTTTCTGTTTCAATTGTATACATTTTCACATTTTCTGATTCAAATGTGTATCTTCAGTCGGAAAAAAAAAAAAGCATAGTTTTGATTCAAAAATGAGCCATTTCCATAGCAACAGCTCTTAATAGAACTGTTTAAGTATGAACTCCAATTTTTTCCAACGAGACTATGCAGCTCAACCACATTTAACTAATCCCCGTGTAGCTGAATCCGCATGTAACTGAACCCCCCGTACAACTGAACCCCTCGTGCAACTCAACCCCCGTGCAACTCAAGCCCCATTTAACTAAACCCCGTGCAACTGAACCCCCCCATGTAACTGAACCCCTGTATAACCGAAACCCCGTACAACTGAACCTCCGTGCTACTGAACCCTCGTGCAACTCGACCCCATTTAAACTAATCCCCGTGTAACTGAATCCGTATGCAACTGAACCCTCGTGCAACTCAACCCTCGTGCAACTCAACTCCCTCAAAACACTTCTCAGCCATTTCTTGTTAATTTTTTTTATTTCTAAACTATTTAAAATTGACAACACTGTGCAAACCATCACTGGTGTATTATACACCACACAATCATTCCAATATCCTCCAAAACACTTTTCAGTCATTTTGTTAAAAATTATCCAATCGCTAATTACCCTTTTTTTTATACCCACCAAACCAGATTATACCCACCAAACCAGATTATACCCACCAAACCAGGAAACCCGTCTGGTAAGGCATGTACCGTTCGTAGTAATAGGTGACTGACCCGTGGTAAGGCATATTACGCAATCACTGGTCGGATCAGCACCTAGGTTACTACTCAGGACATAACTTACAACGCCCGTCCCCCGGGCCCTGCGGGGTTTTGTCGACACCAGAGTTTTTATCTGACCTCTGAACTGTTTTAAAAAATGGCTATCTCAAAATTTGTGTCAGATGGGTCTACGAAAAAAAGGGCATGGGGTTGGGGCTAGTTGCCCTCCAATCTCTTTTGACTCTTAAAATTTGATTTAGAACTTTCAATTTCCATCCAAATGAGCCCTTCTGAAGTTTACACGAGCATCCTTTCCATAAGAACCATATGTGCCACCAGGCATAACTTGCAGCGCCTGCCCCCGGGCCCAGGGTGGTGGTCTCGATACCGGAGTTTTTGTTATCTGATTTTTGAATTATTTTTAACAAAATGGCTATATAAAAATTTTTATTGGATATATTTGGGGGAGAAAAGAGGCTTCGAGGGGATAGGTGTCCTTTGATCTCTTTTGATTCTTAAAAACTGAACTCGAAGTTTCAATTTTCAATCAAATGAGCCCTGTCTGAAGTTTACACGAGCATATCTTCCATAACTGCTATATATGCCCGCCAAGCATAGCTTACAACGCCTACCCCGGCCTTGAGGGATTGTATCGACCCCGTAGTTTTCGTAATATGATAGGTTGAACCGTTTTGAAAAAAATTGGCTCTCTCAAAGTTCGTATCGGATGGGTTTGAGGAAAATAGGGAATAATGGGGGGGGACTTGTTGCTCTCCGATCTCTTTTGAATCTTAAAAAGTGAACGAGAACTTTAAATTACAAATCAAATGAGCCCTCTCCCAATTTTTTACAAGCAACCCTTCCATAATAACCATATATGCCCCCAGAACATTACTTACAATGCCTGCCCCCTGGGCCCTGGGGGGTTGCGTCGACAAAGAAGGTTTTTCTTATCTGACCTTTGAACTATTTTTAACGAAATGGCTATCTAAAAAATTTTTATCGGAGGGGCTTGGAGAGAAAAAGGGTGTGTGGGAGGGAAGAGGGGCTAGTTACCCTGGGATATCTTTTGACTCTTAAAAAGTGAACTAGAACTTTGAATTTCCATTCAAATGAGCTCTCCCTAAAGTTTATACGAACATCCCTTTCATAAGAACCATATACACCCAAGGACAACACTTACAACGTGTGCCCCCGGACCCTGGGGGTTTTTGTCGACACCGGAGTTTTTGTTATCTAATTTTTGAACATTAAAAAAAAGGATGTCTTAAAATTTGTAGCAGATTGGTTTGGGAAAAAAGGGCGTGAGGGGGATAGTTACTCTTCATTCTCTTGACCCTTAAAAAGTGAACTAGAACTGTCAATTTCCAGTCAAATGAGCCCTCTATGAAGTTTATACGATTATGTATTTATAAGAACCATACATGCCATTAGGGCATAACTTAGAACGCCTTCCCCCGGGGAGTTGTATTGACACCGGAGTTTTTCCTATCCGATATTTGAGCTATTTTTAACAAAATGTCCATCTCAAAGTTTTCATCAGATGGGTTTGGAAAAAGAAGACGTGGGGGGGGGAAGGGGTAGTGGCCCTAGGACCTCTTTTGACTCTGAAGAAGTGAACTCGGACTTTCATTTTCCTATCAAATGAGCCCTCTCTGAAGTTTATACAAGCATCCCATTCGTAAGAGTCATATATGCCCCAGGGCATAACTTACAACGCCTGCCCCCGGGCCATGGGGGGTTTGTGTCGACACATGAGTTTTTGTTATCTGACTTTTGAACAACCGTTTTAAAAAAATGGCTGTCTCAAAATTTTTATCGGATGTATTTTGGGGAAAAGGGGTTGGGTTGGGGGGGGGGGGGGCTAGTTGCCCTCCAATCTCTTTTGAATCTCAAAACCTGAACTAGAACTTTCAATTTCCAGTCAAATGAGCCCTCTCTGAAGTTTTTAAGAGCATCCCTTCAACAAGAACCATATATTCCCCCAGGGGATAGCTTGAAACGCCTGCCCTCGGGTCCTGGGGGGGGGGGGGGGGGGTTCGTTATATGGTCTTTGAATTTTTTTTAATGGCTATCCCAAAGTTCTTATTGGTTGGGTTTGAGGAAAAAATCTCGTGGAGGGGGAGGGGGGCTAGGTGCCCTGCGATCTCTTTTGACTCTTAAAAAGTGAACTAGAACTTTAAATTTCCAATCAATTGAGCCCTCTTTGATTTTTATCCCTTCGATAACAATCATACAACCATATACGAGCATCCCTTCCATACTAACCCTAAATGCCCCCATGGCATAACTTACAACACCTACCCCTGGGCCCGGGGGGGGGGGGTTTGTGTCGACACCGGAGTTTTTGCTATATGATCTTTGAACTATTTTCAACAAAATGACTATCTCAAAATTTTTATCAGATACAGGTAATTTCAGAGACCACACTGCCTTTCTGTGACGATAAATAAAAGTTCAAATATGGATAAATCCTTTTAATAGACAGTGATGATGATAACAGTGATAGAAGTTCACAAAAATATGAGATATTTCGGTCACATATGCAGTGACCGTCATCAGTACTGAAACTACTGCTGATGACGGTCTCTTCATATGTGACCGAAATATCATATATTTTTGTGAATTTCTATCACTGTTATCATCATCACTGTCTATTAAAAGGATTTTATCCCTATTTGAACTTTTTTTTATCGGATGCATTTGGGGAAAAAAAGGGCTTGAAAAGGGGGGGGGCCTGTTACGCTCCGATATCTTTTGTTTTGACTCTTAAAAAGTGAACTAGAACTTTCAATTTACAATCAAATGAGTCCTCTCTGAAGTTTATACGAGCACTCCTTCCATAAGAACCATATATGCCCCCAGGGTATAACTTACAAAGCCTGCCCCCGAGCCCTTGGGTTTTGTCAACACCGGAGTTTTTGATATGTGATTATTGAACTATTTTTAACAAAATGGCTATCTCAAAATTACTATCGGATGCATTTGGGAAAAAAAACGGCGTGGAGGGGGGGGGGGGGCTAGTTGCCCTCCGATCACTTTTGACTCTTAAAAAGGGCTCTAGAACTCTCGGTTTCCAATCGAATGAACCTCCTTTGAAGTTCATATGACGACCCCTTCCATATGAAGTGCCTCTGGGAAGAAATAATAATAAACTAAATAATAAAACATTGGAGCCCTATGGCCTTTACTATAGGCAACGCTATAGGGTTGCCTCTGATAGTCCAAAGATCGGATAACAAGGTTTTTGGGCTGATACAAAACGACAGAGCCTGGGGGAAAGGGCTGTAAGTGATGCCCAGGGGTTATTTATGGTTTGTATCGAAGGAATGCTTGTATAAGCTTTAGAAGTGGCTCATTTAGTTGGAAATCAGAAGTTCTAGTTTCCTTTTAAAAGTCAAAAGTGATTAAGGTTCACTAAGGTTCAAAAGTGATTAACCTTCATCACTTTTGCGGATACAGGATACGGATATGAATGCTATACCGGATACGGGCTGATCAGCAATATTTTTTGGAGCAGCTTATCGTATCAAAAGTAAACTTCAGGGGCATCATGATCGGGAGGTTTGGTTGATCAAAAGGCAAATTGTGCCTGCTACTGCCTCTACTAATACTGCTGCTACTACCGTTGCTACTACTAATAATAAGGCACTATTACTGCTACTACTGTTCCTCCTGCTACCACAGCTACTATGAGGGTAGTACGATTAAGGCTCCGCTTATGAAATTGAAAATTTGACATAATATTCAGGAGGAACTTGAACTTAATCAAAACGGGCGTGTAAAGTGCGTCAAAAGAGGGTCAAAAGCGTACATCAGCAATGATTTTGGACTGGCTCACTGTGATGTTCAACTCACCAAAAGGAGAGATGTATATGCTACTATCGCTATTAATGCTGCTGCTACTACTATTACTACTACTACTAATACAACACTAACACTGCAACTACTGTTCCTACTAATACCGCAATTACTATGTACTATCAATGCTAAGTCTATGAAGGTAAAATTTCAGAGTAAATTGATGACCAATTCGAACTAACAGAAGACACTATGTGCATTTTGATTGTCAAAATAGCACATATGAAGAATATATTTGTGAATTAAGTCGAAACTGTCAGAGAATGCTTAAAGGTGAAGATCAATTGACCAAAAGGCAAGTAGAAAGGGGGGTCCGACTCCGAACCCCACACCATATATGGGCATAGAGTCCCTAGGGAGATGGTTTTCTCACTGAGAATAAAAAAAACAGGATTTTTTTCTCACTTTTATGGATGTTTCTTCGACGGTTATGAGTGTTGGTCAATTTATTTGATGTTTTTCTTGGATGTCAACATCAATTTATGTCTGTTTTATGGTTTTTGTCAGTGAGAATGGAAAAAAAGTATTTTCTCACTTTGATGGATGTTTTTTCTGGATTATTGAGTCTAAAGAGGACCGGAGTCAATGACAATTCTTACGAATGTTATGATCCATGAATTAGGAAACATGATCACGTGTTTCCTTCTCAGCCAATCAGCGAACATATTAGCGGCGGAGGGTATATGAGGAAAGGATTTTTGCTATAGTTTTTATTAGTCTGTGAATAGAATTCAAAGGAGTGAGAAGAACAGTTTGACTTTACTCATTTGGATATATATATTTGTGCTGATGATGTGGAATGTTTACCCTCTTAGAAGTTGATAGTGGAGTTGATGGTAATAATACAAAAGCACCAAACATTGCGGTGGAAATCACGAGAGGATCACGGCTTTGTCTGGAATGGGATGAAGTATATGCAAGATATGTGATATCCTTGAGCAAATTTAAAATGGAGGATCAATTATGTTTCGCTGCTAAAGTTGATATAGCACATGTGAATAGACTTCAATGTGCTTTAAGTGCATTAGTGAAACATATCGAAGACAATAAACTCTATCGCTAATTGTACATGCATAGTATTATTGTTGTTGTTGTAATTATTCAATAAAATTGTTTCGAAATCGAAAATGTTCCCTTTCTTTTCTGGTTAGGGGCTAACGAATCAGGGTCAGTCTAGAGTCAGCAGTCAGAGGGAAAGGATTGAAAAATGAATAAATTTGAGAAAGAGAGAATTAGACCAAATCTAGTGTTTATGGAAAAACATTTGATTTGGATGATGATTTTCTCGAATTATCTCTTCAACGCAGGATATTCTCTCGTCAGGGAACACTTGACAATATAATGAGGAGTGATTCTCCCACATTGGACTATTGTATGAAACTTTTAAAATGTGATTCAAATGCTTATACTCAATTTATTGATATATTAATTGGAACAAAGCAGAATCATATCGTGGATATACTTTTGAAAACATTGCCAATGGATTCAATGTAGATGGCTCCTCCTTCGGAAGAGGTAACGTCACAGAGTTACTCCTCCTCTCCCATTCCTCCACCTTGAATTTATCCGTCAGCAGGAACGATCAGTTTCGTTTTAGCTGTGAGAGAGTTGACATCGGAACCCCCCCCCCCCCCCCCAAAAAAAAAATGTTCTATACATGTCCATTGTGCATGTACACTCTTGGCAGTTGGACTCAATGTGAGAATTGTACAATTATTGATGACTATAGTGAAAAGTGCAAATTATGTAATCCTTGTAAATTAAATAGAGGCTATGCAGTACAAATTAAAGGATATAATTCATGTCTTGAGGAGGTGTGTGACTCTCATCCTAGAGGGCACCTGTGCTCCAATTGTCACTATGATACATGTGATCAGTGGGAGAATACTTACCCCGCCATGATCGGAAAGAATCCCAAACGTGATTTTAGTTTATTTCTACGAGATTGGTATCGTCGTGGATTTAAATTATTCTGGGAAGAGGAATCTGGTCTACGATTCAACTGTTGGGGTAACAAGACAATTTGGTTTCTACGTCATCGTTGTGACGACACTGCCTACTATGACTATAAACCAAGTGATTTTTATTTGGCAGTTACCGAATGTGATTCACCATTTGAAAACACTGTATGTGATATTGCTTCAAATAGACAGATTGAAACTCGTGAATTTCATAATATGAATGCAAATAGTATCATTGACTATACAAAGAGATATGACAAGAGTGAAGTTACATTGTACTGTAGAAAATGTAACCCTGACTTTGCAGTCAATCAAGATCAATATACAGTGAATCCAAATGATTTACCGGCATTAGTGGTTCACGACAGTTGCCTATACATCGAAAGAAGAAGAAGAAGAAATCTAAAGTGAAGATTTAAAGACATTGTTGTATATATATATATATATATATATATATATATATATATATATATATATATATATATATATATATATATATATATATATATATATATGTATATATATATATATATATACATATATATATATATATATATATATATATATATATATATATATATATATATATATATATATATATATATATATATATATATATATATATATATATATATATATATATATATATATATATATATATATATATATATATATATATATATATATATATATATATATATATATATATATATATATATATATATATATATATATATATATATATATATATATATATATATTACATTTTACTAATAAACAAATTCACAAACATTTTTTAAGCACTTTACTCTTAGGGCACTGAAATCAATACTGTGTAGGTCTGAGAGGATATTTTCCACTAGAAAGTCGTTCAGACGTGGATTGTCACTATAAATGTGGAGAAACTGCTTGTAAGTATAGCCGCGACTTCGGAACACAAAATATAGTAGTGCATGGAAGCCACAGCTTTTAGTCGTTAGTAGATCCTGCACCCTCTTCCGATTTTGAAAAATAGTTTTCCCACTGGTCTCAATATAGTAGCTGATGTGACGTGTGTAGAATGTAGAGGGTAGACCAAGAGGATCAAAAAATTCAATCGTCTTCATTGTTTGAAAGATGCACAGCCAATGACCTGTCAGCACAGTCGACGGACTGCTATTAACAATAATCAAGGTATTGTTGACACTTTGAATTTTTCCAAGAAAGTCCGAGGGTAGACAATAGGATTTGTACTGGGACATGTAGGGGTCCATTTAAATACATTGATTATTTGACTGGTGTTCATGGTGCCAAGTCTAGTAGAACACTGCCTTTGGGAGTGATTTCCCAATAGGTTTCATATTGACTTAGTGAGATTAGTGCAATACTCTCAGCCAATGGGTCGGCGAAATGTACACTCTAAACGCACACTCCCGTACGTACTATACTCATATCCTGTGTGCCAGACAAATCCAGTACAATGATACCATGTGTTTTAGCAAACATATCTTCAGTTATACCATTTTCAAATAGTTGAGAGTCATGATCTAGGGTTTGCCTGGTCAACTCATACAATGTTCTATAGGATTTATCAAAAGATAGATTGTAGAGTGGGATGCCGTTTACTTTGCACACAAGAGATGAAAGTCCAAACATCTCGAATTTATGTGGGCATTCAGTCCACGATCCTATTGCACTGGCGCTTTTTACAAATGCCAAAGCGAGTTTTGACGGAATTTCGCCATTGATAAAGGATGAATCGGTGAAGGTGCGTGATCCCATGGCAATATGACGATGATTGGTGATTGTATGAGGAACAAGTAGTTTAATATTATTTCCATTGGCTCTCAGTTTTTCCACTGCCAAAGCAACAGAACTCATGACGTGTTGTTTGCGTGCATGAAGTATTGCCGAGGTGAGGTAGAGACTTACATCAGGATTGGCAGCAAGTTCCTTTCTTAATATGAAATTGGATGATGCAAGCGTCAGTTTTATATCCACTTTAACATTGGGCGGCAGCCATTGGGATATATTAAATATTTCATGATATATTTTTCCAACTACATGTAATTCACTAGTTGTAGCATTTTTAAGTGCATCTGTACTATCAGTATTAGTAATATATTCATATCCATTGGAGATGCCTCTCAATTCCTTGTATGACTTGGGTGTCATCAGCATGAATTGCATATAGCTTGTATAATTTGAGAGATTGTTGCTTGTGCTCACCAGTGTGCCATTGATGTAGACACTAATTTGACGAAATAGATTATGTAATATACAATTTTCATAGGATATTCCATCGGCCCGAATTGGCATTGTATTATCGGATTTCCGGACTTTCATTTGTAAATCTATAAATGTTGAAGACATGTCCATAAAGTAGTCTTCATTGGAATAAATTTGAAAGTGGATATTATCGGAGAGGGGTTGTTGTGGATAAAATTGTTCATAGTATCCATGCTTGACACTCACATCAACATTTTCAGCATTGAATAGATTCAATGAGGCAGTGATTGAAGGTTGAGAATCCTAATGCGACAGGTAGGACATTCTAGGAGAAGAAATCTAGTTTCGATCTAACAATTTTCTTCCTGGGGCTTCTTCTTCTGTTTACACTACGTGTCGGCTTTTTCCTTCTTTTTTTTGACAAGAGGGATGATGTCTTTCGTTTCCGACCTGAGTGGAGACTGATGAGTGATGCATTGTTTCTTGACCTTTTTAAGCCTTTACCATTTTGTTTTAATCTCTCGCCAAGGGTTCGCGCACTGGACCTAAGATTTTCCGTAGCATTTTTTTAAAATCCTTGCCAGAGCCCCAATCGTATGGTGTAGAGGATGCAAAATCTGTCGCAGCCGGTACAAGATATTTTCTAGCCAGTGGTAGTGAAGAGCGAAACAGCTTAGTAAACCAACTGCCAAGACCGTAGCCAGACATTGACGAGCGACCTTTGTAATAGTCCATTCCATTGCCCTGTTGTCTTGGGCCAAGAGTATTAACATAGCAGTCAATATCAGGACAAATGAATACCACTTTTTATTAGACATCTTGTTGTTGTTGAACGATGGGACGAAAATGGCTTGTAATCACAGCCAAACCTTTTGAAATTGCTATGGGATCACCCAATTCAGTTCTTAGTGTTAACTGACAGAGTTCCAAATAGGAAGTGTTTACGGGAATATACTGAAGATGCTTTATCTTGTAGTGGTGAATATGTTCTTGGTTGGTTTTTCGTTCAAGAACTCGTAGGAGGGGAACATTTGAATTACCAACCGAGATGTTTCCACAAATAAGGCGTAGAGAAATATACAAGTGTCTGTGGAGAATACAGGCGGGGTAGTCAGCAAAAATGAAATTAGTGTTTTCCGGCACTTTTACCATTGATTATATTGAGCTTAAAGCCAAGAACATCCTTTAGATTATCATTGAGAATAACCTTTTCGTTGGCAATAGGTGAACTAATGTAGATCTTGCCCACCTCTTTGAATAGTTGAAATGAAAAAGCTCCTTTTTACGAGCGGAAATTCTTTTATTAATAGAACGACATAAATCATTCATACAGGTGAGTTCCTCGTAGGGTAATTCAATATATGGATAATCCATCCAATTGATTTTTGGAATTTGTTCTTGATCAATTGAGGATGGTGGTGGCGGCCAATCATAGGGTCTAATTTTTATATCATATTTACGATCTGTTCTCAGGATGTCGTAGGTATTTTTGAGAATACAGTCGACAAGAGCCACTTCATACTTTCCGTCGAATTTGATGGTGGGGGAGAGTTTTGTCCAAAAATCACTTGTTCTATTCAAGTCATTGTAGAGAGGATCAGAAACATTGGACATGAAAGTCACATAGAAATCACTGGGCATTGTTAATATCTTCAGCACTGACCCAAGAATCAAAATCTGAGTTGTATCCTAGCCAGCGAACAAGCAACTGTCTCTTGCCCCTACGAGTACGACTCTTTAATATCTTTTCAATTTGATAAATTTCACTAGTGTTTCTAACTTTTTGCAGTTCATATTCATAAAAACCGCCGAGAATCACATCATCTTTGGTGTCTCACAGTCGATATGTCGTGGGCTCGGTGTCCAGGATTTTGGACACTTTAAAAAGTTCAGTGCTCCATAAATAATTCCCCTTTTCAAAAATATTGGTGGTTCTATTAATTCGAACAGTATCACCAACATTGAATTTGTTCTTCACATTTTTTTTTCTTTTTCACCATTGGAATATTGCTTTAGAAAAGCATCAAATGTATTTTCACTGCAGTGAACATCCCGAGGGTTTGAGTTGGACAGAGATCGATGAGGTCGACGGTTGTATATCCGCATGATTTTATCTAAATCATGAATAAAAGCAGGTGTATTTTTCAGGCTACAATATCTTGAAATTAATAGACGAATCGTTCTTATTAATCGTTCAGCCAATGCAGCCTTTATCGGGCTGTGACTATGATAAAGTGTTGTATTATATTTCAATAGAACCTTTTGCACATGTGGATTAACAAATTCACTGCCACGATCCGATTGAATTTTTCTATACAAATCCTGTTCAAGAATACTTTCAATGCCTGAGCAACTTCAACACCTCTCTTTGATCGCAGTGGAATGGCATAGGCATAGCGACTAAAGACACTGATTGCCACCAGAATATATTTGTAGGGTGCATTGTGACGCCGTTGAACTGCGTCTAAAGTTAAAAGATCCGTTTGCATTATATGCAGAGGGAAAAAAGGCTTTAGTTTGTCGATATTGTTTGCCGCGAAGCCTATGATTCCGGTGCAGTGTGTGTAACTCGGTTCATTCTCTAGATACTCTTTTGCTTTTTTCAATGTGCTACCGGAGACAGCTTTAGAAAGCGTTTTGGGAGAGCTTAAACTTCCCACTTCACCAATATTTTTATAGACACCTTTCAGAACTTCATCCATTTTGAACGTAAACACGTAGTGTAATGTCCACTCCCCTTTTGCACACTGGAGGGTGAATCAATTCGTCTTTCGCTTTTGACTAGCAGCCACAGGTGTCGTAAAATCATTGCTGCTGCTGCTAGTATTTTCAAATATTGAATCTTCTTCTTCTTTTTTAAATGGTGGTGTTGGTGTTGTTGGAGGACTATATTCTCTTAGTTTTCCTTTAGAATTTGCTTATTGCCAATAAGACTTTTGGGAAAGTTTGATACACTTAGAAAGGTGTATAGATTATTGTCAGATGATAAAAGTCCTTTACGATTCGTCACCATATCACAAATTAAATCAACTAGATTATAACTTTTTCCCTGAATTATAATTCGTTTCCCTGTGCTATCAACTTGAACTTGATCTTCATCACCAGTTTCCAACATGAGATAAGATAATACTCTTTTACTCTGTTCTCGATAGGTCACTGGCAATAGGTTTCCAATTTTCGATACAATTGAATTCAATTCCTTCTCCTTTGATTGTACAGAATCTTGAGGAGATGTTTCCTGTTTATCGGTAACAGCGGCGGTGGGTCTCTCACGATAAGGTTTATGTTTGTCCACACGTCGCAATGCATCTTGAAGTAAAAGCAGTTTTTTGTCATCGACAATATTCTCAGCATTAATGAATTTGCTTAGATTGTCTTCAAAATGTTTGACGGGCGAGAGGACAAGTTCAAATGGTGTCAATTTATAGGGGTTTTGCCATTCTCTAGAGAAAACTGTTTACAAGTCCTGCAATTATTGGCAGTAAAAGTGTGAAAAAGCTACCGCCCGCTTGAAGGAGCCGTTTTCTTTTAAAATTTTTTCCATTGTTTTTTACAAGCCAAGGCGCGTACAGTGGAACGATGTTGCTTTGTCTGTTGTCTAACACCTTCTGGCAGTTTTAACATGCCCGCAGTTAAATTTAAAAAATGTTCAGATATTAGATTAATGAAATCATTGTCAACGCCCGTGTTTGAGTATGGCCTTCCTAAGCAAGGGTTTTGAAGTGCTGAAAACGGAAAATAAATGCCGTTGTTTGTGTAGTTTCTTCAGTGTCATAATGGCAACTAATAGCCTTTTCTACTGTTCACCGGAAGATATACTGTAATTTCATTGTTGAAAATGTCGGTGAATACACGTAGATCCTCGGGTGTGCTCTGATTAAGATCCAGCAAAATGTAACCGTAGGGTTTATTAGTCGCCTGAGTGGGCGCTG
This sequence comes from Artemia sinica, assembly GCA_027921565.1. Classification (NCBI taxonomy): domain Eukaryota; kingdom Metazoa; phylum Arthropoda; class Branchiopoda; order Anostraca; family Artemiidae; genus Artemia; species Artemia sinica. The sequence goes on from CM051266.1 coordinate 16,721, forward strand.
ACAACAGAAATTTAGGGGCACCGGGGTATATCTGTTTATTGAGAGTTATGAGCGAGCTAGAATCACGAACAACTCGATAGATAAACATAGTAGGTGCAGTTCAATGCAAGGGTTCGCATACATTTGCTCTGATGAAACAGATTGTGTAGAACTAAGGTTATGGAAATGTGTTCATGGTGGGAGCGAACAGTGAACAGTTGTAGTATTTCCTGTGAGAAACTGTTCAATGGATTCAGCCAAATCATCAATAATCAACCACGAGTTCGATTCAATACTATTGAAAACATCAAGTCCCCGTATGAATTGTATTGGTATGGTTGTGGCAATAGCTTTTATTTGATCATAGGACTCCTGCCAAATACTATAGCAATAGTAGATTTTTTTCGGCTTTTCCAAAAAACATTTTATATCGCAATTTTTAATTATTTTAGTTAAGAGTGTTGTTTTCCCCGACATTGAGGGACCTCACAGAAAACGATCTGAAGGGTGTTTTAAATTGATACATGTTGCTGCTGCTGCTGCTGACAACAGTTGGACTATAACTAACTGTAAATCATACGTGTCCAATGAATAATTAGTAGTAGTAGCAATAATTTTCCCATAGATCTATCTACGTTAACAAGAGTAACAACAAAAAAAAAACAATATTTCATGGTCATTTATTTCGGCAACATGAAAACTCTATTTGATCAACATGAACAACAATGATAAAAATGAAACTTTATGTACAACATAAAAATAAACACTTTTTGTCCATGAAGAGCAACACTTATTGTCTTTAAAAACACTTTTTGTCCATCAACACTTTTCTCTACAACAACAACAACACTTTTTGTCCAGCAACATGAACACTTTTCTATAGAACAACAACACTTGAAAAAAAAAAACAAAACTACTTGGAACATGAACTAGCACAGTTTGAACATTATGAATTTAAAAGTGAGCCCCCCCCCCCAGGGCCACGAGGGCGAAAGGATGGCCGGCCGCGGGCGGGACCCCCCACCCCCGGGGCCGCGGGGCCGAAGGCCGGCTGATGACACCCCCCCCCCCCGCCCCTGGGTCGGCCGTGGGAAGGGCCCCCCCCACCCCCCGGGAGCCACGGTGGAAAAAATGTACACAATAGTTGTCATCACTGCTACAGCTTAGTGGTTGGGTTAGTTGAGATTGGGTTAGTTAATTTATGAACGGGTTGGTGGTGGTTAGTTAATTTATGAACGGGTTGGTGGTGGTTAGTGGTTGGGTTAGTCAGGTTAGGTTAATTCATCCAGACCAAGTTGATTGCGATAGTCTTTGCATTCAACTAGGTCTGAAATACGGTAGTGGCCATGAGGCAGGGCAGGACACTCACACCATCCTCGAGCACATAGACTTTGTCAGATATACATGAAATTGCATTTTTTTTTTCCGCTCTCACAGTATAATTTCTATACTGTAGAGAGCGAATTGCAAGCACTTGTGCTCTCAGCACTAGGCTACTTTCTACACAGTCTCTGTACACGCTCATGTTGAAATTGCTCTTTACAAAATGTGTAGGCACCCCTTTACACGCCTTCTTTTCATCCCCACTATGTGTTTCAACGCAATAAACTTTAGGGCCCGGGAACACCCCCCCTGGATATCAAAAATCACTCCCCGTCTCTGATTTTTTAACATTAATAGTTGGTTGGGGGCTTGACGTTTCACCAACTCGGGGTAGAGTGATGGATTCCAGTTGGTGAAATCCATCCGCGAGCTGATGTGTTCCCCCTTTTGTAGATCACCCAATAAATCTTCGGTCCCATTTACCTTTAACAGCAGAGAATCTGTATCCCATAGTAAACTTGAACCTCCCCCTCCCGTGGCCATTCCACCTTGCACACATTGTAAAAAAATGACAACATGAGCTTTTTGGAAATTTCCAGTACTGAACTGCCGCCCGCTATATTCTTGTTCAGTACCACATTTCGCTTTCGTCTGTGTAGAAGAACCATGCCAGTCTCTATGCTCGTGAACGATGTAAAATTGGGATCGGCAATAATTCGTGCACACTCTAGAGGGTCAGTCACGACGTCGCAGCGAGATCTGTTACGTACGCTTTCACACATTTTGCCAAACACTGAATTTAGGATGAGTTTGTACATTTCCTTCTCCACCTTTGAGTTTGCCCTAGAGCGTTTATCGACAAAAGTGTCGATAAACGTTTTCAAATATGGTCGCTGATTGAACTGCACTGCAGGACCCTGTGTATTTTGGTGATTTTGAAACCATTGTTCACCATCCAGTTCAAAAGCACATGGTGAACAACGACATTCTCCTTATTATCCAAATCAGCAATAAGTTTTTGCTTAGAGGGAGTCCAGTGCATCCCCATATCCTCAACCAATGATCGATTGTAGGGGCTCAGTCACTAGATGGGGGTGTATACAACAACCAAAACCCAGTGTCTGACTAATTCAATTGACGGGCCCCTTACAGGGAAGACCACCCCCTTCTTTTTTAAACGAACCCCATCTTCAAATTCAGTTTCATACTGAACCACAGTAACGCCAATATTTAAGTGGGCATAGCCCTTTTCAAAAATATCAATAGATCGTAGCGTTACTGGGTATTTTCCTTCTAAACAAGAGAAATCTACAATGGGGAAATTGGACCCTTCCTTCCCATGTACAGCCCAATCGTCTAAATTCGTCTTGGTAGCGTCACGTGCTAGAGGCTCGAATGCTGATATGAGGAAAGCATACCTGAAACATTTTGACCTGTTTCAAAACAGATCCGCTGGACACCTTTACAACCTTCTAGATCTGGATTATATTTTAATCAATTGCCCTCCCTCCCCCATGCCCCCCCTCTTAAAATAAAATCTTTCTTAAATTTACAGATATTAACGGTTAAATTTTCAATAAATAAAACTACAGACCCACTACCGTTTTCGTTAAAGTTCTCAAGATGCGCTATAATTTGACCTACCCACTCCGAAAAAACACCCTCAAAATTTTCTAAATTCGGATAAATCAAACGCATCTCGGAATGTACATAATGATAATAAACTTTGCTTTTCCCCTCATTTAAATAAAACACCTTTAAAACAATAGAAACCTTAATTGAATCCCTCCCCACACAATTGAATTTGGTTCTCCAGCAGTGCACGAATTTTATCTACATAGTCATGCCCAATTTCTACAGGATCAACACACATAATTTCCCCCCTTAAGTGAATTAAACGGGTCCCCAAAAGTCGCAGTGTAAACAACTATTGCATTTAAAATTGTGTTGGACAGCTGAAATTCGGGAAATGGTGTCAATTGGTCATTACCTCCCTTCCCCTCTTGTATATCATCAACACTCCCTCCCCCACATTGTTCAACAATATTTGGGGTATGCGAACGCTCCACTTCAGTTGTTTGAAGTGGATTCGTTAGGGTATCGGAGGCTGGAGGAGGAGGAGGGTTCCCAGTTAATTCGTTTGTAAAATCCTCCAAAAGCTGTAGTGTACTTGGGCTCAAGTCCCCCTGCCCAACTGCGCTATAATCTACATTAAAAGAAAATCATCTAAAAACTCATCAATATTAAACGGTATTTGACTGTCAGGTAAAATGTTATTGTCCCATGTTAAATTGATGGGGGACTCCACGTGTGCCTCCTCTCCTCCAACTGATGATGATGGTGACAATGGATATGGTACCAATGGCTCATTTTCCTATAAATGAAAAAAAATAGCTAATTTTTTAAAGTGTTCAAATCATCCCTACTTTTTAAAATTTGGATTATTATTTACATTTTATTTAAAACGCACTTAGTAGTAGTAGTAGCAGTATGCACATAGTAGCATTTGGTTAATTCAACTGAAAGAAAATCCAACTTAACGAAAATCTAAAACACATTACATAGAATTGACAATTTGATTTTGTTCAAACAAATCCCCTCCCCAATTTCCACTATTTAAAGCTCCCCCCTCCTCCGAGCCGGCCATCGCAGCGCTTCCCGCGGTGCTTCCCGTGGCACTTCCCGCAGCGCTTCCCCGGCGCTTCCCCGGCGCTTCTCGGCTTCTCGGACCCACCGGCGCTTCCCGGGAGCCGTGGCGGCTCCCAGCCGTTTACATAATGTCCAAAAAAAATATTGTTAGACCATAAGTCGTTTCTCTCTCTCTCTAATTTCCCCTACACTGGGATGTCTAGGACTCATTAGCTTAATTATTGTAAGCCACTGCGTATGTTCTGTTCCATGCGTATTCTCAGGGAAACACTACAAATAAATGGGAAACCGTTAACTCTTATTGCCAATGCTAAGCCCTAAATTCTTGGCAAGTTGTAAGCTGTCAAAAAACATTGCGCAAACTAGAATCCATATGTGCAATGAGATAAATGGGATAATCTCTGTCCTTCCCCATAAAACTATAATATTAAATTGTGAAAAATAGCATTTTGAGTTTCATAGTGGAGAGATAGCAGTAAAAACTAGAAATTACCTAAAAATATTATTATGAGATATTGAAGAGATAGCAAAGTGGGGGGAACAGAGAAAATAGCAAAGATTAGAAAAAAGAGTGGTTTGACATGCAAAAACAAAAAAAGTTACATTATATTAAGATATCTCTGAGGGAGGGAGGGGAGGAGCAGAGAAATTTAAAACAAGGGTTGGGGGCGAGGGGGTTAATATTTTAATATCCCTGAGATACACTTTTACACAGTGTTGAAAAATAGTTTTGTTTTTAGATATTTCTATAAGATAGATATGAAAAAATGCTCACATTCGCAAATTCCGGCTGCACTTGGGTGCCCGAAGGCCAAGGCGAAGCATGGTGCACCGTCGGCGGACCTTGTGTTGATGGGCATTGACTTTACCAGGAGCGGGACTCTCCATCGTGTATGAAGCTGTCCATTCACTTTTGAATTTCCTGCTAGTGGATGGACCATCGATGTTACAATCCTGCGCAGATTGGGCTGAGGCTTGGTCAGGTAACACATGTTTAGGAGGCTTCGGCCAGCGACCATATTGGACGACTGTCGCCTTCGCAGGGGGCGCATTATTACCCCTTGCTCTCTTACTGGGTGGCGGCGGGCATTCTTCACAATCTGTCGCCTTCGCAGGGGCCGCATTATTACCCCTTGCTCTCTTACTGGGTGGCGGCCGTCATTCTTCACAATTTGCCTTAAAGAAGAGAAAAAAGTTAGTATCGAAAATAATCTCCCCCTTTTTTACAGAAAGAAAATTAGTACCCTCATCCACATAATTTGTCTAGAAAAGCATTTATCACTAAGAAAGCCCCCCCCATACGCCAGCATTTTCAGTAAAGCAAAAAAGTAAAAATATACTAAACTCAGAAACCAAACGTTTTTATTACACAACATGTGAAAAAAAAAATCATGACAATCAGTAGTCTATAGCCTTAGGATAGAAATCAATGTTTCTATTTTTATCATTTAGAAAAAAATTAAATGTTCCAGTCTATAGACTTTAAATTAGATAAAAAAAAAGATCGTTAACGGAAAATTAAGCCACCCTAGGTTTACCCTCTCATTGAGTTAATCTTGCGATTTATTCAAGCACAAGGCAGATCAATAAAGAATATATCTTACTGCCTTTTATTCAAATGTTATAGTTAAAAGCACTAAAAAAGTCAAGAGAAATGGTTCAACACTGAAGTCGAAAACAATTATCTTTTCATTTCTATTTTGTCACTAATAAAAGCGCTAACCCCTTCCCCAACAAATATCCAGGATTCAAAATTGACCCCCTCTTTCTAAATTTGGAAAATTAAGCCACCCTACTTTTACCCTCTCATTGAGTTAATCTTGCGATTTTATTCAAGCACAAGGCAGATCAATAAAGAATATATCTTACTGCCTTTTATTCAAATGCTATAGTTTAAAATCGCTAAAATGTCAAAGAGAAATGGTTCGACATAGAAGTAGAAAACAATTATGGTAAAAACAACTATCTTTTCATTTCTATTTTGTCACCATTAAAAGCGTTAACCCTTCCCCAACAAATATCCAGGATCCAAATTGACCCCCTCCCTCTAAATTCTGGAAAATTAAGCCACCCTAGGTTTACCCTCTCATTGAGTTAATCTTGCGATTTATTCAAACGCAAGCAGATCAATAAAGAATATTTCTTACTGCCTTTTATTCAAATGCTATAGTTAAAATCGCTAAAATTTCAAAGAGAAATGGTTCGCACAACGAATCTCCCTTACTTAAACGTTTTTATTACACAACTTGAGAAAAACAATCATGACAATCAGTAGTCTATAGTCTAAGGATAGAAATCAATGTTTCTATTTTTACCATTCAGGAAAAAATTAAATGTTCCAGTCTATAGACTTTAAACAAGATAAAAGATTGTTAAAGTAAAATTTTCGCAAAATATACTAGGCATCCTTTTGAATCTGAGAAACCTTTGACTTGGCCGCTAAATCGTAAACACACAGGAAAAGGGATGATAGCTAATTTTAACCTCGCGTTGGAGAGCCTAATGTCAAACAGAACGCATAATGCCTTAAGAATTGACGGAAGTCAGTGGTCGCTTTTAGCTAGGATATAGAGAATGCTTAAAATTTGTATAAATTTAACGAAAAGAAAATTATTTCTATTGCGATTATTACCGTTGTAAAACAGTGGGGGAGGGGGGTTAGGTTTTTGAGGGTAAAAAGAACGTATTTTATGTTTTCTATCGAGTATAAAGATAGCATGGAGGTGTTTTGTATTGTGTGGGGGGGGACTTAGATATATACTGGAGGGTGACCAAGGAAAATAATTTTATTTTGAAAATAAAAATTAAAAATGTACTCACATTGCTAATTGTGGCTGCCAAGGCTTCAAGCTCATCAATAATTTCAAGTGTTCTATCCATTGTCAGGTTACTTTACTTACTGATAATTTAATCACAATGCATGTCCGTTTATATACGAAATCTCAAGGGTGAATTGTTATGTAACGGGGAAAACCATAACTCGCTGATTGGCTGAGAAGGAAACACGTGATCTAACTGTTTCCTATTCCTGGAAACTCATAACATTCGCCTCGAGCATGCACTTGGCCAAAACAACAACAACAAATACTGTTTCCTATTTCTGGATCATAACATTCGCCTCGAGCATGCACTTACAACAACAACAACAACAATCAATTGATCTTGAAAGAAGAGGTCATTGACTCCGGTCCCCGTTAGACTCAATAATCCAGAAAAAAACATCCATCAAAGTGAGAAAAATACTGTTTTTTTTCCATTCTCACTGACAAAAACCATAAAACAGACATAAATTGATGTTGACATCCATAAAAAACATCAAATAAATTGACCAACACTCATAACCGTCCAAGAAACATCCATAAAAGTGAGAAAATTCCTGTTTTTCAAGTGAGAAAAATTCTGTTTTTTTATTTCTCAGTGAGAAAACCATCTCCCTAGGGACTCTATGCCCATATATCTATGGTGTGGGGTTCGGAGTCGGACCCCCCTTTCTACTAAGGCAATATGCATATCCTGCTACTAATATTACTATCACTGCTATATTTACTAGTTCTACTAATACTATTACTATTGCTCCAACTACTACTTCCATTTCAACTACTTCTAAGACTAAGAGCATTAATATGTAAATTTCAAGAAGTATATGAATATACAGCATATCAAAGACATATTGACAATGTCATAGCAATGTCTAATTGCATTAAATTGAGCACTAGCACTACTGTTGTGACTGCTATTACAACTATACCTAAGGATGTTAAGATGAAATTTTCAGAGAATTTTTAAGTGGGTAGGTAAACTGAATTACATTACGCCATCCGTTATACAGGATGTTAAAAGGACATATCAGCAATATCTTAGGAACAGTTTTGTATGTGAAATTAAAACTTACAAGGCTTGTTGTGGGTGAAGTTGAACTAACCAAAACACGATATTTGCATCATAATACTACTGTTTCTATTCCTACAACTGCTACTACTGCTGCTATTATTATTACTGCTACTACTACCACTGCCACTAAAGCTAAGACTACTACTATTAATTCTACTGCTACTACTACTACTAGTAGTACTATTACTATAACTACTGCTACTGCTGCTACTAAAGCTAAGGGTATGAATGCGAAAATTTTGGGCAGTATTGAAAGTGTATTGAACTAATACAAAACACAAATATGCCCACATAGGTCGTGAAGAGACGCATCAGAAATATTCCAGGAACGGTTGGTGGTTTGTAAGTAGAAATTTTTATCATGTGTTGAAGGAGATGTTAAATAAACCAAAGGTGCTATGTGCTTACTGCTACTAATGCTACTGCGGCTACTACAACTATTGCTACTAAACAAGCGAAAGGGTATTAGGTGAAGCTTTCAATGAATATATAGGAAGATGTTGAACTAAATTAAAACGAACAATGATCATGTAGATTGTCAAAGGGGTAATAAGGCAATATCAAAATAACGGCTTAGATTATTAAGTTGGATCTTTCGGGGTAAGTTTTGGCGGATTTTGAACTAGCCAGAAGACACTGAGTGTATACTTTTAATGCTGCTTCTACGGTTAATGTAACTAAAGACAGTAATGGCTTTAATCGAAACTTTTAGGGAACGCTTAGGGGGAGTTACAATAAACTAAAACTATATGCGTGGAGGTATTAAATGGGCATATAAGCAATATAGGGTATATAAGGACATAGACAGCGCTGCTCTATCATAGCTAGTAATATCATTCATATTTTAGAGGCGCTAATTTGACTTTTAATTAAAAGTTTTAGTGCCTCTTTAAGAGTTAAAAGTGTGATTGGAGGTCAATCAGCCCTCCTATTTAGCTCATAATTTTTCAAACACTTCCATTCAAAATTTTAACACTGCCATTTCGCTCAACCCAGCTGAACGGTCTAGTAACTATATCTCTAGAGTTATTGGGTAGATCTAACCCATACAATTATGTATTTTGCCCATTATGCTTGAAAACTAGATGTTGCTTTAAAACTAAATCAAACGACCTGTGTGTATGCTATTTGTCAATAAGACATCCCAGCAATATACCAAAAACTACTGAGGGTAATAAGTTCAAAGACTAAATTAAACACTACTATTTTGTCAAGATTTTCAAGAGGGTATATGTTGTTAAAAATTGTTGAAAAAGTTTTTCCAGCATACAAAACAGCGAGCCAAACTATAAATTCTTAAAGAAAAACCGGAAAGATTCAAACTATTATTTTAGTTTTCAAACAGTTCGTGGTAACGAACTGTAAGTAAGGAGCGACCCGGCTCAATGGTAACCGAAACTCTAGAAAACGGGTTTTTTGATACCAATAGATATATCAAAAGAATCATATTTCAATGCTGATTTCAAATATATACTTTCATCAAGTTTAGTGCTACCCATCAAAAGTTACGCGCCTGAGAAAATTTGGCTGGTTTTCAAAAAAAGGGGGAAAGACCCCCTAAAAGTTATAGAACCTTAATGAAAATCTCACCATCATATTCAACGTATCAGAGAGCCCTACCGTAGAGGTTTCAAGCTCCTATCTACAAAAATGTGGAATTTTACATTTTTTGCCAGAAGAAAGATCACGAATGCGTGTTTATTTGTTTGTTTGTTTGTTTGTTTTGTTTGTTTTTTTCCCCAGGGGTGATCGTATCGACCCAGTGGTCCTAGAATATCGTGGGAGGGCTCATTGGAACGGAAATTAAAAGTTCTAGTGCCCTTTTTAAGTGACCAAAAAATGGAGGGCAACTAGGCCCCCTCCCACGCTTATTTTTTTCCCAAAGTCACCCGATCAAAATTTTGAGATAGCCATTTTGTTCAGCATGGTCAAAAATATGATAAATATGTCTTTTAGGATGACTTAATCCCCCGAAGTTCCCAGAGGGAGGGCTAAAAAGTTATGAACTTTACCCAATGTTAACATATAGTATTGGTTATTGGGAAGTATACTGAGGTGTTCAGGAGGTTTTTTTTCTGGTAGTGGGAGGGAAGGGTGGGTCGTTGGTTATGTTGGAGGATCGGTTCATGAAGGAAGTTTTCATGGGGGAAGGGAAATTGCCATGAAGGGGGCGCCGGACTTGCCAGCATTATTTATTGGTTATTGGGAAGTATACAACCATTTTCAGGAAGGATTTTTTCTGGAGGGGGGGGGGGGGCTAGAGGAGGGGGTTACTCTGGAGAATATTTCCGTGGAGGATGTTTCTTTGGGGTAAGGGACATTTCTATGAAGGGGGCGCCGGATTTTCAAGCATTATTTAAAAAACGATCACAAATTAAATAAAAAAAACAAGTTTTTTCAACTGAAATGTAAGAAGGAATATTAGAACTTAAAACGAACAGAAATTATAACATATATGTGAGGGGGTTCTCCCCCAAGTCAATACCTCGCTCTTTACGCTACAGTTTTTTTTAGTGCTTTCAAAAGAGCTATCTATTCTAATTAAACAGCCTTTGTGATTCAGGGGTTTGTGAACCAAAATTTTTTTTAACTTTTAACGTAAAGAGCGTGGCATTGATAAGGGGAGAACCCCCTCATATACGTAATAACATATACGTAATAAAAAAACAATAAAAAAACAAGCGATACGGCTCAATAGTAATCGAAACTTTTAAAAACGGAATTTTTGATGTCAATAAATGTATCAAAAGGATGTGTTTATAATGCTGATTCTAAATATATAAATTTTATTAAGTTTAGTATTGCTCATCAAAGGCTACGAGCCTGAGAAAAAATTTACTCGATTTTTTAAAGAGGGGGGAAACATCCCCTACAAGCGAAAGAATTTTAATGAAAATCACACCGTCAGATTCAGCGTATCAGAAAACCCTATTACATAGGTTTCAAGCTCATATCTGCAAAAATCTGCAACTTTGTATTTTTTGCCAGAAGAAAAATATACGAATATAGAAGTTAGTTACGTAAGTTAATTTGTAAAGACATCCATTTAGCAAAAGAACAGTAAAATTTTATGCAAATAAAAGCTGCATTAACTAAAAAACGATCAGAAATTAAATAAAAAAAACAAGTTTTTTAAACTGAAAGTAAGGAGCGACATTAAAACTTAAACGAACAGAAATTATTCCGTATATGAAAGGGGCTGTCCCCTCCTCAACGCCTCGCTCTTTACGCTAAGTTTGACTCTGTCTCACAACTTTATTTTTTTAAAACAATAAAAAACTTTAGCGTAAAGAGCGAGGCGTTGAGGAGGGGACAGCCCCTTTCATATACGGAATAATTACATTTCAACTGAATGTAAGAAGGAATATTAGAACTTAAAACGAACAGAAATTATATAACGTATGTGAGGGGGTTCTCCCCCAAGTCAATACCTCGCGCTCTTTACGCTACAGTTTTTTTTAGTGCTTTCAAAAGAGCTATCTATTCTAATTTAACGGCCTTTGTGATTCAGGGGTTTGGGGCTGTCCCCTCCTCAACGCCTCGCTCTTTACGCCAAAGTTTGACTCTGTCTCACAACTTTATTTTTTAAAACAATAAAAAAACTTTAGCGTAAAGAGCGAGGCGTTGAGGAAGGGGCAGCCCCTTCATATACGGAATAATTACATTTTAACTGAAATGTAAGAAGGAATATTAGAACTTAAAACGAACAGAAATTATAACGTATATGAGGGGGTTCTCCCCCAAGTCAATACCTCGCTCTTTACGCCACAGTTTTTTTTTAGTGCTTTCAAAAGAGCTATCTATTCTAATTAAACGGCCTTTGTGATTCAGGGGTTTGTGAATCAAAATTTTTTTTAACTTTTAACGTAAAGAGCGTGGTATTGACTAAGGGGGAGAACCCCCTCATATACGTAATAACATATACGTAATAAAAAAAAAACAATAAAAAAACAAGCGATAAGGCTCAACAGTAATCGAAACTTTTAAAAACGGAATTTTGATGTCAATAAATGTATCAAAAGAATGTGTTTATAATGCTGATTCTAAATATATAAATTTTATTAAGTTTAGTATTACTCATCAAAGACTACGAGCCTGAGAAAATTTACTCGATTTTTTAAAGAGGGGGGAAACATCCCCTACAAGTGAAAGAATTTTCATGAAAATCACACCGTCAGATTCAGCGTATCAGAAAACCCTATTACATAGGTTTCAAGCTCATATCTGCAAAAATCTGCAACTTTGTATTTTTTGCCAGAAGAAAAATATACGAATATAGAAGTTAGTTACATAAGTTAATTTTTAAAGACATCCATTTAGCAAAAGAAAAGTAAAATTTTTATGCAAATAAAAGCTGCATTAACTAAAAAACGATCAGAAATTAAATTAAAAAAACAAGTTTTTTTAAACTGAAAGTAAGGAGCGACATTAAAAACTTAAAACGAACAGAAATTATTCCGTATATGAAAGGAGCTGTCCCCTCCTCAACGCCTCGCTCTTACGCTAAAGTTTGACTCTGTCTCACAACTTTATTTTTTAAAACAATAAAAAACTTTAGCGTAAAGAGCGAGGCGTTGAGGAGGGACAGCCCCTTTCATATACGGAATAATTTCTGTTCGTTTTAAGTTTTAATGTCGCTCCTTACTTTCAGTTTAAAAAACTTGTTTTTTTTAATTTAATACCTGAAAAAGACTCCGTCTATATAAAACGAACAGAAATTAATTAAAAAACTTTGTCCACATAATACGTTTTTCAATAAAGTAAGAACTCCATTAAACCAAAAATGAACAAAAATGGAATCAAATAATCTACCAAGCATAAAACTACCACAAATCAGCATCAATAAATAAATAAAACTTAAAGCGAACAGAAATTACAATAAATAACCTAGTCAAACTCAAAACGAGCAGAAATTAACATGAGTAGGTCTAAAAACCCCTATGCTTTGTAAAAGCCAGAACATAATTTGCACTTCACTGTAAAAAGTACAAATGAATGTGCATTGTCAGTTTAGCGTACTCATACTGATATTTATTCCTTTAAATCTTAATTAATTTTTGATTTACCAAAGTTATGAAAGTGAAAACATTCAATTTTTTTTTTTATTTTGCCTGTTTTTGGAAAGTTTTGCCCAAATGTGTCATAATTTAGCCATCCTTTGCAAGTTTCTTCTTTATTCCATCACTTTGTGACAACGTAATGAACTAAACACGTTGCCGCATATTGATTCCACTTTTCGGGGGAGTTTGGCCGATTAGAAATTTTTTCTACGAAATGATGGTGTTTTGTTTCTAAAAAAAATTGTTTCCCCAATCTTGTATACCTACCTTTGGGGTACTTTTTTATGACTACCTTTGAGGGGGAGGGGGGTATTTCTTTCTTTTCATTAAGGGGTGTCAATCCCCTTCCTTATCCTCTTTGTTTACTCGTACAGCTATATAGTATTTTATAGTATATTATAGTATAGTATATATAGTACCCAGAAAATTAAGTAAAGGTTTTGAATTTTAACTTGGTAATGAAATAGTACTATGAATTCATCGATGAGAATTTTATGAAAAATTCAATTGCTTCTTCTGGGCGATTCCCTCCAGCTCGTTTTAGCACAAGAATTAGTTTTGAGCAAATTAATTTATTCGGGTAACTTCAAACTTAATAAACTCACACCTTCAAAATCTACATAAAAATCCTTTCTCTCTCAATTTCCAATGTGGCTTATTACAATGTTAATTGACTTTATATCTCTTTTTGCCCAGTTCATTTTACAGATAGGAAAACATGGTTTAAAAGCTCACATATTTTTGTTTCACAATTTTAAATAATTATGCCTAAAATCTTTACTCTGATTGGTAAATCATAAAACTTACTCTTGAAATTTGGGTATTGCTCAACTTGCCAAAAACACTAGCGACACTTTACTTAGGCTATATTGTTGCGCAATTTAATATTATCCACATTTCCCCATTTCACTTATCCCCATTGGACCGTTTATTTGTTTTTTTTTAATAGAAAGGCAGTGTGGTCTTTGAAAAAAAAAATACCTAATTTAAGGTATTGCGTCGAAATATATTTTTATATTTCGACGTAATATAATTTTTTTAAATAAATTTCAAAATAATATATTTTTTGAAAGGGCTAACCTTATGAGTGCCTCCATTCCTCGGCTTTTGCATTCACAAGGATAAATTTCATTTTTCTGTGGACAAAGATCTTCCCGTATCAACATCCCATCAGTTGAGCAGACAATTACCATGACAAATAGAAGAAATGTCCTTCTAATTGTTCTCCCTTTCATTTTTTTTTCATGCACAATGCTTTAAAGGAAATATTAATAGGTTTTTTTTGAATCATGAGATATGTAGCATGACTTCCTGATACGGATTTTGCTTGGGTGCTGGAACGGGCAGCAACTGAAAACATAAAAACAGACAGACATAAAAATCAAGGAAAAAAACGGAAAAAAAACATGGTCGAAAAATCGTGATGCGTTGGATGAGTCACCAGCCAACATTATATTTGACAGCCCAACAGTAATTAATTAAAAAAACAAGTTTTCAACTGAACGTAAGGAGCAACATTAAAACTTATAACGAACAGAAATTGTTACGTATGTGAAGGGGGTTACCCCATCCTCAACACCCCGCTCTTTACGCTAGGGTTTTCTAGTACTTTTAAAAATGTTTCTTATTGTTCTAATTAAACGACCCATGTGTTTCAGGAGTCGTTCTTAAAGAATTGGGACACAATTCAAAGAGCGAGTAAAGAGCGAGTTGTTGAGGAGGGGACAACTCCCTTCCATATACGTAATATTTCTGTTTCGTTTTCTGTTTTTACTGTTGCTCCTTAATTTCACTTGAAAAATTCGTTTTTAATTTAATTTCAGATCGTTTTTAAAATAATATCAGGAAATCTGGCTCCGCCTCCCACGAAGAAATCCCCCTTCTCACGGAAATATCCTTCAGACAATTCAATCCCGGTGAAAATTTACCCGAACAATTACCCTTAACATCTCCACACGTAAAACTGAGACGGAAAAGAGAAAGCAAGGCATATAAAAAGAATTTCGTACAGGAATTATGGCAAATTCCCCCAGTGTAAAATTTTCCCTGAGATGTTCAGCCCCTGGAAACTTCCCTCCCCATGAAAAATTCTCCCGTGGAAAACCCCCAGCAGAAAATTCTGCCCCTCCCACCCGAAAATGTATGAATACTTCCTAATAACAAACACTATGTGTAAAAAATGGGTAATTTTTTTAACTTAGGACCTTTCTCCTGGGGCTTTGGGGGGGGGGCTATTATATCTAAAGGCATAGTTATTGGGCATTTCAACTATGATGAACATAATGGATATCTTGAAATTTTGATTGGACGATATTGGGGAAAAAAAGGGGTGGGGACGGGGGCCTAGTTGCTCTCCAATCTCTTTGGTCACTTAAAAAGGGCACTAGAACTTGTAATTTCCATCCAAAATGAAACCTCTTCCAATATTCTAGTACTCATTGGCCGATATTATCATCCCTGGAAAAAAATAAATAAACACGCATCCGTGATCTTTCTTCCGGCAAAAAAAAGAAGAAAATTCCAATTTTTTGCATTATCCCGAATTTTGCTGTTCATTTTCCCGAACTGTGTGATAGTGATAATGAAAGAGAAATCCAATTGCTTGGATTGGTTAACTTACACATCATCATATATATCCTTATAAATTAATTAAAAAAAAACAAAGTTTTCTGAGGAAGTAATGAGCGAAGCTGAAACTTGAAATGAACAAAAATTATTACTTCATACCCTATCTAACATATATCAATAAAATTAATGCAAATATGTCAGCTAGTGATATTTCCCAGTGTTTGTAACACTACAGAAAACTAGCGCTTTACTGAAAACACAAAAGCCAAATACAAAAACAGGAATGTTGATTTAGGAGTTAAATGTAAATACGTAGCCTCACAAAAGCAAACTAATCTATAACGCTTTTCATAGTCCTACAGGAGCTGTGATAATAGTAACTTTCAGCATACAATTAAAATTATCTTAAGAACTTAGGCAGAAAAATAATGAGTTTAAAGTCAATTCACAGCATATATAATACTGGATCGATTTATAGGGTAACATTATGGGCACCCATAGCTGAATTTCAGGGGGGGGGGGGCAAACCTCGTCTAATTGGCACTTTTAATGCTATATAATAGAAATCTCAGAACAAAAATATAAAAAAGGCAGCATCATTCAGCCAGGGGGGGGCGGGCGCCCCTCCACCCCTGCCCCCCTTATGGGCACCCATGGGTAACATCTTGGTCTCACCTGGGATTATTCGAAATGAACAACATATCAACCGTAATAAGAACTCTGGAAATCTAGCCATTTCTCTCTATGAAACGGATAATTTTAAGTTGTAATACAAATTCTAAAGGGAGTCTGTAGTGACACTTCAAACTTGTCTACAAAATAATCATGAAATGTCCTTTTCAGATCCAAAACGACAATGAACCGTTGAACTGAGTTCATTGTGCAGAAGTGATGCCAAATTAAACAAAAAAAAAAAAAAAATAACAATAAAGCAACAATCTAAAAATGCTTTACTTTTATACCGTTAAAAGTGTCCTTAGAAGGCTTACTTTAACCGAACCAAAAACTCCTATATTGTTTTGTTTTTTTTCAGTAAAGCGCTAGTTTTCTGTAGCGTTACAAACATAGGGAAATATCACCAGTTGATTTTTTTGCATTGGTTTTATTGATATATGTTAGATAGGCTGTGAAGTAATAATTTTTGTTAATTTTAAGTTTCAAATTTGCTTTTGTTTATTTGAATTAATCTATGCTCGTTTTTGATTAAAATTTAAGTTTTCCATTGCACCTGAACCACCGTGTAACTAAACCCCAAGTAACTGAATCACTGTAACTGAACCACCGTGCAACTGAACCGCTGTATAACTTAACCCTCGTGTAAGTGAACCCTCGTGCAACTGAACACCATTTGACTGAGCCCTCGTGCAAGTCATCCCACGTGCAACTCAACGCCATTTAAACAAACCCCCATGTAACCACGTGCAACTAAACCCCCGTGCAACTAAGCCACCGTATAACTGGACAACCGTGCAAACTGAACCATCATGCAACTGAACCATCGTGCAACTAAACCACCGTGCAACTGAACCCTCGTATAATTGAACTCCCGTGCAACTCAACCACCGTACTTGCATTGGGTAAAACACAAGTTAGAATCCTTACATGTTCAACCTTGTTGGAACTGTTCGCGTCTAAAAGTCATGATATAAATGACTGCCAAGATGATTAATTCAAAAGCTCTGTTATGTTGTGACAAAAACAAAGAAAATCGAACGTCACAAACTCTTAAAGCCAGATTTATTTCTTCTTTTTCTTATGTCTGTTAATGGGGGTTTCCTTCGCCCTATCACTGTCTACGGGTCTAGGCGTTTACCCCCCCCCCCCCCCCTCCCTTCCATGGAAAAACCCTCCCCTGGAAAATACCCCCTCGTGAAAAATATGGTTTTCCAAATTTGAATATTTTATTTGAGTTCTGTTGTTTTTTTAGTTCAGTTGAGAAGTGCTAAAGAAAGTGGGAAAGAGAATTTATGTGTAAGTTTTGCCCCCCCCCCCCCTCCGTGAAAAAATGTGATTCTCATGGCAAATCCTCCAGAAAATATCCCCCCCCCCCCATCAGAAAATACCCACGTGAAAAATGTCCGTAGGTACTCTGTCAATGGACAAGTTACAAAACTTAAAAAGGCACTTAAACTTCTGCAATAAGGGTTTCTGATTGTTTTGTAGCTAGAGAGAGAGGGAGATACCTCAAAGGATATATTTTAATGACAAAACATCTCAACTCTCATTCAGCCTTCGGATAAATGCAGAGTTAGCTCTAGGGGAGAGATGAGAGGAGGATGGAGGTAGAAATTGTTTTATAATCCTCAGGCACTTCTAGTCTTTTTTCATAAGTCGAAAGATATTGGATATCAACCCAACCGCAAAGGTCATTTTTCGGGGGGAGATTTTTCACGGGAGTTATTTTCCAAGGGGGGTGTTTTCCGCAAGGTGGTTATTCTCGGAGCTATTTCACAGGTGGTGTTTTTCCCAGGGGAGAGGGGGAAGGTTGACCTCCAAACACTTTTGACTTTTGAAAAGGGCACTAAACTTTCAATTTCCAATCGAATAATAAAACATGATTAATAAAAAACCCCACAGTCCTTGGGGCAAGGACTGCAGGTTATTGCAAGTTACTCATTGTTAAAATTTAAGGTTTTTTGTAAAAGGGATGGTCGTACAAACTTTGGAGAAGGCTCACTCGATTGGAAACTGAAATTTCGAGTTCAATTTTGAGGAATCAAAGTCAGAGGACAATCAGCCTCTCCCTCTTAACAGCCATTTCTCCTCCAAATGAACCCGATCACAATTGAAAAAAAAAAGTGTTTGTTCAAAATAGTCTAAAGGTAAAATAACCATGCCACTAGGGTTAAAATCCCACCAAGCAGGGCTGTAAGTTCGACTAGTAACTCAATGTTAACACCTAAGATTCTTGTGGAAAAGATTTTTATATGAACTTGGGGGGGGGGGGAGTGTGTTCATTTGATTGGAAATCAAAAGCTCCAGTGCAATTTTTAAGATTAAAAGTGATCGAGGAGCTTCCTCCCCCACCCTATTTTTTTCCCAAATACATCCAATTGACAATTTTGAGATGACCATTTTTATTTAATTAATTAAAAAAACTTTTTCAACAAAATAAGTTTAAAAAAAAGTTAAGAACTCCATTAAACCAATATGAACAAAATAGAATCAAATAATCTACCAAGCATACAACTACCACAAAACAGTATCAATAAATAAATGAAACCCAAAAAAAACAAAATTAAAATAAATAAAATAGTCAAGCTCAAAATAAGCAGAAATTAATACGAGTAGGGTTCAAAACCCCTATGTTTTCTAAAAGGCAGAATATAATTTGTACTTTACTGGAAAAAATTCAAATGAATTTACTGAAAAAAATTCAAATGAATTTACTGAACAAAATATGCATTGTCAGTTTAACATACATATGCTGATACTTATTCCCTAAAATCTTATTTAATTTGTGATTTCTTAAAGTTATTAAATAAAAAAAAAAAGTTTTTTAAAACTGAAAGTAAGGAGCGACATTAAACTTAAAACGAACAGAAATTACTCAGTATATGAAAGGGGCTGTCCCCTCCTCAACGCCTCGCTCTTTACGCTAAAGTTTTTGATTGTTTTAAAAAATAAAGTTGTGAGACAGAGTCAAACTTTAGCGTAAAGAGCGAGGCGTTGAGGAGGGGACAGCCCCTTTCATATACGGAGTAATTTCTGTTTCGTTTTAAGTTTTAATGTCGCTCCTTACTTTCAGTTTAAAAAACTTGTTTTTTTTTTATTTAATTTCTGATCGTTTTTTAGTTAATGCAGCTTTTATTTTGGCTCACCGTCATTGAATAAGTAAACAAAATTTGCATAAAAATTTTACTTTTCTTTTGCTAAATGGGTGTCTCTAAATTTGGTTATGACGTAATTTACAAATTAACTTACGTAACTAACTTCTATATTCGTATATTTTTCTTCTGGCAAAAAATACAAAGTTGCAGATTTTTGCAGATATGAGCTTGAAACCTATGTAATAGGGTTTTCTGATACGCTGAATCTGACGGTGTGATTTTCGTTAAAATTCTTTCACTTGCAGGGATGTTTCCCCCCTCTTTAAAAAAAATTAGGTAAATTTTCTCAGGCTCGTAGCCTTTGATGAGTAATACTAAACTTAAAAAAATTATATATATTTAGAATCAGCATTATATAACACATTCTTTTGATACATTTATTGACATCAAAATTCCGTTTTTAAAAGGTTCGATTACTATTGAGCCGTATCGCTTGGTTTGTTTATTGTTTCTTTTTTTTATTACGTATATGCTATTACGTATATAAGGGGGTTCTCCCCTTAGTCAATACCAAGCTCTTTACGTTAAAAGTTTGAAAAAAAATTGATTCACAAACCCCTGAATCACAAAGGTCGTTTAATTAGAATAGATAGCTCTTTTGAAAGCACTAAAAAAAAAACTGTAGCGTAAAGAGCGAGGCATTGACCTGGGGAGAACCCCCTCACATATGTTATAATTTCTGTTCATTTTAAGTTCTAATGTTGCTTCTTACTTTCAGTTGAAAAAACTTGTTTTTTTTATATTTAATTTCTGATCGTTTTTTAAATAATGCTTGGAAATCCAGCGCCCCCTTCATAGAAATATCCCTTACCCCAAAGAAACGTCCTCCACGGAAAGACTCTCCAGAGTAACCCCCTCCTCTAGCCCCCCCCCCCTCCAGAAAAAAATCTTCCTGAAAATGTCTGTATACTTCCCAATAACCAATAAATAATGCTGGCAAGTCCGGCGCCCCCTTCATGGCAATTTCCCTTCCCCCATGAAAACTTCCTTCATGGAAGAGATCCTCCAACATAATCCCTGACCCACCCCCCACTACCAGAAAAAAACCCTCCTGAAAACTTCTGTATACTTCCCAATAACCAATACTATATGTTAACATTGGGTAAAGTTCATAACTTTTAGCCCTCCCCCTGTGGACTTCGGGGGATTAAGTCATCCTAAAAGACATATTTATCATATTTTCGGCCATGCTGAACAAAATGGCTATCTCAAAATTTTGATCGGGTGACTTTGGGAAACAAATAAGCATGGGAGGGGGCCTAGTTACCCTCCATTTTTTTGGTCACTTAAAAAGGGCACTAGAACTTTTAATTTCCGTTCTAATGAGCCCTCCCACGATATTCTAGGACCACTGGGTCGATACGATCACCCCTGGGGAAAAAAAAAAAACAAAACAAATAAACACGCATCCGTGATCTTTCTTCTGGCAAAAAATGCAAAAATTCCACATTTTTGTAGATAGGAGCTTGAAACCTCTACAGTAGGGTTCTCTGATACGCTGAATATGATGGTGTGATTTTCATTAAGGTTCTATAACTTTTAGGGGGTCTTTCCCCCTTTTTCGAAAATCAGCCAAATTTTCTCAGGCGCGTAACTTTTGATGGGTAGCACTAAACTTGATGAAAATTATATATTTGAAATCAGCATTGAAATCTGATTCTTTTGATGTATCTATTGGTATCAAAAACCCGTTTTCTAGAGTTTCGGTTACCATTGAGCCGGGTCATAAATAATTTCTTAGACCACACTGCTTTTCCATTAAAAACAAAAAATTTTTTTTTAAACACGAAAAACGGGTTTTAATTTTCTAACAAGCAGTGAACTACAAAACAATTAATTATGCACAAAAGCTCCGAATATTTCGGCCCCACATCCGGGAGCCTTTCTCAACGGAAAAAAAAAAAAATAAATAAAGCAAAAAAAAAAAAACAACTTAAATTACATTACAATAAAACATACTAAACACATAAAGAGAACAAAAGCAAAAACGAAAGAAAAATATAAATAAATAAGAACAAAACTCACATATTAATTAAACACTTCCATGCACTGAATGTCTTTCAACTGGCCTCCTCTCAGTATATAAATGGAAATATATTAAATAAACACTTCCATGTACTGAATGTCTATATTGATTCTACTCGCCTCCTCCCAGTATATAAATTGAAATCTATCAAAAATGAAGAATATATTTATACCTAGACCAAAACAATAAAAGGTCAACTAACCCCCCGGTCCATAACCCTTAATTAAATTTCACAAGTTCATCAACCATTTTATGAATTATAAATTGAATGGATTCGTTTTGTTGCAAGCTTAGCTGCAGTTTCGTTTACTTTTCTCATCATTTAACCCATTCTGACCTTTGTTCGCAAGGTCATCTTTCGTTTCAGAAATATTATTAAAATCAGTATTGGTTGAATATCTTGCCTGCATTTTAATTAAACTATTATAAATTGAATTGATCCCAAATTCCCCTTCATCTCTATTGATGCTAGTACCCCCATATATTATCTTTTTTATTTCTATAATTTCCCTGAAGCTTTGTAAAAGTCCTACAGACGTATCTACTATTTTTGTTTGATCAAATAAAATACTGTGATGAGGAAAATTATAAAGATGTTCTGCAACCGCTGACTCAAACGTTTCTGGTGTTTTTGTTTTGTTTTAGAGCGTAATCTATTGCATTCTTGTGTTGTTCTAGCCTATTTTCTAAAGTTTGTTGCGTTCTACCCACATAAAATTTTCCACAAGAACATGGAATTTTGTATACTCCCTTTTGCAAATTTCTCGGTATCTTGTCTTTCCCTTTATTTAACAACGAGCTTATATTAAGAAACAAATTACATAACTTTGCCTTTTGTACCAATTTTATCACAAAAATTAAGAAGAGTTTTAAAAAAAACATAATATAAATACAGCATTTAAATCAGGACATAATATAAGCTCGTTGTTAAATAAAGGGAAAGACAAGATACCGAGAAATTTGCAAAAGGGAGTATACAAAAATTCCATGTTCTTGTGGAAAATTTTATGTGGGTAGAACGCAACAAACTTTAGAAAAATAGGCTAGAACAACACAAGAATGCAATAGATTACGCTCTAAAACAAAACAAAACACCAGAAACGTTTTGAGTCAGCGTTGCAGAACATCTTTATAATTTTCCTCATCACAGTATTTTATTTGATCAAACAAAAATAGTAGATACGTCTGTAGGACTTTTACAAAGCTTCAGGGAAATTATAGAAATAAAAAAGATAATATATGGGGGTACTAGCATCAATAGAGATGAAGGGGAATTTGGGATCAATTCAATTTATAATAGTTTAATTAAAATGCAGGCAAGATATTCAACCAATACTGATTTTAATAATATTTCTGAAACGAAAGATGACCTTGCGAACAAAGGTCAGAATGGGTTAAATGATGAGAAAAGTAAACGAACTGCAGCTAAGCTTGCAACAAAACGAATCCATTCAATTTATAATTCATAAAATGGTTGATGAACTTGTGAAATTTAATTAAGGGTTATGGACCGGGGGGTTAGTTGACCTTTTATTGTTTTGGTCTAGGTATAAATATATTCTTCATTTTTGATAGATTTCAATTTATATACTGGGAGGAGGCGAGTAGAATCAATATAGACATTCAGTACATGGAAGTGTTTATTTAATATATTTCCATTTATATACTGAGAGGAGGCCAGTTGAAAGACATTCAGTGCATGGAAGTGTTTAATTAATATGTGAGTTTTGTTCTTATTTATTTATATTTTTCTTTCGTTTTTGCTTTTTGTTCTCTTTATGTGTTTAGTATGTTTTATTGTAATGTAATTAAGTTGTTTTTTTTTTTTTGCTTTATTTATTTATTTTTTTTTCCGTTGAGAAAGGCTCCCGGATGTGGGGCCGAAATATTCGGAGCTTTTGTGCATAATTAATTGTTTTGTAGTTCACTGCTTGTTAGAAAATTAAAACCCGTTTTTCGTGTTTAAAAAAATTTTTTTGTTTTTATTGAGCCGGGTCGCTCCTTACTTACAGTTCGTTACCCCGAACTGTTTGATAAGAGTGAAAACATTTAAAAGAATTTTTTTCAGTAAAGTAAAAATTATGTTTTTGGCTTTTAGAAAAATATACTCTATGACTCTACTCATATTAATTTCTGCTCGTTTTGAGTTTAACTCTTTTATTTATTTTAATTTCTGTTTGTTTTGGGTTTCATTTATTTATTGCTATTGATTTGTGGTAGTTGTATGCTTGGTATATTATTTGATTCTATTTTTGTTCATTTTAGTTTAATGGAGTTCTTGGTACTCTCCCATTACGTGGACACCATTATGTAGGACACTCCCCTACAACCCTCGGGGCAAGGGTTTTAAGTTATGTCCTGGGGAATATAAGGTTTTTATAGAAGGCATTGTCATAGAAACTTCAAAAAAGGCTCATTCGATTGAAAATTCAAAGGGCTAGTGCCCTTTTTAATAGTCAAAAGTGCCTATTAAAAAGGCACTTTTGACTATTAAAAATCAGATACTAACTCTCAGATACACTAGTCCTTTGAATTTCCAATCGAATGAGCCTGTTCTGAAGTTTCTACGACAACGCCTTCTATAAAAACCTTATATTCCCCCAGGGCATAACTTAAAACCCTTGCCCTGAGGGTTGTGAGGGGATTTCTTCCTCAAAAATATATTTTCTATCTGGAAATCAACTACGCTGAACAAAATGGCAATCTCAAATTTTGATTAGATGTGTTTGGGGGGGAATGATGGGCGTGGAGGGGCTAGTTGCCCTCCAATCACTTTCGACTATTAAAAGGGTACTAGTCCTTTGAATTTCCAATCGAATGAGCCTGTTTTGAAGTTTCTAGGACAATGCCTTCTATAAAAACCTTATATGTCCCCAGGGCATAACTTTAAAACCCTTGCCCTGAGGGTTTTAGGGGAGTGTCCTTTCCTCAAAAACATATTTTCTATCTGGAAATCCACTACACTGAACAAAATGGCTTTCTCAAAATTTTGATTGGAAGTGCTTGGGAGAATGACGGGCGTTGGGGGGGGGGGGGCTAGTTGCCCTCCAATCACTTTCGACTATTAAAAACGGGCACTAGAACTCTCGATTTCTAATCCAATGAGCCCCCTTTGAAGTTTCTACGACGACCCCTTCCATATGAATTGCCTCTGGAAAAAAAAAATAAAACATTGGAGCCGTATGGCCTTTACTATAGGCAACCCTATAGCGTTGCCTCTGATTTTTATTACAACCATATCACATGGTCGCCAAACAGTCACAAGATGACCCCATAAAGTAAATTATATTTTTATAACATCTATAGGTGCTGGTTTTCTGTTGAAAGCCGCTTTCTTTGCGACAGCATTTGACCAAGAACTAAATGGCATCGGGACCAGGTTTAACCACAAATCGAATTATAGTTTGTAAAATATACAGGTTTGATTTATAATAACAGCTACTTTCACTTACGACAGCTTCTGGCTAAGAATAATATGCCATTAGGATTCAGGTGGCCCTTAAAGTAAACACTATTTTTTTTTTGTTTTTTTTGTTTGACATCTATAGGTTTAATTTGTTGAAAGAAGCCACTCACTTTTCCGACAGCTTTTGGCTAAAAATAATGTGGCATTATTGTTTACTTTAAAGTTTTTGACTTTTAAATTTAAAACGGAGTGACTTTAAAATTGAACTAGAACTTTATTGGTTGAGAATACTATTTTCAATTAGTCTTTCAAGGCTAATTTTGATTGACTTTTTGAATTTCTTCAAGGCTTACCCTTGAACTTTATTCACTCGAATTTTCATTTTTTTTTTATTTTGAAATATGGCTATTTCCTCTCACACTAGTTTTTGGCCGAAAATACTATAGAAACTTGGTAGCGGGGTTGCCCTCCAATTGAACTGCAATAGAGAGAAAAATTACCAAATATTTGCTTATATCCACTTGATCGTAACTATGTAGCTTACTTCGCAAAACTTAACTGAAGTCTAGTAAACAAAAGCTTGAAGACGAAAAAGAAACATTTCCTGTCTTCACGCAAGCCTAAACAAATGATAATGTACATTTACTTTCATTGTATCTTCTCGTGTTTTCCAGAACTCAATTGTCATTAATAAAATGATTAATTATTTGTCATTATTTTTGTTCCAAGACAATGGATAGAACAAAGATTTTAATAATTAGCAGTAATATTAATGACTAACATCTATACTATTTACACTTTATATGTGTTATAGGTATTTAAGTGCTAAATTTGTTGTTGCATGCAATTTTAGGCTGAAGGTAATAACAAATATCAAATAATAATTAATATTATTTGAGTTCTGCAACATACTCTTAGTATCTGATTTTTATATTTAAGAGCTACCTGACGTCTTGTCCCATAAAAGAAAATTAAGTAAAAAAAAAAAAAAAAAAATTGTTTTGCAAAACTTTATGAGTTTTGGCCACCCAAAATCAAAACATATTGATCCCATTTACTGAAGTATATTTTTATAATGAAATGTTCTTATGAGACGTATTGATTGGCAGTGAGTTCCGTTTTTTTTTTAATTACATATACATTTTGAGATTCCCAACATTATCTTCATGGCCTAGTTTTCAAAAAGTACACGTTGCGTATACTGGAGTTGTCACTAGCAGAAGATATTTAAGCCCCTAAGTGTCTGGCTCGACTTAATAACGCGTTTGCGCTGCCTAATATGCTGTTTCAGTCTCCCTTATACAAGATTTCGAAAGACTAAATTAAGAAAGATTTTAGGACTGCATTTTTCAAGTTTGCACGGTATTTGCTGCAAGAGCCACCTTTTGCTTAAAATTATACGGACGTACAAGATTGGACGTAGCCATTGAAAAAACAAATGAGACACAGAACACTTTCTTATGTAATAAAAGAGTCAATATCTTGTTTAGAAATACATATGAAAAGTATTAAACTGCCGCTGAGCAATTACTGGCTTTATAATCCGTAATCTGACCAAAAATAAAGTTTGTTGTGTCAATAGAGGTCGTTTTCGAAAAAAAAAACCCAACTAAAACCTAAGTTTTTGAAGAAATCAGATGACATAAATAAACTACGGTTCATACATTTAATTTCGATAACTAAGCTGTTTCAAACTATATGCCATTCATATTTTCATTCATTTCTATCATCTTGAAATAGGGCTTTATAAAAATTAGAGTACATGTGACGGTTTGTTTTTTATTTAATTACCAATGGTATTTTTGGAAAAAATAATTCTTACATACTCTTAGCCATGTTTAAAGGTAAAAGTAAAGGATGCGGCACTAGACCCTTAAGGTCCAAACCGGCGGTGCTGATCTCCGTTTCGTGGCCCTTCAGCCAGGAAGTGCAATGGGGGGCTGGGGGCCAGCCAACCTGGGGGCTTAGCCATGTTTAGGGGTATAAACACGGAATTTTTCACTAAAAAATACCAATTCAGGAGAAAGATATTGAACATATTTAAAATATGAAAATAGCAATAGATCGAAACGAAGGAGATTCGTCTTAAGTGGAATTTTGTGTGAAGCTTTCAGCGAATTATATTTGCGTTTCTCAAGTTTCTTCTTTCTGTAGTTATATTTTATCCATAGTTACATTACTGCCCTGTCTTTTTTTTTGTTGGTTGTAAATCAGGTTCGTTAAACTTAAGTTTCATCAAAAGAATTATATTTGTTTACTATTTATTAATTTCATAAAATAGGCAAACAATTTTTAATGAGCCCTTGTCTACGAATAAAAGGAAGTTTTCATCTTTTATACCAAGGCTTTGTATTTTCTACTAGGTATAGCATTATTCCTCTGAGGCTAACATTAGGAAAGCCTATTATCTGCTTATTTCTGGGGCTACCCCCATCTTGGACATTTTAAAACTCGAAGATCTTGAAAAGTCTGGTGAATTTTAATTCTGGATTCTTGCTGTTGGTGATGGAGCTAGTACCTCTTAGAACATTTGGACTCTATTTTCTGTGGCTTATATTGTTGACTTTAGTATTCCATCAATATCGGTTTTAAAAAGTGAAAAAGTGATTAAAAAAAAAAAAAAAAAAAATGTCAACTGAAAGTAAGGAGCAACATGAAAACTTGAAATGAAAAGAAATTATTACGTTCATGAGGGGGATGCACTCTCTTCAGTACTTCACTCTTTACGCTAAAGTTTGACTTTTTGTTCCAATGATTTAAGAATGACACGTGATAACCAGGGACCGTTTAGTTAGAATAATAAGCTTTTCACAAATTCAAAAACACTTTATCGTAAAGAGCGAGGTACTGAGTGGGGGGAGACCCCCTCATTAACGTAAAAATTTCTGTTTTTAAAATTTTTAATGTTGCTCCTTACTTTCAGTTGAAAAAACTTCTTTTTTTTTAAATTTAATTTCTTAAAGTGTTTTCAGTAATGCTGGAAAATTCAGCTCCTCTCCCATACAATTCCCTTCCCCCATGAAAAACTCTTCCATGGAAAATCCTCTTACGTAAGCACCCCCACTTTTATCCCCCCCCATTATTCTATGCAGTGATTTTTATCAAGATCACTTACCTTTTGGGGGTGGCTCTTTGCGCTAAAGCTTTTAATTGTTTTAAAAAGCAGAGTTGTGACAAAGAGTAAAACTTTGGCGTTAAGACTGAGCTGCTGAGGAGGAGACAGTCTCTTTTATATGCGGAATAATTTCCGTCTGTTTTAAGTTTAATATCGCTCCTTACTTCCAGTTAAAAAACTTGTTTTTTGTTTAATTTCTGAACGTTTTTCAACTGATGCAGGTTCAAATTTGGCTCTCCGTACATTAAAAATTAAAACAAAATTTACTCATTAATTTCGGCAGATTTATTCCCTATATGAAGGGTTTCCCCTCCTCACCTTGCTCTTTACGCTAAAGCTATTAGCACTTTTAAAAAGCTTCCTATTCTAATTAAACGATCCCCGTGTTTCAGTAGCCGCTCATAAAAATTGGGACAAATTTTAGTCAAACTTTAGCGTATAGGGCAAGGTATTGAGGAGAGGGCAGCCCTTACTATATGGAATCATATCTGTTCGTTTTGAGTTTTAATGTTGCTACTTACTTTCAGCTAAAAAAAAATTATTTTTTTTTTTATTTAATTTCCAATCCTTTTTCAAATAATGCCAGTAAATCTGGCTCATCCTCTGTGCAATATACCCCTCCCCCTCACGAAAAACTCCTCCGTAGAAATTTCATCCTATGTAAATTGCACCTCCCCCCGTAAAATTTCCTCCAGACAGTTTCATCCCCGCCGAAAATCCCCCCCCCCCCGCTGTAAAATTACTTACTGAGGATTCAACCTGAAAAAATTCTCCTTAACATTCCTTCATTTGAATAAGACTTTAATCTCTAGACGGTTTCTTGGTCACTCCAGAAATGCCCCCTTCTGTGGAATTATTTCCCGGAAATCCAAAGAGGCGGAAAATAGTCCCCCAGATGATTCCCCCGGAACATCTCCACAAGAAAAATTTGGTAAAGAGGATGTAAGACAATTAAAAAGAACTTCGTAGAGTAATTCTGTCAAATTCCCCCAGTGTAACATTTTTCCTTGGAAAATTCCCCCCTAGAAATTTCACTCCCCAAGGAATATTCTTCCTATAGAAATCCACCAAAATAACACCCCCCCCCCCCAGAAAAATGTCCGTATACTTCACAATAGACCCCGGCGCCGTGCCGGCAGATCGACCGAACGCCGCTGACGAGAGGCCCGGTCGAACGCCGCCGATGTGTCGTAACGTCACCGGCGTGCCGCAGGCGCGCCACCGCCGGCAGAGGCAGTGGCGTTCGGTCACTTTATATTAATTTTGCGGCAATTCTTTATTGCGTCAACCGCAAAGTCGGAGCTTTTCCTTCTCGTGTGGTTTAGTATTTCGATTTTCCTGATTAGAAATCAAGCAGGTTTTGCCCTATCCCCGAATTTTTGGGTATTTCCCCGAAAAAAAAAATTTGGTTCCCCGAATCCCCGAAAATCACGCAATCACGGTGCGACCTCGAGCGATTTATCACCAGTGACTTTCCCTGCCAAATATTACTTTGCACACCATAATTCTTCACTACTCTCTTGTTCATTAATTTTCGTCCCTTTTGTTACTTTGCATAAAAACCAGACTTATGCCACATGCACTTGCAAATATTGCAATATACACAGTTCTTCATATGTTGACAAAAAAAGTGTCGTCTTTATGAAATGAATTTAAATCATTTTGAAAGCAGTTTCCAAATCGCTATTCCTTACATCATTCGTAGTCAAGAATTTTATTTTCAAGTTGAATAGAATTATAGAACGCATTCACTACTATACAGCTTCAGCCTTCAGTTGGACTTTGAAACTGACAGCCGACAGGTTGTTTCTACAGCTGAATTGTAGGTTTGCAGATTTATTTTTTTTTTTTTTGCTGTTTTTAGATAAGATTTTCTTAATGTTTAATACTCAATTGTTGAATGCCTGATAGAAAATACAATCTTCTTTCTGAAATATTTCCCCCCCCCCACAAAAAAACACTTCTATTGAGACGAAATTTAGCTATAGACTAAGCTATGTACAAGGCTGGGGAATTAAAGATTAAACGGAAGTTACCCCAAAAATATGATTCATAAATAAATTGTAAATTATTGCCTATAGGGGGGGGATAGGGGGCTATCATTTTTAAATGATAATACCTCATCTTTTTTATTGAAAGCAGGGATGCCAAAAAGATAATTATTATTTTCGTTTAAAGTGAAGACAGAAGAAAATAATATCAAATTCCCTGGGAAACCATTGAAATATTTTGATAGACCCAGGCCCCCCCATTAGGACTTGTTCATTGCCTTGGGTGTTTTGCGATTTCTCATAGGATACTGGCCTATTTGGCTTTTGTGTGTGCTCCCTTTTAATTAGATTATTTGGATCTTATTGAATGCCACGGTGAATCTATGAAATTTTTTTTTTCAAGGAGCACTAAGCTGTTTAACGTTATTTTGCGTGTTTGTTTGAACCATATTAATTATTATTTGAACCTAGTTAATTATTAAGTAAATTTTTTTTCTAATGAAGGCTGAGACGGTATCCTATCAAGGTGGTATCCAGAGGGGGGGGGGGGAAAGGGAGGCATTACATTTAAATGATAATATCTCGAATTTTTTTTTATTGAAAGCAGGGATCCCAAAGAGTTATTTTTTTTAATTTAAAGCAGAGACGGCATCCTATCAAGGTGGTATCCAGAGGGTGGGGGGGAAGTGAGCTATCATATTTAAATGATAATACCTCGATTTTTTTTTTAAAGCAGGGGTGCCAAAAAGTTAATTATTTTTTTCATTTAAAGCAGAGACGGTATCCTATCAAGATTGTATCCAGAGGGGGGAGGGGGTGTAGGGAGTTATTATATTTAAGTCATAGTACCCTGATTTTCTTTTATTGAAAGTAGGGATGCCAAAAAGTTGAAAAGTTGACAAAAATTAACAAGATTTTCGTGAGTTATACTTGATACAGCACTTGCATGGTTTTATCGTCCAAGGGGAAAGGGACATATGTGTCCAACCCGTTTTTTTTTTCTTATTGATGAAACGGGTTTACTTTGAAAACATTTCATTCATAAGTACCAGGCAGATTCACACTAAAACGAATTGGTGTGTCGAAAGCGAAATCGACGTCCCCACCTAACATTGCACTCGAGTGACAATGGCGCCCTTGGTCCAGTGTCCAAGTTAGATTAAAAGGCCAGGTCATTATAATAGCTTTCAATTTGGGAGGTTCAAGGAGGAGTCATTGACAGTCTTATGACCTCAGGGTACTAGATGTTGCAACGTTCTTACGTATCTACAGTGGTTTAAAAAATTCGATCACCCCTCAAATGATTACCAAAAATATGCACAAATGTAACATTTGGAATATTATAACACTTTTTTCAAAGCTTTGAAGAAAAGCAAAAAAGGTTAAATACCCCTAACTACGCTTGAAAGCTATTTTAAAAAGAAACTCTTTGGAGATTTCCATGGAAATAACCATAGCAGAAGCTTTGAGCCTGCATGGGTGGGGATCAAAGAGGAGTCTTTGAGTATTTTGAACACAGGTGACTCATTGTTGCGACTTTCTTAAATTTGGTAATTTTTTGTGAGCATTTGGAAATCAAAGCTGAAACTCAATAACTGATACTAAGTTTCCTAACATTTTGCTTGGATTAAAAGTGACGAACTAGGATGAACATTTCAACATCTTCCTAGAGCTACTTCAGTCTGCATATTATTTCACTTAATTGCACTTAAAAACGGATGAGCTTTTCATTTCTTACCTAAGAAAATAGCTGGCACTTCATTTTTCTTCATAGCGAATAAACCATTAAGTGTTTTTTTGTTTCATTGTAATTGAAGTGTTCTCATGTGAAGTGTTCATCATGTATTTTTCAGTTTGATAAATTTACTCCTTTTAGATGCAGTTTATAATTTGACTGATATTAGTTATTTATCAGTTTATAATTTGGAATGAATCCCCAAAAGAAAAAATGAATAAAATACAAATGAGCAGCCAAAAGCAATAAAAAAGCAGCAGTTCAGCCTTAGCCTACATGACATATATTCTATAAAGAAGCCAAAAAAAACTTTAAAATGCATTTTTTTAAATTGTTATTAAAGACCAGTTTTTAATACAAGAAGGCTTTTTAGGAATCCAAAAGAGCAAAAAAAAAAAAAACAATCAATATCAAAGTCGCCCATTTCAAATGTTTTAAAGGTGACGAAACAGATATAGGCAAAGGGCATTATGAAAAAAATAAGCTTCTAAGTTCAAAGTTATATTCAAAGTTTTTACTCAGATAACTGACGAATTTTGTGATACGGTATTTGAAGTTTTGTATGCAGTAATGCTCGATGAAAAAAAAAACTACTAATTTTGATAATTATTTATGTTAAGAATACATAGCTAATAGACACTTCAACTACTCGTATTATGCAAGGGTTCTGAAACGCCACAGCCATTTCGTTTCTACCAGATTTCTACTTCTCTTGATGAATAACGAAGAAGACCAGTTTCCAGCCAGCGGCTTGTGAATTTTTGAACTCATGAATAGGCTCGAATGTGTTGTAAATTTAAGCTGTGATTTGAGAAAGACTGATGAAAACAATAATGTTTGCGCGTCAACATTAATCGCACCGGCGGCGCGCCGCCGACATCTTACCGGCGGCGCGGGTCTTCCCACATCGGCGCCGCGCAGGGGTCTACTTCACAATAACAGATACTGTACGTAAACAATGGGACAATTTCATAACTAACAGGCCTCTCCCCACGGGCTGTGGGGGTCATTTTTGCACCTAAGGACATAGCTATTTGATCTTTTAACTAAATTGAACAAAATTTCTATATAAAAATTTCGATCAGATGACTTTGGGGAAAGATGGGTGTTGGAGGAGGCCAAGTCGCCCTCGAATCTTTTTGGTCTTTTAGAAAGGGCACTAGAACTTTTAATTTCAGTTCGAATGCACCCTCTCCTGATCTTCTAGGACCACTTTTTTAATGCAATCACACTAGGGGGGGAAAACAAAAAACAAATATTTTAATGAATTTGTTTTCGGTGATGTGTAACTGCGCATCAGCTATCATGAAGAAGGGGCAGTGGGTCATTTTGCAGGCAGGGGGATGCCGTATACCTCAAAGAGTAAATTTCAATGCCAAAATTCTTTGTCTCTTCGTGAGTCTTTAGATAAATATAGAAAGGGGTGTAGGGTGGGATAAGAAATAATCTATCTTCATTTAGGCATGGATGAATAAGGGCACTGAAGGGGGATACCTCTCTTCTTGCAGAAAATGTAATGAAGGAGATGCGGTATGCCGTTGTGTAGGCCTGGGGGGGACGCCAAATGCCAGATAGAGTGTATTTTAATGCCAATTTCATAGCTCTCATTGAGCCTTCAAACAAATATAGAAGGCATTTGAAGGAGAGACGCGGGGTGGAAATTGATACCTAATCCCTTATGATTCCCGAGAAGAATTTTCATCTATGTCTTTTTTATTGGTGCTCCGAGGTGACATTACCCCTCACATTTTGACAATCTTTTTGTATGTGCCATAAAATAGTATATTCATTTGCCTACTGGCGCAGAGACGCAAAAGTGAGGGTGGGGCATCTTAAGTCTCAGCAGGAAAAATTCTGGGAGGAGGGGGGGGGGTAAGCACTACCAAAACTGTGCTTTTAGTGAGTTTGAATTGTAGTAATTCCCATTACGTACACTATAGTACTATATACAATGTTCAGTATCTACTCGTTTCCCAGGGGCGTTACCCTTCCACTGGCGTCCATGGGCTACTTGCCTATAAAACGAGTTTTTTTTAGAAGAATTCTCTATTAAAAACCGTGAAAAACATTACAATGTAATTCTTTTAATATTCTAACCCCCCGCCCTTCAAATAAATACTCGCGGGACACATTTTTTTCCAGGGATAAATATCATTCTTGAATTTTTTTTTTTAACTTTTTTATTTAATTTAGCGAAGATAGAAGTACTCTCAACGAAAAATGAAGACAAGGATTTAATCAAATCTAAAATTAACTGCAATTTTTTTTTTGTTGCAACACAAAATAGGAAATACATTGAATTCTTATTTTTTACACTCTAATAACTTCCATTGAGAGAATCCAGGAAACTGCTTTGTACGGAATATAACACAAAGAACGACACATCACCTCCCAGCGAATAGCAAGTGTATCTTGAATTGAAATTTGCTTAGCTTAAATGCTTAAACATAAAAGTAAATGAACTTTAATTTTGAATCAATATCAAATTCTTCTGGCTGATTTTCTTTTTTGAACTTCGCTGTAAAACTATTTTTGTTAATACTATTTTTGGTAAACCATAAGTTAATCCGAACAGTATCTTACCCAAACACTGGGAAAATTCTAAGTAGGATTCATGTCATAGATGGGGTTGGTTCGTGTACCTCAGTCTTGCCTAAGTACCCACGCAGGTTTCCATGACATCATGCCCAAAAAACTCTCAACGAGAATAAACAAGAAAAAGAACGTCATTCTTGTGGAATATTAAATAAAAAAAAAGCAAGTTATTTTTTTAACTGAAAGTAAGGAACGACGTTAAAACTGAAAACGAAGAGAAATAATTCCGTATATGAAAGGGGCTGTCCCCTCCTCAACGCCTCGCTCTTTATGCTAAAGATTTATATTATTTAAAAAAATAGAGTTGTGAGAAAGTCAAACTTTAGCGTAAAGAGCGAGGCGTTGAGGAGGGGACAGCCCCTGTCATATACGGAATAATTCTGTTCGTTTTAAGTTTTAACGTCGTTCCTTACTTTCAGTTAAAAAGACTTGTTTATTTTAATTTAATTTTTGAACGTTTTTGGACTATAACAGGTTGTGATTTTGGCTCACCGTACATGAATAATTAAAACAAAATTTGCATATTGATTTTACTTTTATTTGGTTAAATGACTTACTCGAAACTTTTTACTCGAAGTTTTTTTATTAGTAATAAATATACGTAACTTACGAATTAGCTTACGTAACGAACTTCTATATTCATATATTTTTAATTTGTCTATTAGGGGGTTCGCCCTCTAGTCAATACCTCTCTATTTAAACTAATATTTTCTGATCGTTTTAAGTTTTGATGTTGCTCCTTACTTTCAGTTGAAAACTTTTTTTTATATTTAATTTCTGATCTTTTTTTTAAATAATGCTGGGAAATCTGGCGCCCCCTTCATAGCAAATGTCCCTTCCCCAATGAAAACTTACTTCATGGAAAGATCCTCCCACATAATCCCCGACCCCCCCCCCCCTACCAGATAAAATACCCCCTGAAAACGTCTGTATAGTTACCAATAACCAAAACTGTACGTTAACATTGGGTAAAGTTCATAACTTTCAGCCCTCCGCTCGGGGACTTCGGGGGATTATGTCATCCTAAAACACATAGTTATCATATTTTCGACCATATGCTGAACAAAATGGCTATCTCAAAATTTTGATCTGATGACTTTGGGAAAAAATGAGCGTGGGAGGGGGGGGCCTAGTTACCCTTAATTTTTTAAGGTCACTTAAAAAGGGCACTAGAGCTTTTAATTTCCGTTCCAATGAGCCCTTCCACGATATTCTAGGACCACTGGGTCGATATGATCACCCCTGAAAAAAAAAAAAAAAATAAATAAACACGCAATTGTGATCTTTCTTCTGGCAAAAAAATGCAAAATTCCACATTTTTGTAGATAGGAGCTTGAAACCTCTACAGTAGGGTTCTAATATACGCTGAATATTATGGTGTGATTTTCATTAAGCTTCTATAATTTTTAGTGGGTCTTTCCCCCTTTTTTCGAAAATCAGCCAAATTTTCTCAGGCGCGTAACTTTTGATGGGTAAGACTAAAACTTGATGAAACTTATATATTTGAAATCAGCATTAAAATTTGATTTTTTTGATGTATCTACCAGTATCAAAATCTAGTTTTCTAGAGTTTTCGTTTGATATATATCACGAACCACAAACGATCAGAAATTAAATTTAAAAAAAACAAGTTTTTTCAACTGAAAGTAAGAAGCAACATTAGAACTTAAAACGAACAGAAATTATTACATATATGAGGTGGTTCTCCCCCAATTCAAAACCTCGCTCTTTACACTACAGTTTTTTTTTTAGTGCTTTCAAAAGAGGTTGTGAATTAAATTTTTTTTTAACTTTTAACGTAAAGAGTGTGATATTGACTAAGGGGAGAACCCCCTCATATACTTAATAACATATACGTAATAAACAAAACAATAAAAAAAAACAAGCGATACGGCTCAATTGTAATCGAAACTTTTTAAAACGGAATTTTGATGTCAATAAATGTATCAAAAGAATGGGCTTATAATGCTGATTCTAAATATATAAATTTTCTTAAGTTTAGTATTACTCATCAAAGGCTACCAGCCTGAGAAAATTTACCTAATTTTTTAAAGAGGGGGGGGGAAAATCCCCTACAAGTGAAAGAATTTTAATGAAAATCATACCGTCAGATTCAGCGTATCAGAAAACCCTATTACATAGGTTTCAAGCTCATATCTGCAAAAATCTGCAACTTTGTATTTTTTGCCAGAAGAAAAATATACGAATATAGAAGTTCGTTACGTAAGTTAATTTGTAAATTACGTCAGAACCAAATTTAGAGACAGCCATTTAGCAAAAGAAAAGTAAAATTTTTATGCAAATTTTGTTTACTTATTCAATGACGGTGGGCCAAGATAAAAGCTGCATTAACTAAAAAACGATCAGAAATTAAATAAAAAAACACAAGTTTTTTAAACTGAAAGTAAGGAGCGACATTAAAACTTAAAACGAACAGAAATTATTCCGTATATGAAAGGGGCTGTTCCCTCCTCAACGCCTCGCTGTTTACGCTAAAGTTTGACTTTCTCACAACTCTTATTTTTTTTAAACAATGAAAACCCTTGTTCCTTATATGAAAGGGGCTGTCGCCTCCTCAACGCCTCGCTCTTTACGCTAAAGTTGTTTATTGTTTGAAAAAAAGGGTTGTGAGAAAGTCAAACTTTAGCGTAAAGAGCGAGGCGTTGAGGAGATAAAAAAAAAAAAAAAATAAACACGCATCCGTGATCTTTCTTCTGGGAAAAAATGGAAAATTCCACATTTTTGTAGATAGGAGCTTGAAACCTCTACAGTAGGGTTCTCTGATAGCGCTGAATATGATGGTGTGATTTTCAGTAAGGTTCTATAATTTTTAGGGGGTCTTTCCCCCTTTTTTCGAAAATCAGCCAAATTTTCTCAGGCGCGTAACTTTTGATAGGTAAGATTAAACTTGATGAAACTTATATATTGAAATCAGAATTAAAATCTGATTCTTTTGATGTATCTATTGGGATCAAAATTTAGTTTTTTGGAGTTTCAGTTACCGTTGATCCGGGTCGCTTATTACTTACAGTTCGTTACCACGAACTGTTTGATCATATAATCACGAACCACGAACGATATATATACCACGAACGATCGTGGTATATATCACGAACTGTTTGATGAGCAAGGGTTTGAAAACGCTTTAAGGAAGCTCCTATCCTTTGAATGGCATTTCTAAATATAAACAAAACAAGTTTTTTTTTTTAACTGAACGTAAGGAGCGACATTAAAACTTAATACGAACAGAAATTATTCTGTAGATGAAATGAACTGTCCCATCCTTAACACCCCGCTCCTTGCGCTAAAACTTTTTATTGCTTTAAAAAGTAGAGGTGTGTTAAAGAGTTGAAGTATGTGCTGGGTTTTGCCGATCTTTCACTGTATCCAAAATGTTCCTGTTTTAACTAGTCCTGCAACCAGAATGCAGCTCTGGTACATCATTAAGACTTTTCTCACAACTCTTATTTTCGGTTGACTTAGTTTGACTTTCTCACAACTCTTATTTTTTTTAAACAATGAAAACCTTATTCCCTATATGAAAGGGGCTGTCGCCTCCTCAACACCTCGCTCTTTACGCTAAAATTTTTTATTGTTTGAAAAATAGAGTTGTGAGAAAGTCAAACTTTAGCGTAAAGAGCGAGGCGTTGAGGAGGCGACAGCCCCTTTCATATAAGGAATAAGGTTTTCATTGTTTAAAACAAATAAGAGTTGTGAGAAAGTCAAACTTTAGCGTAAACAGCGAGGCGTTGAGGAGGGGACAGCCCCTTTCATATACGGAATAGTTTCTGTTCGTTTTAAGTTTTAATGTCGCTCCTTACTTTCAGTTTAAAAAACTTGTTTTTTTTTTAAATAAAATAAAATAAAAAAAAACAAGTTTTTTTAACTGAAAGTAAGGAGCGACATTAAAACTTAAAACGAACAGAAATTATTCCGTATATGAAAGGGGCTGTCCCCTCCTCAACGCCTCGCTCTTTACGCTAAAGATTTTTATTGTTTAAAAAAAATAGAGTTGTGAGAAAGTCAAACTTTAGCGTAAAGAGCAAGGCGTTGAGGAGGGGACAGCCCCTTTCATATACGGAATAATTTCTGTTCGTTTTAAGCTTTAATGTCGCTCCTTACTTTCAGTTAAAAAAACTTGTTTTTTTTTATTTAATTTTTGAACGTTTTTGAATAAATGCAGGTTTTGATCTTGGCTCACAGTACATGAATAATTAAAACAAAATTTTCATATTAATTTACTTTTATTTGGTTAAGTGGCTTTCTCGAAACTTGTTTCATTTTATTTACGAACGTTTTTTATTAGTAATAAATATACGTAACTTACGAATTAACTTACGTAACGAACTTCTATATTCATATATTTTTAATACGTATATTAGGGGGTTCGCCCCCTAGTCAATACCTTGCTCTTTAAGCAAAAGTTCGAATTTTGTTCCAATTCTTTAAAAATGACCGCTTAATCACAAAGGCCGTTAATTAGAATAAATAGCTCTTATGAAAGTACTAAAAAATCTCTGGCTTAAAGAGTGAGGTATTGACTAGCGGGTGAACCCCATTATATATGTAATAATTTCTGTTCGTTTAAAGTTTTGATGTTGCTGCTGTTGCAGTTGAAAAACTTGTTTTTTTATATTTAATTTCTGATCTTTTTTTAAATAATGCTGGGAAGGTCCGGCGTCCCCTTCATAGCAATGTCCTTTCCCACATGAAAACTTCCTTCATGGAAAGATCCTCCCACATAACCCCCGACCCCCCCCCCCACTACAGGAAAAATCTCCCCTGAAAACGTCTGTACTGTATACTTCCCAATAACCAATACTATATGTTAACATAGGGTAAAGTTCATAACTTTCAGCCCTCCTCCCGGGCATTTGGGAGGATTAAGTCATCCTAAAAGATATATTTATAATATTTTCGAACATGCTGAACAAAATGGCTATCTTAAAATTTGATCAGGTGACTTTGGGAAAAAAATGAGCGTCGGAGGGGGCCTAGTTGCCCTCCATTTTTTGGTCACTTAAAAAGGGCACTAGAACTTTTAATTTCCATTCCAATGAGCCCTCACACAATATTCTGGGACCACTGGGTCGATACGATCACCCCTGGGAAAAAAACAACAAATAAACACGCACCCGTGATCTTTCTTCTGGCAAAAAATGCAAAATTCCACATTTTTGTAGATAGGAGCTTGAAACCTCTACAGTAGGGTTCTCTGATACGCGGAATATGATGGTGTGATTTTCATTAAGGTTCTATAACTTTTAGAGGGTCTTTCCCCCTTTTTACCAAAATCAGCCAAATTTTCTCAGGCGCGTAACTTTTGATAGGTATAATTAAACTTGATGATACTTATATATTTGACATCACAATTACAATCTGATTCTTTTGATGTATCTATTGGTATCAAAATTCCGTTTTTTTTAGTTTCGGTTACCATTGAGCCGGGTCGAAGTTTAACTCTAAAGCTAATGGGAAGTTCAATACGTCTATCTGGCTCTGAAGTTTCTTCTGTAAGCAGCCTTACTTACCTGGGCGTGCTTATTGGAGCAAATCAGAAAGGAACTGAAAACCTGACACTGAAAAATTGTACTTGTAAGATTAAGGCTGCATATGCATCGTTGACTTCAAACATTTCGTATCTGAGTAGAGTTCACTGTTCTCGGTTATATGATAGCCTAAAAACTCCTCACCTAGCTGCTCTTGCTCATGTTTTTTTTGTTTCTTCTGTTTTTTTTTTGGTAAGAGAAATCCAGTTCACTGCCTTTATTTTAAATTGCAAAATAATTAATGAAACAGCCAAAATGGACAACTCCTTCGATACAAAGTGCCCTGGTCTAAAAAAAAAAAAAAAAAAAAAAAAATAATAATAATAATAATAATAATAATAAATTGTATCCACATCAATCTTTACTATAAAATTAATTAAAAATTTCCGAAAAATAAGTTTTTCAAAGAAAAGTAAAGACCATTCTAAACTTAAGCTCAGCAGATACAAATACCTGTTAAAATTAAAACTCAAAAGGACCAGAAATTACTATTAAAGAATAAATGAAACCCAAAAACGAACAGAAATTAAAAAACAATCATAGAAAAAACATACAACAAGTAATAATATAAATGAATAAATAGATCTCAAAGCGAGTAACGCTTAGATTGAATATGAAAATCAAGCTTAAAACGAAGAAAAAATATTTTGCTATTGAAGTATAAACGAAACTTAAAACGAACGGAAATTAAATAGACAATCAATGCAAACAGACATACAATAGATAATGTAAATGAAAAAAATAAATCTTAAAACGAGTGAAACTTTAATTGAATATGCAAATCAAGTTTGAAACGAACAAAAATCACTGCAAACAAGAGTTTGGGTATCGCCTCCTTCTCTCACTGTAAAATGTCTAAAACCTACTGCGTCATTGGCGCTTTACTGAAAACTATATGCATCTTGAACATCTTGGAACGTATAAAAAAAAATCAAATTGAATATTTGATATATAATGATATTAGTTGTTGAAAGATCCATCAGTTCAGTAATTTATTTCACTTTAATTTTATTTTTATTTTCAATGCTGAAAGAACTGGAAAAGAAAATATTTCTAATATAATTCGTTTTCAGTGAAGCGCCAATGACGCAGTAGGCTTTTGGTTTTTATTTACAGTTAAGGAAGGGGGCAGTATCCAAATTCTTGTTGTGTCTTGACTTACTTACTTGACTTAAGACTCCTGCCGAGGGTTCGGCGTAGAGAACGATGAGACTAGGCGCCTCCAGGTTGACCTATCGCTTGCCAGGATCGCAGCTTCTTCCACGGGATGTGGGCTTGGGTGAGGAATAGACATAGACATAGACATAGACATAGGTTTATTAAGATCAAACAGCTTAGCCATGGCTAATTTATGTCGTCTTTACAACAATATGGAAAAAAAATACAAATAACACTATAATAACACTATAAGAACACTAACACGTGAATACAAATAACTTTAAGTCTTGTTGTATGCTTCTACGAAAAAGGGGACAAACGTGTTTTTGTAGCGGTTGGTCCTGCAGACCGGGGGTTGTAGCTTCGACTGGTATCTGGTTCCTTGGTTAACAGGAGCATCGGGTGGGAGGATCAGTCTGTGATGGGGCGAAGATAGCAGTGACTTGCCGAGCGACATGATCAGTGATAATCGTCTGTCGCAGAGAGATTCAAGGTTCAGTTCTTGCAAGAGTTTGTTGTAGTCGTCACTTCTGTTACCAACGATTATGTTAACAGCTCGTTTCTGCAAAGATTCAAGGTCATCGCAAAGGTAGTGGGTGCTCTGGACAAAAGGTCCCCAGACAGCGACGGCGTATTCGAGTAGAAGTCTCACATACGTAATATAAGCATTTTTTAGGCTTTGAGTGTCGCAGCCAAACCTGCGCATCAGGACTAGGGTCTGAAGTGATGCATTGCCAGCCTTAATAACCTTCTCCACGCGTTCGGTGAATGTGCAGTCCATCGATAATGTGACTCCGAGGATTTTTGCAGATGAAAAAACAGGGAAAGGGACTTGCGGGAATTCCAGATCACGTTTTAAGGGCAAAACCTGAGGATCATTGATTTATCTGCATTCAGTGTCAGCTTGTAACGTTCACAGTCCTCAGAGAAGGATGCCAGAAGGGTCTCGCTGAACTGACGTTCGATTACACCTTCTCTCATGAGGTATTTGAGGACAAATGATAAATCGTCGACGAATTTTGAGTCGCTCTTCGAAATTCTGAAGGAGGAAGTTGATGAGGGAGATAAATATGAAACCAGCAAGTCTTTTACCCTGAGGGGCTCCACAGGTAAGTTTAGACCAGTATGAGATCAAGTCACCTTCAAACAATGGAAATACACACTGCATTCTGTCCTGAAGGAAGCCCATCACTAATGCAAGAGACCGCTTCTGTGCGCCCATTGCTCGCATATTTTTTGCTGCCGTAAGATGACAAATCAGGTCAAATGCCTTCCTGAAATCGGCAAGAGCTAGGTCGATGAAGGTACTGCCCTTGTCAAGCCACTTAAAGATAATGTCAATTAGGCGCACGAGGTATATCGAGGTATTGCAACCTTTTAGGCCGCCATACTGGTAACGGTCTATGTTTTCCCGCGTTTGCTTGAGCAATTCACGCAGGATGAATGACTCGGTGACTTTTGCAAAGGTAGATGTGATTGATATAGGTCGTAACTCGTAGCAAGATTTGGGTGTTTTAGTCTTCGGTATAACACGCTTAAATGCGCGTTTCCAGCACGACGGGAAAGTTGACTGGGCGAAACATTCTCTGATGATGTATCCAAGTGGCTTGGCCAGGAAAAGAGAGAACTCTCGTATTAACCTTATAGGCAGCTCTTCAGGAAAAGAGCTACTGGATGGACTCAACTTGTTCAGCTCTTTGAAAACTTGATACTCAACTATTTCGATTTCACCTTCGTCAGGGCATATTGACAGTATATTCTCTATTTCAGTGTTAGTTGGGGCAGGAAAGGATGTACAAATGTCAGTAAAGTAATTGTTGACGTCATTTGCACTCACGAGTGACCCATCATCGTTCAGATTCCAGATACTGGATGATACTGTTTTTCCAGCAATCTGCCTTACTAGACGGTGCCATTTACGGGGATCCTTTTTTTATTTCAGGGTCCGAAAGGGATTTTCCGAAGGACTTTCTTGCCTCGCGACAAAGGCTAACGATTTTGTTTCTTAATAATCGTAACGACGTTGCGTCACCACTTGACTGCCTTACAGTGTTTTTTTCGCGAATCAACTGTTTTATTTTTGGAGTGATCCAGGGCTTGTCTCAGATTCGCTCACGACAAATTGCTTTTCCGGGAAAACTTCTAAGTATTTGTCATAGAGTAGGGACTGAAATATTTCTGCTTTCCTGTTGACATCGCTTTCGTTGTATACTTCGCTGAAGCAGTGAGCACCGACCTACATTCCGTACGTATTAATAGCAGACTTCGTGATAGGTCTCCGGAGTACTTTTATTTTCTTAAGCTTCCTGATTTCACTTTTTGCCTTCATCAGCAGAGTGTGATGGTCGGATTTGCCCAATGGCCCAGTCGAAGGCACGTCTTTGTAATATGGAGCGAGGTTTGTAAGAATAAGGTCAAGGGTGCTCCCGGTCACATGGGTGGGCATCTTGTCCACTTGTGACATACCCAGCGTATTAGCAAGCCATTGTTTCTCTTTGTTTGGTTGAAGTCACCAGCTATTATGAAGCCCGGGGGGCTATACCGCTGACGTAATGTGTCTAACGTAGACTGAAGGTAGGATACCAACAGCCGTCTGTTCTTGGTGCTTTCAGGATAGTAGATACTTGCGATAATGATGCAAGAGACATCTTGTGGTAAATGTTTTGGCTTGCATAATGCCCAGATCGCTTCATGGTTAGGGTCATTTAAGTTATCTAAATATTTGCAGGGGATATCATCGCGTACATACAGGGCAACACCTCCGCCAATCCTGTCTGTTCTAGTGTTCAAGAAAACCTTGTAACCAGCCATACTTCCACTTGTTTCGTCGAGCTGCCTTGTTTCGGTAATTGCGGCGATATGGATGTTATTCTGACGTAGAATGACATCTAACTCATCTACTTTATTCGTTAGTGAGCGGACGTTGCTCAGAAGGAAGTTTGGAAGTTGGTGTTACAAGAGAGAGCCTGCGGCGATCATACTGGAGGACAATCAGACCCGAAATCATTGGTAGGAGCATTGTTGTCAGGAATCAGCCGGGACGGTAGGCTCACGCGCGGGATTGAGACTAAACAACTCTCACGCTTAGGCTTTTGGCTGGCCAATCGTCCGTAGATGACTAACACGTCAATCTTAAATTTCTTTCTGCCCCCTCTGCGTCCTCTTCTTGTTCGCTTGCAAACGAAGGGAACGTCATCTATATTTTTATAAATTCTCAGTGTAACGAGTGTGGCTATGACGGATGGTGCCAAAAAGGCAAAAGAAATGAAAGTACCAAAGACATCGGCTTTGTCTTTCCAGCTAGTGGGTGGGCGTCCTCTGGGTCACTTCAATCCGTGTAGGGTGGGGTCGAAGTCGAATGCGACCCGTGCTGGGCGTTGCGTGGGATGCGAAGGAGGTGGTCGTACCACCGAACAGTACGCTGGGCGAGCTGCGTCGAGAAAGGAGTTTGAGCCGTACGTGACAGGAGAGGCTGGTTGCTAACGAAGTCAGTCCAGTGCAGTCTTTCGATTCTTCGGAGATGTTTCGTCTGAGCAACATCGACGGCACTGAGGATATATTTTGCAGCTGGCCACGTCTCCGCTCCATACAGCAGGATGGTGCTGACTGA
Source organism: Artemia sinica (assembly GCA_027921565.1). Classification (NCBI taxonomy): domain Eukaryota; kingdom Metazoa; phylum Arthropoda; class Branchiopoda; order Anostraca; family Artemiidae; genus Artemia; species Artemia sinica. The sequence continues at coordinate 61,206 of CM051266.1, forward strand.
CGCCGCGGCTTATGTTTGGCTTTCGTCAGATGCTGCTAAGCCTGCTGAAGCTTTGGCAATTCAAGATGTAAGCTCTTTTGTGATCAAGCCATCATTCGACAGAATAGATCCCAGGTAAGTGAAGTCTTCAACCACATCTACTCGGTTGCTTCCGATGTTGACTTCCTTTACAGTAGAACGGGACGTGGGGGGCTCAAGGAGCATAACTTTGGTTTTCTGCCAGTTGATCTTCAGTCCAACTTTCGAGGCTTCTTCTGAGAGCACCTGGAGAGCTTTGGTGATCTTTTTGACGGTGCTCGCAACTAGCGCTTTGTCGTCGGCGAAGTCAGCATCAGAGAGTAGCCGGTCTCCAAACTGAAGACCGAACTGAAGGCAATTCATCAGGCTGGTCATAACATGGTCTATGACGCAGTTGAAAAGCTCGGGAGCGGCGGCGCAACCTTGCAGACGCTAGTCTTCACCGCGAATGTGGGACTGCGTCTTCCATTGACTTGCACGCAGCTTTCCGTATCCTCATACAGCTTTTCAAAGAGTGAGCAATATTTCTTGGGTAGACCCTTAGTTCTTAGTATCAGCCAAAGTGAACAGCGATCAATCGAAGGCAGCCTTAAATTCCATGAATGCGATGTACGCTTTTTGGTGGAACTCTCACGTCTTCTCGATCAACTGGCGCATAGTAAAACATTTGCTCCGTCGTCGACCAGCCGGGCATGAATCCGGCTTGCTGGACTCTTCTCTTTCTACGCAAAAAAAAAAAGGTGGAGCCCCTGTCTAGGGAGTGACATGGCGAAAAAGTTTACCAGGAAGGGGAACGGGAAATTTAGCTGGAAGGCCACAGGGGAATCATTTTTCCGCTGCACCCCAGTACTGGAGGGGAATCCGAGTTTTCGCAGGGGAAATTTCCCCACAAGGGGGGGGGTTGGGTGGGGGGGGGGGACACCCCGGCGGGGGCCTTCGATAATTATTTACAAAACCGGGTTTTACAGGCATTTTGGATCTCAAAAGGTGGTAAAAAACGGTTTTGCGGGATTTGTAACGAAGGTCGAAAGTAAAGCCCTCGGGGACTGGTGGTTCAATTGCTGCTTGAAATCAGGGGATTTCGGGTTCGGGGCATTATGGAGTGCCAGCTGGCATCGGCACTTCAGGGAAAAAAGCGTTGGAAAAGTTGGAATCTGCGCCAGGAAAAACCCCAGAATTAGGCCTGGCATTTCCGGTCATTCCAAGCTTGCTCCGTTCAGGCCAGGGACAAAAACACCACGGGCTCACGGGGGTTGGGGGAAGTCTTTCCCTCCGTTCAGCTCGCGGCGGTTTTTGTACCAGGGAGCAGGGTGTCTTCCTTTTTTCCTGAGGGGGCATTCTTTCCAAAAGCCTCACTGGGATTTCTTAGTCGGGGGACCCCAAAAGGGTCGTTTCCCTAATCACTGTTTGTCAATTAGGACAAATTGCGGCAAGGCCAATGAGGGTGTTTCGGGTTCTGTACTCTTGGCATAATTCTTTGGCCCTAAAAGCGTGAGCCTTCCCGGCCGGCCCCAGCTTGATTTAAAAGGAAAAACCCAAAGGCTCCTGGGGATATCCAGGTTTTATTTTCCCTGGGGGGTTCTGCTGCGGGGCCCAATGTGTTACTGCCAGCAGAAAAAATCCGAGTATATTATCATTTGGAAAAGGGGGGGGACTTCCAGGGGCTTTAACTTCAGGGTTTGTCCCAGAACTTGGGATGGCAGCTTTAACCGGTTTCGGGAAAGGATGAATCCCGAGAGCATAATCCTGTTGCATCTTTCAGAAGAAGCCAGGGGGGGGGTGAATTACTCAGATCGAGCTTGGGGGAGGGCCGTCTTTCCTTGTTCCTTTGTTCTCCTCAGGGGGCGTTTAGCCTTGGAAGTGTGGCGGGCGGACTTACCAATCCTATGGTTTTGTTGGTTTTTCCAACGGCTCGGCCGACCTTAATAAGTTCCCGGGGCCCAATTTGTTATTGGACGAAGCGCCAGCGGACCCGAGAAATCATTAAAAAACATAATCGAATTTTCATTTCTTCTTTTTTGTCATCTGGGCCGTCGTTTTTTTAACTATACCAAAGTGGTAATTGGTTGGTATTATCTCGTCTCTGAAAGAAAGGTCGGGTGTTTTGAATATGACAAAGGGATTATGCAATCATAATTGCCCCCCCCTCCAGGGCTGGAGGGGAGGGTCTTTGTCTGTTTTCATTTTTCCCCAGTGAAATCTGGGGGTTCACAGGGCCGGAAAGAACAAACTTCTTCCACCCCATTCCCCTTCCCCTGGTCATTTACCGTTCGCGTTTAATGGTCTCTTTCAGAAGGATGGGGGGGGGGACCGGTTGTCGTGGGATGGCGGAAATCTAGTGTGACAGGAGATCCCCTCTGGCTAAGAGCTTCCGCAAAAGGAAAAAAACTGGATTCCTTCACTTCCGCAGGGTGGACTCGGAATTGATGGGGAGCATAGCATACAATAATTGTTCCCACTTTCCAATGCTTGTGGGATGAAAGCTGAGGGAGGGCCATTTCCAGTATTCTTATCTGAAAAATTTGTTTAATAGGACGAGAAGGGGGCAAAATCTCTTGGCTTCTGTGCCGTTCAGGCGTCCCGGAGGGGGGACTTAAACACCCCAATTTTGTCTTGCTTTTTTGGGGTTTCAACCAGGCGGGGACCAGATCAGGTGATTTACCCTTCACATAATTCTCGGGGGACTCTTCCTTCCGGACCAAAGGGGTGCGGGTTTTCCGTAAGGGGGGGGACAACCACCAGCCTATATTGAAAAGCTGTTTTTAAAACTCATAGGGCCAAAAGCATTGATTTACGCTTTCCAGGAAAAAGGTTGAAGTGTGGAGTTTACGGTTCCCAGGGTAAGGCGAGGGGTCGATTTTTCCCACCTTCGGGTCCCCCCAATAAGGATCATTTTTCGGGATGTCTGGAAATCGGTCCCCCAGGGGGGGGGGGGTGACCATTTGGCTATGGGGGGTCCCGTGGAAAGGTAAAGTGGAGGGGGGGTAAGGGGGGTCCATCCAAGGTGTATTTCATTCGTTTTTTGTCGTTGCGGGGTTGAAAATTTTTTCCGGTTGGGGGGGGTGGAGGGTTTGGGCAGGGCCCCAACCCGGGACCCCTAGGCCTGGGATCTAATTAGAAGCTAGGGTACTTTGGCCTTAGATCACTGAGGAGTCCCTTGGGGGTGGGGCCCCACCCCACCCTCATAAGGTTGAGGCTTGCCCCATTAAGCATGGGAGCGTTTTAGTTAGGGGGGGAAAACCCCCCAATATCAAAGGGGCACGTGGTCCAGCAGAACCATTTAGGTTCTGGTCTCATTTTTCCGGGGACGACAAAACTCCAATCCGCCTTTCCAAAAAAATCTTGTTGTTGTAGTGAAAACAAAAAAACTAATATTTCGGTCTTGAACAACAAACTTTAGGAAAGAAAAATAATAAATTTAAACTGAATATTTTGGGGGATGTTGATAATGATATGGAACTTGCTGTCCCAAGCTCATTCCAGTTCAAATTAAAACCTGTAAATTTTTAATGTTTATTTTTTTCCAATTATGAAGTACAATAGGAAAAAATATTTAATTGAAAAATGGTTTTCCCCCAGTTTGCAACGGCTTTTTAAAAGCGTTTGCCTATAGAACAGGGGGCCAGGGACGGGGCTCCACCTGTTTTTTAGATATTATTATTTTTTTCCCCATGAACGGTTGGGGTTTTTTCATATGGACAGGGGTTCGTCCTAAAAACTTTCCAAAATAAAAAAGGGGGATCCCATTTCGAATTGAAAAATAGAGAGCTCTAGTGGCCCTGGTTTAAGGGTCCACACGTGAATGAACGCAACCCCAAACAAACCACCCCTTTCCAACGCCCAACCCACCCATTTCCCCAAACCACATCCAAACCAAAAATGTTGAGATTAAGCCATTTTGTTCTTTAACGTATTTGATTTTCCCAGATAGAAAATTTATCTTTTTTGGAGGGGAGGATACTCCTTTCCAAGCCCTTAAGGGGGGCAAGGTTTGTAATTTATTGGCCCATTGGGGGGGGGCATATAAAACAATTTTTTAAGGGGGAAAAGCTTTTATCGCAAAAAAAAAACTTTCAAAAAAAAGGGGGATCATTTTCCGATTGAAAAAATTTCAAAGGGGCTAGGGCTTCGTTTGTAATAGTCGGGGAAAAAAAGGTGATTTGGGGGGCAGGTTACAACCCCTCTTCACCGGCCCAATCTTTTTTCTTCAACACATTATTCCAATCAAAATTTTTGAAGGATGGGGGGCCATTTTTTTTCAAAAAAAAACCGTGGTTGAAAAAATTTCTGGGGGAAAAAAGGGTTTTATGGAGGGAGGGGACAACCGCCCCCCACACAAAACCAAGGCCCCCATGGGCAAAGGGTTTTTTTTTAAGTTATTGTGACCTGGGGGCATATTAAGGTGTTTATAGGAAAAAAAGTTGGTGTCATTAATAAAACTTAAAAAAGGGAGGCTCTTTCGGAATTGGGAAATTTAAAAATGGCTAGTGGGCCCCTTTGTTAATAGTTTCCCCAAAAAAGTGAATTGGGAAGGCAAAACTAAAAAACCCAACCACCTTCACCGGCCCACCCTTTTCCCCAAAAAGCAACCAATCCAATTTCCCCAAAAATTTTTTAGATTAGCCCAATTTTTTGTTCAAAACGGTAGTTGAAAAGTTTGGGGACATTATTATCCTCGAGGCATGGTGGGGACCAACCCCCCCCCAAGGGGTCTTCAGGGGCAAGGGGGGGGGGGGGGGTTTATAAAAACGGCTATGCCAACAAAAATCGGGGGCCCATATTGGTTCTTATGGACAACAGGGATAGGCTCGTAAAAAACTTGCAGGGGAGGGGGGAGGGCTAATTTTGATTGGAAATTGGAAAGTTTTCTAGGTTAGTTTTTTGGAAAGAGGGGTCAAGGGAGAGGGAATCCTTGGGAGGGCAACTTTAGCCCCCAACCCACGCACCGCTTCTTTTTTCCCGAATTGCATCCGGGGAAAAAAAAAAATTGGAGGATAAGCCATTAAGTTAAAAAAACAAATTTTGCAAAAAAAGGTTCAAGGATTTGTTCCTAAGTGTTATGCCATTGCGGGGGGGCCATATTTTGTGGTTTCTTATGAAAAGAGGATTTGGCTCGTAAATAATTCCAAAGAAGAGGGGCTCCATTTGATTAAGAAACTTTAAAGGGTTCGAGGTTTTTTCCACTTTTTTCTAGGTTTAGTTTTTTGGAGAGTCAGAGAGATTGAAGGGGGGCCAAATTAGCCCCCCCATCCTCCAACGCCCCCTTTGTTTCCCGAATTGCATCCGGAAAAAAAAAAATTGGAATGGCCCATTAGTTTTTAAAAAATTGATTCAAAAAAGCAGATTTAGTTCCTAAGTTTTGGCCCTTGCGGGGGGATACTATTGGGTTCTTTTGTGTGGTGAAGAGATTGCTCGTCGTAAAAACTTCAGGGAGGAGCGGGGATCATTTTGATTGGGAAAAACTTAACAGGTTTCGGATTCCACTTTTTACATAGGGTCAAAAGGGAGAATTTCGGGGAGGGGCAAAACAACTAAGCCCCTCCCCAACCCGTGTTTTTCAAAAAAACCCCCATTTTGATTGAAAAAGTTTTGAGTTTAGGACATTTTGGTTAAAAAACGAAATAGTTCAAAAGGTCGGATAAGTTTCAAAGGTCCCGTGTGTCTTCTATTTTACAACCCCCAGGGGCTTTCCAAGAGAAGGGGGGGAACGTTCCTAAGGTTTTATGGGGGACCCTAAAGGGGCATGTATTGGGTTCTTTTATAAAAGGGATGCTTGTATTAACAACCTTCATTTAGGGACGGGCCCTTCATTTGATTGCGGGGAAAATGCAAGTTTCTAAGTTCCACTTTTATAAAGATTCAAGAAGGATTTAAGGGGCAAACTGCCCCCCCACCCCACCATTACCATTTTTTTTCCCCCAAAAAAACCCATTTCCGCTACAAGTTTTTGGGAGCTAGCCAGGTTTTTAGAAAATTGTTCAAAAAAATTTAGGGATAGCAAAAACTCCTTTGTTCAAACCCCCACAAACCCCCCAGGGGGGCCCAGGGGTAGGGGCGTTGTAAGGCGGTGGTTTTGGCCCTGGGGGCCTGTTTTTATGGGCTCTTATGGAAAAGGGGATGGCTTTCCGTATATACTGTCAGGAGGTGGGGGGCTTATTTTTGATTGGGAAATTGAAAAGTTTTCAGTTCCCTTTTTAAACAAAAAAGGCCCAAAGATACTTCCGGGTTACGGCAACTAAGCCCCGCCCCCTCTCACACAAACCCTTTTTTTTTCCCCCAAAGGGGGGTCCTATGCCGATACAATTTTTTGGAAATAGCCATTTTACAATTAAAAAAATAAATTCAAATGGGCCTCAGATAAGGGAAAACACTCCTGTGTGTCCGGGGGGACCAACAACCCTGGGCCCCGGGAGGGCCCAAGGGGTGGCATTGTAACGCGTAATGGCTCCTGGGGTGGGGCCCATATATCCGTTTATGGGGAAGGGGATGGATGTGGCTTGTTATTAAAAACTTCGGAAAGGAGGGGTTCACTTTCTTGATTTTGAAAAAATTGAAAAAGTTTCTCGTTCACTTTTTTTTTTTTAAGATGGGTAAAAGAGGGATTCAAGACCCAACTAGCCCCCCCCCCCACCCCTTCGCCCCTCAAATGAAAAAACAACAGGGATAATAAATTTTGAAGGTAGGGCCATTTTTTGTTAAAACATAGTTCAAAATACAACAAAAAAAAAACTTCCGGGTTGGGGTGCGGGACACAAAAGGGGGGCCCCCCAGGGCTCCCCAAGGTACCGGCATTCTTAAGTTATGGCCCCTTTTGGGGGGGCAATATATAGTTGGTATGGAAGGGAATGGGCTCGTATAAAACTTTCATAGAGGGCTTAATTTGAATTGGAAAATTTGGAAAGGATGTAATTTCCAAACTTTTTAAGGGAGTAAAAAAGGTGATCGGAGGGCCAGCTAGGGGCCCCCTCCCCCGGGGACAACCTCCATGTTTATTTTTCTTCCCCAGGGGGGACGCACTTTCATATAAGAAGGGGGTTGTAGTATTCACTTCAAACGTTTAAAACATACTTACTTTTTAACACAAAAACGGGCACCTGCCTTCCAAGACCCATTTGGGGGGTTGTGTCGGGGGGGGGGACACCCCAACCAAGTGAGGTGTAGGTTTTTCTTAGTCTGCCCTCGGAAATTATCTTCTTAATTGAAATGCTATTTTTAAAACATTTTAAAATCGGAAAAAAATAAGGGGGGCATGGGGGGAAAAAACGGGGTGTGGGGGAGGGGGGGGCTTGTTGGCCCCTCGGATATCTTTTAACTCTTAAAAAAAGTTGGGGACCAAGGGAACTTTCAATTTTCCAAAACTTAAATGCCCCCCCTCTCTTCTGATGGTTTATACGAGGACAACGTCCCTTCTTTTTCGTAAGGGGGGACAGTCCATTTATTGACGCTTCACCAGGGGGGACACAAACACTACAAAAACCACTTACAACAAAAACGGCCTTTTACCCCCCGGGGGGGACCCCTGGAGGGATGGTGTTGTGTTTTGACCACCGGAGGTTTTTTGTTATCTTAAATTTTTTTTTGAAAACAAATTTTTTCAAAAAAAAAACAAAACCAAACAAACAACTGGGCTAATCGCCTTCATCAAAAAAAAAATTTGTAAGTTGGAATCGGGCTTGGGGGGAGGACAAAAAAAAAAGGATGAAATTGGGGGCATGGGAGGGCTTAGTTTTTTGGGCCCTTTAAAATCTTCTTGATTCTTAAAAAAGTTGGAGGCTAGAAACTTTCCAATTTTTTCCAAAATCAAAATGGGAGCCCATCTGTTTGAATGTTTATCACGAAAGGTCGCATCTCCTTTTCAGGAAAAGGGGACAAAAACAACCGTAAAACATTGGCCCTTTTTAGGGTGGCATTTAACTTAGGATAAAAAACGGCCTTTTTTCCCCTTGGGCCCCTGGGGGGGGTTTGTAATTTGGACTCACGGGAGTTATGGGGACCTTTGTAATGTGAGTCCTTACCGAAAACTCCCCCACCTTCTGGAACTAACTATTTTTTTACATAAACAAAATGTTCTATCTTCTCAAGACTTTCATTAATCGGAATGGGGGGTTTTGGAAAAAGAAATAGCGTGTTGGGGGTTTGAAATTGGGGGGGCCACTAGTTTTTTGGCCTTTCGGGAAAATCTCTTTTGGGGCGCGGACTATTAAAAAAAAGTTGAGCTCGGAAACTTTTTTCCCCAAAACTTTTTCCGGAAATCCAAATTGGGGGGGCCCCCCCTCTGGAAAGTTTTATTTTCGGGGGGAGGCCATCTCCCTTTTCCATAAGAAAAAAACCATAAAATATTGCCCCCACCCCCAGGGGCAATAACGGCAAAAGGCTTAACAAAACGTTTGGCCTGCCCCGGGGGGCCCCCCCCGGTGGGGGGTTGTTGTCGGACAACTGGAGTTTTTTTGTTATTTGGAACTTTTGAAAACAATTTTAACTTAGTTTGCATTCTCAAAATTTTTTTTATCGGATTGGCATTTTCGGGACAAAAAAGGGCCCTGGGGGGGGGGGGGCAGTTTGCCCTCCAATCTGTTTTTTTGACTTCTAAAAAACAAAAACACTTGAGCTTGAACTTTTTCAAATGTTCCAGTCAAACTACCGCCCCTCTTCTTGGGAAGGGTTTTTTTTACGGAGCATTCCCTTTCCATTATAAGACACCCAAATTATTTATTCCCCCAAGGGGCATTAACTTAACAAAAAACGGCATGCCCCTTTTGGGCCCTTTTAGGGGGAATTGGGTTGTATACCCCCCCCCCCCCCCCCCCCAAAGTTTTTCGTTTATATGGTCTTTTTGGAAATTATTTAAAAAAAAAGCATATCCGAGGAAAGTTTTCTTAAGCAGCAGGGTTTGAGAAAAAAGGGGGCAGGGGAGGAGGGGGCTAGGTTTTTGCCTTTTCCAATCTCTTTTTGGGACACTCTTAAAAAAGGTGAAAACTAGGGAAAACTTTTCAATCCTCCAATTTCCAAATGAAGGTCACTCTTTTGAAGGTTTATATGAGGGCATCTCTTCCCCATTACAACACAACCCGTTATAGTGCCCCCCTGGCATACAACTGGGGGACAAAACCGCCTCTGCCCTCGGGGGCCCCTGGGGGGGTTGTGGTTTGGGTGACACCGGAGTTTTGTGTTTAATATGGGATCCTTTGAAAAAAAACGCATTTTTTTTTAAACAAAAAAAAAAAGGCTTAATCTCAAAATTTTTTTCCGATTTTGGCATTTTGAAACAGGGGGAGAGGAGGGGGGGGGGGGGCTGGTTACCCCTTTAGGTAATCTATTGGTGGAACGCTTAAAAAAAGTTGAAATGGCTTATCTCAAAAATTTTTGGAATTGGGATTGTGATTTCGGGGGGAAAATGGTGGGGCGAAGGGGACAAGGTGGGGGGTTGTTAAAGTGCCCTTCCAAATTTTCCAAATTTCCGGGGAACTTATTAAAAGCCGCAGTAAGCCATTTAAATTTTCCCAATCGGAATGGAAAGCCCTTTTCTTGAAGTTTCTACGGGACAAAAACCTTTCTAACAAAAAAAACCTTTAATGCCCCAAGGGAAATTAAAAACATACAACCCTTTGCCCTGAGGGGCATTGTGGGGGTTTGGTCAATCCTCACAAGGGGGGTACTTAAAATTTCCGGAATTTTTTTTTCAGAAAAAAAGGGAAGACACGTGGAGAGGGGAATTAGGGTTGGTCCTTGCCAATCATTTTTTCAAACTATTAAAAAAGGGAAAAGGGCACTTAGCCCTTTCAATTTTCCAATCGTATGGAATTAGGAGCCTTTTTTGACAGGTTTTCTAAAGGACACAACGCTGTCTCTAATGTAAAAAGCTTACTTTATAGGCCCCAGGGGCATTACAAAAACTTACCAAACCTTGGCCCTTTGGGAGGGCTGTGGGGGAGGGGGTTTGTCATCCTTTAAAGGACCTAATTTTTTTAAACTGGAAATCCAAAAAAAACTAACCAACCTACGTGGGGATAAATGGATTATCTTTAAAATTTTGGGAATTGGATTGTGTTTGTGAAGAAAATGGGAAGGGCGTGGCGTGAGGAAGGGGGGTAGTGGTTCCGTTGCCTTTTTTCCAAAAAAATTCAACTTTGTTGGTACCCTATAACAAAAACGGGGCATTAAAGACATTCCCTTAAAGTTTGTCCAAATCGAATGAAAAGTCCCTCTTATTCTAAAGTTTCTTACGGGGTAACAAAGGATTGCACATTAAAAACCTTATATGCCCCCCAAGGCATAAACTTATGAATTCCATTGCCCTGAGGGTTGTTGGGGAGTCATCCTCCTCAAAAATATTATTTTCTATTCGTGAAATTCAAAACATTTGGAGCGCCGTATTGAAACCTCTATTTACCTAGGTCTGCAAACCGCTTTATTTTACGTATTGGATGTGTTTGAACCAAAATGATGGGGTGTGGGGGGGCTAGCCTTGGCCCTCAATCCCTTTCGGTGGACTATTAAAAAAAAAAGGGGCACTAGCCTTTAACATTTTCCTATCGTAATGATGTGTCCCTTTTTTGGAGTTCTACGGGGGGAAAAAAAACGCTTTCTATAAAAAAACACCCCCTTATATTCTGCCCCAAGGCTAAAAATTACAAAAAACAAAACCCCATTGCCCTGGGAGGGGGGCGGTTGAGGGGCGGTTTTTTGGTCATCCTTTTCAAAAGAAAAACCTAATTGTTCCCAGGGGGTAAACTTTCAAAAACTTTAACGTTAAGACAAAAACGGCTATCTCGAAGGGTTTTTGGATGGGGATGTGTTGGGGAAATGGTGGGCGTGAGAGGGGGGCGTTAAGTTTGCTTCTTCCCAATCACAGTTTTAAAAAAAAAAACTATTTTAAAAAAGGGGCCCAACTGCCCCTTGTCAAATTTCCAAATCGGGAATTTGAAGGCTTTTTTGGGGTGGGGAAAAGCTTCTTTACGACAAACGCTTTCATAAAAAAAAAAAACCCTTGTATGCCTGAGGGCATAAAAAAACTTTACAATCTTTGCCCTTGAGGGCTTGTTGGAGGTGGTTGTCCCCTATTAAAAAAAGGGGCAATTAAGCCGTTTCAGTTTTTCAATCCAATGAGTCCCTTTCTTAATTATATAAACAAAGAAAAAACCTTTATTTACGCCCTCCAGGTGGAATTCACTTTTACACCCTTTGCGCCCTTAGGGGGCCTATTGGGGGGGGGAGTGGTCATTCCTCAAAAACAAAAACAACAAAGACCTAATTTGTCCGGGGGGAAACCCTTTTTAACCCCCCACGTTCGAACATAAAGGCTAATCTCAAAATTTTTGGGATTGGATGTTGTATGGGGAAATGGTGGGTGTGTGAAGGGAGGGGTGTTAGTGTTATCCTCCCAATTCCGCTTTCGGCTATTTAAAAAAGCAGCCCCAACAAGGGCCCCTTATTAAATTTTTTCCAATCAAAAAATGAGCCTATTTTTTTTAAAAAGGCTTTACTCGTTTTTTAAAGGGGATTTCATTTAATTCAGTTATTTATTAGCCCAAACCTGGGTTTAGTTATTGGTGGGAAATTTTTTTTAAGTCAATTTCTTTTTCGTTTTGGGGTTTCATTTTATTTTTTTTAATGGTACAAATCTTTGGTGATTCGTTTGGGGGTTTGAGGTATTTGATAGTATATTTCATTTCTTCTGATTTTAAGGTTTAAAATTATGGCTTTTTACTTTGTTCTTTTTGGAAAAAACTTTCCTTTTTCGGGAGATAAAGGCTTTTTAAAAAAACTTAATTTTCTGTTCGTTTTTGATTTCAAAAGTTTCAAGTTTTTAGGAAAAAATTTACCCCTATTCCAAAAATAACTTTTTTGTTTTTCAAAAAAAATCCCCCAAAAAAAAAAAAACTATATGGTGTCTTTAAAACCCAGTCTTGCCCCAAGAAGGACTCTAATAAAAAATTAAACTGAATACATTTTTGATATTATAATGCTCATTTAATTACTCAAAAAAAGGCGGCTAATGCAGTTCAGATTTCGGTTTTCCAAGTCAGGTCCGGATTTTTAACAGCCTTTGGCGTTTGTTTTCTTAGGTTTGCCCAAGCGGTGTTTCGCTGCCTCCGTTTCACTTTTGAGGAATTTCTCCCAAGGTATTGGGGAGTCTGGAGGGATACTTTGGTTGAGTTTTTAAAAAAACCCCTATTGAGGGGGGGGACAGGTTTGTTCGTACCCTTTTAATTTTCCCAAAGGAAATAGAAGTTTCCAAAACTTTCTATTCTTGTTGTTGGAGGTTTCTTTCTGCTAAACAGGCAAGGGGGTGAGCCTAAACTTATTTCCCGGGTATTGGGCCTATTGGTGTATGGCCTCCCCTTGGCTTAAATTCGTCTTTCGTAATCTAAGTAAAATTCACTGTTTCTTTCAGTTAATTTTACAATAGTCCTAAAAAAGAAAATCCATCGACCATTTTCATTTTGTGCTCCATGTTTGGTTTGTTTGTTTTTTTTTATTTTTATTTTTTTCTGGTAAAGGGGGTACCCCAAAGGGGGCAAAGGGATTTTCAACTGCTTATTTTTAAAATTTTGACAAAAATATTTGATGGCCCCACGGAAAACCCAAATAGGGAACAATTAGGATCCTTTTTCTGCCAAGAAAAATACAGTTGAGTCGGGTAAAACACAGCTGGTATTGTTACTTAACGGGAAGTTTGCAATTGCGTGATTTTTCTAGTTGAATACCGGGGGTGAAAATTTCCTTCCCATCTTTTTGTGGGGGCCCATTGCTATTTGTCTTGTGGTTCTTAGGGATGTCGGAATTATGGTTTTTTCCTTTTCTGGGCTTTTCTTTTGTTTTTTTTTTTTAATTTTTTTTACTTCCGGCTTTTCTGTGGGGGGGGGGGGGGGTGGACCCTTTTGCCTTTTGTTTGTGGGGGGGGACGGTTCTTTTTTAAAACTTAAAATTATTGGTGATGATTATTTAACTACTACATAGGATTCAAGCCCTTAACTTACATAGATTTTTTACTACTATATGGTTATAACTTTTACTATAGATTACCTACTAAGATTTTTTAAAAACTACTCATAGAATTTAAAATACTATAGGATTTGAACCTTACTATAGAAGATTTTCAGCCCTTAAAAAAACTACTATTAGATTTTACTTTACTATTTAGATATACTTACGATAGATTAAACTACTATACGTATTTAACTTTTTTTACTATTAGTTTAAAACTTACTTATTAGACTTACTATTAGATGGGGACATTTTCCAATTCTTCTTGGGGAATAAGTATAAAACGGAGTAAAAAACACACTGAAAAATTTTTTTTTTTTCCCCCCCCAAAAAAAAAATCTGTTTAAATTGATGGTTTGTGGGAAGTTATGGTTCTACTTCATTGGAAATGAAATTTAAAAAAATGTTATTTTTTAAGATTGGGGGGGGACCGTTTAGGTAAAACACTTTTTAAAAACTATCATTATTTCTTTTCATTCTTTGGTTTTCCCCTATCGGGTATTTATAATACGGGATTTGCAGAATCGCTTTTTTCATTCAATAAAAGCTATGGATAAAACTGGCCCTCATTAATGGTTTGTCTTCCTTTTTCTTTAGGGGTTTTCATTCTCAAATTAACAGTTATTAAAAAACTTTCGACAAAATTTATTTTTATTGTTACAGGAAATTTCCTAAACAAAGAGGGTTTTTAAAAAATGGTTTTTGGTAAGGTTTTAAAAATAAAAAAAGATTTTTATTGAATTGGAAATTATACAAAAAAATTGTTAAATAAAAGGTACGATTAATATTTGAAAAATAAAGGTTAGGAAATTTAAATAAAAGTAGATCTTTGCCTCAGAAAAAAATACTATTTAAAAGGAATAATTTTTTTTTCTTTTAAGCAAATTTTATTATGGAAGTAAAAAAAAATTTTTAATATAACTGGGGAGGGGGTCCAATGGCCCCAGTTGGTTTGCCACCGTTGGTTTGATTTGTATCACCAAATTGGTTGAATCTTTTTTTCCCGTTGGGCCATTTTTTGGAGGATTTTTGTAATTTTTTTGGTGATTTTGTTTACCTAACACAATTTGGGGGGATTTTTTATTCAAAAAGATTTGGGTGTTGATTTTTACTATGGATTTTTGGCGTTTTCCAATTTTTCTTCTGAATTAACAGTGAGGGACAAACAAGGTTCTGGATGGAACAAAAGGTGCCTATTTCAACAGTGACTGGGGGTAATTGTCAAGTGGATGGCCGGGAATTCTTATTGCACATTTCCAAAATAAAAGAAATGGAGGGGGGAAGATGGGGGACCATTTCAAAACCGTGGCCCCAACAAAACCCTATAATCAATAAAGAAGAAAATTTAAAGGGAACATAATAAAATAGGGAGGAGGGGGCAGTTGCAGGGGGATGGACGGGAAAACCACGGGCTCCAATTCTAAGGGGTTGTTGCAGCGCAAGGAATAAAATTATTTTATTATATTATTTTTTATATTTAGTGGCCTATATGCCCAAATCTCAACGGCCTTAAAGTAGGTGGGGTAGGATTATTACAAAATGTTCTAGGGTTCATTTCAACCTACTATAACAACCCAGCAGAAAGATTATAAAAAAAAACAAAAAAAAAACGTATATTAATATTTTGGCCATTTCAACTTTAATTAAGTTTCATTATTTACGGTAGGGGGGACCTCAATTAATTTCTGGATGAGGTGTACATCTAAGCTGGAAGGGGGCCTTTGTGTTTGTGGGGGGACTTTCTCCTAGTTTTTTTGGCACTAGGGAGAGTCAAAAAAACTTGTTCAGGGAATTATTTTCTTGGGGGACACTAAAATTTTATGGCCCCGAAGAGGGTGGTTTTCCTAGCTTCCACATTTAGGGGATTTCCATTACTGTTCAAAAAATTTGTTTTGGAAAATTCAGAATGGGGAAGCTGGTTTAAAAAAGGCCAGGTTTTGGTTTCGGGCAAAAATCAATCGATGCATTTTGAAAAGGGTGGCCCAGACTTCAGATTGGAAAAAAATAGGGGTAACTTTTAACTTTGCTAATTTCTAAACACTAA
Source organism: Artemia sinica (assembly GCA_027921565.1). Lineage (NCBI taxonomy): Eukaryota > Metazoa > Arthropoda > Branchiopoda > Anostraca > Artemiidae > Artemia > Artemia sinica. The sequence goes on from CM051266.1 coordinate 76,255, forward strand.
ATATGAAAAATTTACTTGTTTGAACACAACGTAGATTGGAATGGGAGTAACTGGGAAGCTCGGGGAATATTATAAAAAAATACCCCTGCTGGCTAAACTAAGGAAAAATTAGTTTCAGGTTTAAGAGGGAAAAACAACTATTCAAAAAAAAACTAGTAAAGGCATTGTTTATTCCCCGGTTCCCCTTTACTGTTTCCCTCTAAGGAGCCCACAAACTTTCCATGAACAGCTTGGTGAAAAATTTGCAAGTAGACTGTTGAAAAACAACAAAGTTTTCAATTTTTTACTTCTTAATGTAAAGGTTTGAAAAAAACGCTGCTTTGAAAAGAAATAATGTCCAAAAACAATTTCATCAAAAAAAGCCCAATGTTTTGGCTTCGGCCACTATTTTCCTATTTATTATAGGGGGTACGGTACAAAGGGGGCCCTTGGACTAACCTGGCAAAATCCCCTCCAAAAGATAATGTATTTTTGGACGTGAACACAAAAAACAAACTATTCAAAAAAAACTAGTAAAGTATTTTCATCCCGGTTCCCCTTTTTTTTTTAACCTGGGTTACCATTCTAAGAAGGCACAAACTTGCATTGAAACACAAGCTTTGGTAAAAAAATTGGCAAAGTAAGGGGGGGGGACTATTGACAACAATTTTCAGTACTTCTTAAAAACGGTGAAAAAAAAGCTTGCTTGAAATAAGTAAATAATTGGGGTCAAAATTTCATCAAAGCCAATGTTTTGGCTTTCGGCCCCCCCCCACCTATTCCTATTTAAATTATAGGCAACCAATTACAAGGGGGGGGCCTGATTAAAAAAAACCTGCAAATCTCCCAGTATGTTATTTTTGGAGAGTTAAAAAAAATGTTTAAAGCGGCGCATTAAATATCAGCAAAGGGGAATGGGAGGAAAATCTTGGGAAAACACCAAATTGTTGAAACCAATTTACTAGTCCAAATTGGATCACTTTCTATAAAAAGGCCTATGGTTTTGCAAAAATTTTAAATTTTACAAGGCGGAGGGCTTTGTGATTTCCTCTTTTGGCAAATTTTTCAAACTCAAAGGTGTTAATCCGGGAACCAATGTTTGCCATTTTTTTTAGGGTTAGGGATTCCCTCTAAATCCCTTTGGATTACCACCAGTTTTATAATTTTTTCTGCAACTTTTAAAACACTTTTTTAAAAGAAAGAATTTGCTCCAAAACTCCGAGGTTCGAGGTGCATTTTCAGGCATTGCTTCCGCATGCTGATGATGAAAAGCAGAAAAAAACACCAAGCTAGAAAAACCTGCCGCGGTTTTTAGGGGTGTTTGTTTAAGGGGACGGGCCGGGTGGAAAATCTTTGTTTTTGGACCTCCTCTCCAGGGCTTTATGGGGAAAGTATTTGGGATATCCCCTAACCTTCCCCCCACTCCAATGCCTCATTTAAGAAAGGGGTGGGGGGGGGGGGGACGGTTCTTCTCTTCCTGAAAAAGCTAAAAAACCAAAAAGGTCCGTAGGTTTTGGGTTTGTCAGTTGGAAAAAAATCGTGTATTTTTTTTGCTATTTTTCGTTTAAAGCTCAAGTAGGTGTTTGGGCCTAGTAATAGTTTTTCTTTCAATTCCAAGAAAAGTGCTGGGGGGAACAAATTGTATTTTACTTTTCGGGGCCCCGTTCCCACATTTAATCTTCCCGTGTTTTTCTTCCGTTTTTTTTTTTTTTTTTCTTTTTTTTTTTTGATAAAAAGAAGAAAATTTAATCTGGGTTATGGATTTCAATGATTTTTTTAGTTTCTTCATTCATAAATTTTCTGTTTTTTGTAAATATTAAAAAGGACAAAGAAAAAGGAACTTAAAGAGATTTTTGTTAGATATGTCACAATTGTATTAAAATTTTTTATTTTTGATTTATCCCTGAGTTTTTTAAAGGCAAGAACAACACAATTTTTTCTAGCCACAAAAAAGGTAAATGATTAAAATTTAGAATTTTCTGATAACTTTTCCAAAAGGTTCACCCTAAACACGTCTTAAACCAAATTCCTTTTTGTGTGAGGTATTTTGTGTTCCATTTCCCACTGTGACACGGCAGTAACCAACACAAGCTAGGAGGATCGTTTAGTGGTTAGAAAAAACTTCTGTTTGTTTTTTCACTTTTTCTAAAATAAGGGGGGGGAATTTGTAGGGGAGGTGAAAAAGGGCTTTCAAGGGCAAGGCAATATATTTATTTTGTATGACCAAAACGTTTACAAGGTTTTTAAAGTATCCAGCACAATCCAAAAAAACCCATCAACTTTCATAACATCCCCCACATTTAGGCTTGTATGGCAGTGGAATTGCAGTGGTACAGATAAAAAAAAAAACCAAATAAAGAGCAAAAATGAAAAAGGACGGGTAGCCACAAGTTGGAGTTAAAACGTTAGTTGTACGTTTAAGGTAAGGGCTATATTTGGGTCCTCTGTGTTAAAGGGTTTTTTAAACCCGAAGTCCAATCCATTTTTTTACCTAAGAGGGGGGCCTGGGAATCTTCAGTTTTAACACTTAATCTTTCAAAAATTGACATAAGGCTGGAGAAACAAAAAGGGAACTTTTAACACATTGTTCCACTTTAATTTACCACTGTGGTTAAAGTGGGAGGAAAGGCACAAAAATTGTGTTGTGGAAAATTTTTCAAAAAAATTCCATATGTTTTGGTTGCTTTGTTACCCCAAAATAGTTTCTGGTAAAATTCCACTGTAAGGTAAAGTAATTAAAAAAAAAAAAAAAACAGTGGGATGCCGGGCTAAATAAGTAACCAAAAAACTCTAAAGAAAACGGGAGTTCTTTCCCAAATAACACAACAGGAATTCAAACATTCCCAAAGAACCGAAATTATCTTGATGCTTAGTTCAAATATTGGAAAAAAATTCATCCCAAAGTTAATGGTTGACTCATCAAAAAGTTTACCGGGGGGGGAACCCTGAGGAAAAAATTTGCCCAATTTTACAAAAAAGCGGAGAAAACATCCACGGAAAACCAAAAAACAAGTGATCGATTTCACTAACGAAAAAAAATGAGGGGACACCATCAGATTTCTTTTTCCAATTTACCAAACCAGAACAACTTTAATATATAAGGAGGCTTTAAGCTTTTTATGCACACAAAAAAGTAGAATTTTAGATTTGTTTTTTGCCCGAAGAAAAAATATCAAACACGGGAATGGGGTTGGTTTTTGTTTTTTCCAGGGGTGATTGTATTGGAATCTCTCTCTTCTAGTCATGCGTAGAAGATTTAGGATATGGGCTTCCCATTTTATCGGGGAAAATCAAAAACATTTTTTTAGTCCCGCCCCATTTTAAAAAGTGATCCAGTAAATTTTGGGTTAGGGGCAGGCTTAGGCCCCGCCCTCCCAACGCCTATTTATTCCCCCGAAAAAACAAGTCTTCCAATTAAAATTTTCTTGAGAATAGAGCTTATTTCTTTCAAGCATAGGGCGGAAACAATTTAATAAAAAATATGTCGTCCTTTGAGGATTTAATTTAAAACCCCTACCTTACAGTGTTTCCCAGGGGGAAGGGGCCGGCCAAAGGCTATGAAAAAACTTTGCCCATTGGGTTTAAAATATACGTATTGGTTATTGGGGAAAAAGCATGTACAGGGACGTTTTCCCCAGGGGGGGGGATTTCTTTTTTTTGTTTTTAATATTTTTTTTTTCTGTTGGAGGGAGTGGAGGGTTAAACGTGGGTAGGACCTCTGGGGAGGATATTTCTTGGTAGGAAAAATTTTTCTGCGTGTAAGAAAAGGAATTTTTCCATTGAGGGGGAGAATTGGGGCAATTTCCCCAGTTTTTTTTTTCAACTGAATTAAAGAGTAACATTAAATCTTAAAACAAAACAGAAAATGTATTATGTTATATGAGAGGAGTAGCTTCTTCCTCTATACATCGCTCTTTACACTAAAGTTTTCTTAGAAACTTTGAAATAGAAACTTTAGCTGGAGAAATAGAGACAAACATCCTGCAAACAAAATCCCGCTCAGATATTCATGCACCGACATAGAGAGAGAGAGAGAGGAAAAAATACCTACAAGCAAACAGAGTAAGACACAAAATTGCGATCACAAAACACAGACATAGAGAGAAGCAAACATCCTGTTAAAAACACAGGCACAGAGATAGATAGGCAAAAATAATACCTACAAGCACACAGTGTCAGACAAAAAGATCATGCAAAGACAGACATAGAGGGACGACAAGCAATCATCCGCTCAGACAAAAAGTCACAGAGAGAGGAGAGAGAGAGAGAGAGAGAGAGATGAGAGAGAGAGAGAGAGAGAGAGAGAGAAGAGAGAGAGAGAGAGAGAGAGAGAGAGAGAGAGAGAGAGAGAGAGAGAGATGAAGAGAGAGAGAGAGAGAGATAGAGAGAGGAGAGAGAGAGAGAGAGAGATGAAAAAATACCTACAAACGTACAGAGTCAGACATAAAAAAAACCATACAAACACAGACACAGAGACTAGCAAGCATCCACTCAGACACACAGGCATCGAGAGGGAAAAAACACCTACAAGCACATATAGTCAAACACAAAATTACACAAAGACAGACGTAGGAGAAGCAAACATCCTCTCAGAAGCTCAGACACAGAAGGCGAAAGGAAAAAAATACCTACAAACACACAGTGTCAGACACAAAATCATACAAAGACAGAGATAGAGACAAGCAAACATCTGCTCAGACGCACAGGCACAAAGAGATAGAGAGAGAGAGAGAGAGAGAGAAGAGAGAGAGAGAGAGAGAGAGAGAGAGAGAGAGGTAAAATACCTACAAAACGCAAAGAGTCAGGCACAAAATGACACAGAGACAGACATAGATAGAAGCAAACATCCTCTCAGACACAAAGCAACAGAGAGAGAAAGGCAAACATACCTACAAGCTGTCTGACACAGTGTCAGACACAAAATCAAATGAAGAGAGACATAGAGACAAGCAAACATCCGCTCAGACTCACAGGCATAGGGAGAGAGGCAGACGAAAAGACCTACAAACGCACAGAGTCAGACACAAAATCAGACAAAGACAGACAAAGAGACACGTAAAAATCCACTCAGACGCACAGGTACAGAGAAAGAGTGTCAAAAGTACTTACAAACACACACAGAGTCAGACACAAAATCATACAAAGACGGACACAGAGAAAAGCAAACACCCGCTCAGACACACAGGCGCACAGAGAGAGAAACAAAAATATCTTCAAACACACACAGTCAGACACAAAATCATACAAAGACAGACATAGAGACAAGCAAACATCCACTTAAACACACAGGCATAGAGAGAGAAAAAAAATAATACCTACAAGCACACAAAGTCAGACACAAAATTATACAAAGACAGACATGGAGAGAAGCAAACATCCGCTCAGACACACGGGCACAGAACCAGAGAGGCAAAAAATACCTACAAACAAACAGAGTCAGACAAAAAATCACACAAGGACGGACATAGACAGAGGCAAACATCTGCTCAGACACACAGGCACAGAGAGAGAGGCAGACGAAAAGACCTACAAACGCACAGAGTCAGGCACAAAATCAGACAAAGACAGACAAAGAGACACGTAAAAATCCACTCAGACACACAGGTACAGAGAAAGAGTTTCAAAAGTACTTACAAACACACAGAGTCAGACACAAAATCATACAAAGACGGACATAGAGAAAAGCAAACACCCGCTCAGACACTCAGGCGCACAGAGAGAGAAACAAAAATATCTTCAAACACACAGAGTCAGACACAAAATCATACAAAGACAGACATAGAGACAAGCAAACATCCACTTAGACACACAGGCATAGAGAGAGAAAAAAAATAATACCTACAAGCACACAAAGTCAGACACAAAATTATACAAAGACAGACATGGAGAGAAGCAAACATCCGCTCAGACACACGGGCACAGAACCAGAGAGGCAAAAATACCTACAAACAAACAGAGTCAGACAAAAAATCACACTCCGTATAGACACACAGGCACAGAGAGAGAGAGGCAAAAATTACTGCGAACACCCAGAACCAGACATAAAATCACACAAAGGCAGACATAGAGACAAGCAAACATCTCCTCCGACACACAGGGCCCAGATAGAGAGAGAGAGAGAGAGAGAGAGGGAAAAAATAACTACAACAAATAGAGTCAAACACAAAATACATACCCGAAATCACACAAAAACAGACACGAGACAAGCAAAAATCCGCTCAGACACACACAGGCACAGAGACACAGAGTCAGACACAAAATCACACAAAGAGATACATAGAGACAAGCAAACTTCCGCTCAGACACACAGGCACAGAGAGAGAGAGAGATGCAAAAATAGCTACAAACAGACAGAGTCTGACACGAAATAAAAAAAAGACAGTCTACCTACACTTGGGTACCTGCAGCCAACCTAAAAGCACCACTTTTTTTCTCAAATATCTTAATTTAAGTTAGGTTCATTTAGATTCACTTAGCGTGGTGTGCCACGCTATGCATATTTTCGTAATGATGCATATTACATGATACACGGTACACGGTATGCATACACGTATGATACAGGGTATGCATATTCTCGGAATGATGCCCAAAAAGGCGTCCGGAAACAAATCACTGATTTACCTGATTACCATTATCCAACTCCAGTTGAGAAATCGATTGCGCAATTAACTTGCTACGATATGGTGAATCTTAACACCAGTTGGATAGCGTCCAAGAAACACTACATTGATTGCCTAGAATGTTTTTCTAAGAACATATTATCATCAATGACTTGTTTGCTCAGTCGACTAATATGTCGTACTTTTACCATAGGATCTCATGGGTCTCACGTTTGATGCCTACACTAGACATAAATTCCATAAAATCAATGGAAAAAACTGCTTATAAGCTAAAAAGCCTGTTACTGGAAAAGAAAATATCTCATCATCTATAACTGTTGTTAACAATAATGCCGTCTATGACTTTGGTTAAATTTTTGGTATTCAAATGTATGTTTCACAGAGAAAATAAGCTTGGCATGAAGAAGACAAATGACAGTGGAAATTATGAGCAATAGCAAGAACTAGAACATGTCAAAAATGAAAGTGAAGAAACAAAATTGTGCGATTAGGATACACACAAAAGCGAGCATCAATATTTTTTTGAAATAAAAACTGAAGAACAAAGAATTATGCTGTTAGAAGACAAGCGACGGCGAGCATCATAGCGGATCATAAATTAAACCAAAAAGAAAGGAATATTTCGTTAGACTTATCATTCCTAATCTAGGGCATATGCCCCATCGGTGAGGCGTGGCAATATTTTGGTAGGTCATGGGCAGGTTGTGCACCCTTCGGCTGACTTCTTCTTTCGAGCTTCTATTTAGAAAAAAAAACACTTTTCACGTGAATGATGTCACTTTCAAACTAATCAAAGAGCATAAAGATATTATAGTGTTGCAATGAGGTTGTACATTGCATAAAAAAGGTCTGCGTGTAAGTGAACCCATTTATTTGAGCTTCCGTAAAACTTAACCCCTTTTAACTGAGCCCTCGCGCAACTAAACCTCCGTTTAACTGGATCCACGCGTAACTCAACCCTATTTAACTGAGCGCTCGTGCAACTAGACCCCCGTGTAACTCAACCCTCCTGTACCTCAACCCTATTTGATTGAACCTCGTGCAACTGAACCTCCGTTTAACTGGGCCCCATGTAACTCATTTCGGGTGCAATTGAGCCCCTTTTAACTTAACTCCCGTTTTACTGATTCCCCGTACAAATCATCCCTATTTAACCATACCCTCGTTCGACTGGATCCCCGTTTAAGTCAACCCTCTTTTTAATTAACCCTTATGTAACTCAACCGTATTTAAATTAAGCCTTGTTTCATTGAAATCAACGCAAGGCTTACGAAAAAGCTTGAACTACTATCGATTGAAAGATATAAATAGGTTTTTCACTCTGATCGGAATATCTAACTTATATTACTCATTTGGGCAAGCTAAACTAATTTGAACCAAATAAAATAATCCGGCAGAGCTGCAATTGCAACTATTTTCTGTCACTGGCAGCTAATGAAAACGCTTCTCTTTCAGGATTCTTCTTGCACGTATGTTTTCGTCCATGGCAAAGTTAATAATTACTCCATTCAAATTGGGTTTTATCCACTTTTCATCTAAATTAAACAGATCTTGATTTCTTTCCCCATGGTGATTAATGACTTTGCACTTGTTAGGATAGCATTTATTTTTATGCCTAAATTTTTAAGATAATTTTAATTCTATACTGAAAACTACTGGTATCACAGCTCGTGTATGACTATGACAAGCGTTATAGATTAGTTAGCTGTTGTGGGTCTATGTAATAACTTTTGATTCTCCAATCAATACTCTTGTTCTTTATACTGGGCTTTGGTGTTTTCAGTTAAGCTCTACTTCTCTGTAATCCTACAAACGTAGATAAATATCACCAATCGGTTTGTTGGCACTAGTTTCATCGATATATGTTAGACAGAATGTGAAGTTATATTTTTTTTTCGTTTGAAGTTTCAACTTCACTCTTCACTTCCCGCGGAAAAACTTTGTTTTTTCTTTAAATTAATCATTCTAATAAACGGCGTATCAAAAGTGGTTTCCCAATTAAGTCTGCTGTTGCCAATAATGAAAAGTAGGATCCAAGCAAACTTTTAAACTAAAAACGTAAAAAAAAGAGAGAAAAAACGAGATCGGACCAACTTTTCCAATTAACATTTTAAGTATTACTTTAGTTTTCCAAAAATTCAAAAACGGACTAAAGCAAGCCATGTAAGCAGAAGCACCTTCTAATTAGAATAAGACTATAGGTAATCATGGGCTTCTATAAAATAAGGGCTTACCGCTTTAAAAATTTAAGTCTTAAACGTCTAAACATCCTTCCAAGCGTAAGGGTTTTCAAACAGTTTGTAGTCACAAATGTAAGTAAGGAGTCAGTCGGACGGATAGTAACTGCGTCTCTAAGAAAAGAGAAAACGATCTATTCATCAAAAGAAAGGGCTTTTAATTCTTATTTTGAGCATATAAAATCTATTAAGTTTATTGATAGCCATTAAAAGGTACGAGCCTTAACAAACTTTCAAATTTCCGAAAAAGGAGGGAAGCAAACCCCTTCTCCCAAATAAAATAATCTTAATGAAAATCGTGCCCATAGATTCAGCATATATGAGAAACCTGATGTGATTGCAAGCTCCTATAAAAAATAATCAAATTTACAATTTTTTTTGGAGTCCAGAAGAAAGATCCTGAATGTGTGTTTTTTTTTGTCGGCTGGTTAGTTTGTTTTTTGTTTTGTTTTTTCAGGGGTGGTCACATCAGATGGCCCTAAAAGATCTGGATAATATTCATTCGAAAGGAAATTAACAGTTCTTATGCCTTTTTGTGACCAAAAAGACTTTGTGTGATGGTTGTCGTTTACTTATTTTTTTTTGTATGAAACGAACTTATTTTCGGCGATTTATTGCTTGAGAAAAGTTTTAAGAATAAAGCCTTATTCTATTCTATTCTATTGTGACACGTGAAAGTGGCGCATCCTTACATTTTGTGGCACCAAAATACGATTTTGCCCCTTGGAGAACCAAGTTGCTGTCGATATAAAATAGAAAGATTGCCAATCAATTTAAAAGTAAAAAAAAACTACCCATTGAGCTTTCCATTTGCAGAGGAAGTAATACCAGACAGTGGCTTATTCGTTTCAAAAAAGTCGCAGAGTCTATACATGATAGATATTTAATAATGACCTTTATCTCAATGCTTGATTTAACTAAGTTGATCCACTTGATTTTCCTGAGAGATTAATTTTGAAAATACTTTTTCCACAAACGAAGTTTTTTTGGTACTTATGCAGTATCTGGTACATGACGCTATATACTGTACAGGGAAATGCTAAAGGAAACCAGTCAAACGGGTATTTTCAATAGATAAATGGATCGCAAAGCGTGGTTTGTCATTCCGTTTACAATATTTAAACTATTGTTTTATGGGGTTTAGGATGGGGGGGGGGAAGGTACCTAGGTTAGGTATTTAGTATATGCTATGCTTTACCCCCTCCCTAATATACAAATATATAGCCCAAAATAGTTTCTAAACTATTATATTTTCATCCTGTTTATTTTTTTTTTGATGAGCATTAACCAAACTTGACTTCTTTCGTGTGTACCATATAATGCATAAGTACCTTTTTTTAACAGAAGAGCTACGGGTAACTTCCCCTTCATCCCAATGAGGAAGAAAGAAGACATTGAACTATGTGTTTGAACAGGGAAAGAAAAAACATCATCTCCCCCTTGAATTTCAGCAAAAACAAAGGCCCCTTGTTTTGAATACCCCCTCCCTCACGCAGTATTCAACATCTATATTACCACTTGTTTTCTTTTTACATCTATTCCTTTCAGCTGTATTGAAATCAATTGGTAAATTTTGTTTTAATTGGCAGGGAAGCATCTTAATTCATGTTGTAATTTTTCGTTTGGCGTCTACGTTCTCAGTGTATGCGACTCAGGCGTTAAAACTCTATTTTCAAGTGATATTTATGTAAAATGTAATTTGAAAAACATTTTATAACAAATTTGAAAGATTAATAAAAATATAAAATTTTAAACTGAAAGTGTAATTTAGAATAAATAATCTGAATAAGATAAATGCGTACTTATTAACTCTTATAGATTCCTAAAATTTACAACTTGATTAAGCTCAGGGTTGTAACCATCCGGGATTAATCCCGGTTTTCCGGAATTTCTCTTTGTAGTCCGTGATTTTTTTTTTGTGTCCGGGATTTTTGTAAAAAAAAAAAACCGGGATTTTTTGCTAAAAACCGGGATTTTTGCTAAAAACCAGGATTTTTTGATTAAAAATAGATTTTCAACGATTTTGGCTGATAGTCTACTATTTTTTTTTCTGTGCAATATCACGAATATTCTCTGTTTTTGTTTGTCCCCTCTGGATTTGCGCTTGTACACTGGGGCCACGATTTTTTCGTTCGGGATTTGACTTTTGAAAATTCGACTCTAATGTAATGACGAGAGGCAAATTCAAAACAAAAACAGCGAGGATTTTCTTTTCTTGTCATTATACTTCTTTTTTCCCCGTGTAATGCCTCGGGAAAAGTTAATCTCAGAAAAGGTAATTAAAAAGCGTACGGCATTATACTTATTCTGTTCAAAAGGATGCTTTTTTGGAAAAAAATGCCAGAAGGAGACAATTAGACACGATAAGTGATAAATAAAGATAGTTATCTAAGATGGTTTTGAATAGAAAAAAGGTAAATTGTCTAATTGAGGCTCAAAATTTGTTTTCTATAGGTCTTGGCTCAGAAAAAACAGATTTGATGAGGATAGCGCCGATAAATTTGTACAGATATCTTCTGAAAAAAAACACCAAGTTTTTTGAAAAAACCGCCTAGTCTGGACGACTATTCCTTTTTCCAGATTACCGTCCCATTTTCCAGAAATTGGAAAGTCTGGACGCGATATATGGCTGCGACGCGTGACGTCTTGGGTGGAAAATTCAAATAACGATGAAACGTGGATGTGTCGACACTTTTTCTTGGAACTTTGGTGAATGGCTTTGGCCTAAAATATTTGTCGTAGATCCTTCTAATCCAATAGAACGTTTTTACAGAAATAATACTGACAATGACAATCAGAATATCAATCAGAATATTGACAATCAGTTGTTAGTTACAACTTTAAACCACGCTTCACCGTACTTCGAATTACGCGTTTTGATTTTTACGTAATCATTGTGCAGCCCTATGTTGTATAGTCTAAAAACCGTGTTTCGGGATTTCTCGGGATTTTCTTAGAAGAAAAATCGGGAGTTTATTCTTGAGCTGGTGGCAACCCTGACTAAGCTTAATAAATTCTAATTTAATTTTTGAAGAGCTCTGAAATTGAGACCAGTTAATGCCGGTTTCTCTAAATTGGGGGTCTGATTGTGGTTCTATTATCCGCAAAATATTGGAAATTTCCTTGAAAATTTGTGTGCCTTATCAAAAAAGTTTGGCTCACCGATAACCATCAAATGTCGGTGTCATACCCAGGGTTGCCACCGAACGTAATAAAAAATCACCATTTTCTCTTAGTATAAATCACCAAAAGACAAATTGACTGAAACATCTTAGTGTGCCTAATAGGTCCATATTTGTTAAGTAATTTTTGTATTATACCGGTGTATGTTTATACCTATTTTTAGCTGAATTAATTAAAAAAAAAAACTTTCCGAAAAATAAGTTTTCAAAGAAAAGTAAAGGCCAATTTAAAATTAGGCTCAGGAGATACAAATACCTGTTAAAATTCAAAACTCAAAACGACCAGAATTTTACTATTAAAGAATAAATGAAACCCAAGACAAACAGAAATTAAATAAACAATCATAGCAAAAAACGCACAACAAGTAATAATATAAATGAATAAATAGATCTTAAAGCGAGTAATGCTTAGATTGAATATGAAAATCAAGCTTAAAATGAAAAAAAAAATAGTTTGCTATTAAAGTATAAATGAAACTTAAAACGAACAGAAATTAAATAAACAATCAATGCGAACAAACATACAATATATATTAATGTAAATGAATAAATAAATCTTAAAACAAATGAAACTTAAATTGAATATGCAAATCAAGTTTGAATCGAATAAAATAACTACAAACAAGAGTTTGGGTATCGCCTCACTGCAGAAGCCTAAAACCTACTGCGTCATTGGCGCCTTACTGAAAATTATATGAGTCTAGAACAGTCTTGGAAAGTATAAACAAAATCAAATTCAATATTAGATATATAATGAAATTAATTGTTGAAAGATCCATCAGTTCAAGATTTTTTTTTTCACTGTAATTTTTATTTTCATTTTCAATGCTGTAAGAACTGGAAAAAAAATAAATTTGTAATATACGAGTAATTTGTTTTTTTCGAAGCGCCAATGACGCAGAAGGATTTAGGTTTTTACAGTTAAAGAAGGGGGGGGCAGTATCCAAATTTTTGTTTGTAGTGTAACTATATTTGTCTTGACCAATCTTGGAAAGAACTAATAAATTAAACTAAATGTTTTATGTATAATGATGTTAATTGCTGAAAGCTCATCAGTTCAAAATTTTATTGTAATTTTAATATTTATCTTCAATATTAAGTACAAAAGAAAACATTTGTAATATAATTCGTTTTCAGTAAAGCGCCAATGACGCAGTATGTTTTAGGCTCCTGCAGTGAGGCGATACCCAAACTCTTGTTTGTAGTTATTTTTATTCGATTCAAACTTGATTTTCATATTCAATTTAAGTTTCACTTGTTTTAAGATTTATTTATTCATTTACATTAATATATATTGTATGTTGGTTCGCATTGATTGTTTATTTAATTTCTGTTCGTTTTAAGTTTCATTTATACTTTAATAGCAAAACTATTTTTTTTCATTTTAAGCTTGATTTCATATTCAATCTAAGCATTACTCGCTTTAAGATCTATTTATTCATTTATATTATTATTACTTGTTGTGTGTTTTTTGCTATGATTGTTTATTTAATTCCTTTTCGTTTTGGGTTTCATTTATTCTTTAATAGTAATTTCTGGTCTTTTGAGTTTGAGTTTTAACAGGTATTTGTATCTCCTGAGCCTAAGTTTAAAATGGCCTTTACTTTTCTTTGAAAAACTTATTTTTCGGAAAGTTTTTTTAATTAATTTTTGTTCGTTTTTGATTGCAAAAAGTTTCAAGTTTTTTTATGGCATGGGGAGTTGCTTACTGTCCGATTATTCTTGACTTTAAAAAAAGGGATCTAGAACTTTCAATTGAAATCAAATGAGGCTTTTTTCAAAGTCTATACGATTACCTTTTTGATAAAAAAACCTTATATATGAACAATAGACAGCTTGCATAACTTGTGAACAGCGATTGACAACAATGAATGGATTAAAAAAAAAAATAGCAAGTTTAATTAATGCAATCTTGCGTTAATTAAGTATTACATTACTTTAGACTACTTTAAAGGGGGCCCTTGCCCCTCCCCTGGATCCGCAACTGCCTTATACTCTCTGTTTCTTTCCTTGTTAGGGAGAAGAGCAGATGCCTAAAAGGTGTGTGTTAATACCAAAACATTCTAACTCTCATTGGGCTTTCAGGTATAAACAGAATTAGTTCAAAGGAAGGGGTGGGGAAAAAGGGCGTGGGGGGGGTTATTTTCCCTTCGATCAATTTTGACTCTTAAGAGCTGGACTAGAAGTTCCAATTTCCAATCAAATCAGCCCTCTCTGAAGTTTTACGAGAATCCCTTCCTGCCCCCGGGCCCTGGGGGTTTTGTCGACGCCAGAGTTTTGTTACTTAACCTTTCAATTAATTTTAACAAAATGCTATTTTTAACCCTTGCATATGAAGCAGCTCTGGGGGGAAAATAATAAAAAGTATTGAAGCTATATAAGATTTATTCATTTATTTATGTTTGCACTGGTTATCTTTATGTTAAAAAAGGGCATCGACTGTTAAAGTCGATCTGTTAAAAAAATATCGACTGTTAAAAGGGCACTAGCCCTTTGAATTTCCAATCGAATGAGCCTTTTTTGAAGTTTCTACGACGCCGCCTTCTATAAAAACCTTATATGCCCCCAGGGTATAAGTTAAAACCCTTGCCTTGAGGGTTGTGGGGGAGTGTCCTCCTCAAAAACATATTTTCTATCTGGAAATCAACTATGCTGAACAGAATGGCTATCTCAAAATTTTGATTGGATGTGTTTGGGGGAGTGATGGGCGTGGGGGGGGGGGGGGGCTAGTTGCCCTCCAATCACTTTCGACTATTAAAAAGGGCACTAGCCCTTTGCATTTCTAATCGAATGAGCCTTTTTTGAAGTTTCTACGACAACGCCTTCTATAAAAACCTTATATGCCCCCAGGGCATAACTTAAAACCCTTGCCCTGAGGGTTATGGGGGATTGTCCTCCTCAAAAGCATATTTTCTATCTGGAAATCAACTACGCTGAAACAAAATGGCTATTTCAAAATTTTGATTGGGTGTGTTTGGGGGGAATGATGAGCGTGAGGGTAGGGGGCTAGTTGCCCTCCAATCACTGTCGACTATTAAAAAAGGGCACTATCCCTTTGAATTTCCAATCGAATGAGTCTTTTTTGAAGTTTTTACGACAACGCCTTCTATAAGAACTTTATATGCCCCCAGGGCATAACTTAAAACCCTTGCCCTGGGGGTTATGGGGGAGTGTCCTCCTCAAAAACATATTTTCAATCTGGAAATCAACTATGCTGAACAAAATAGCTATCTCAAAATTTTTATTGGATGTGTTTGGGGAAATGATGGGCGTGGGGGGGCTAGTTGCCCTCCAATAACTTTCGACTATTAAAAAGGGCACTAGTCATTTGAATTTCCAATCGAATGAGCCTGTTTTGAAGTTTCTACGATAACGCCTTCTATAAAAACCTTATATGCTCCCAGGGCATAACTTAAAACTCTTGCCCTGAGGGTTGTGGGGGAGTGTCCTCCTCAAAATTTTGAAGTTTCTACGATGACCCCTTCCATGTGCCATGTGCCTCTGGGAAAAATAAATAAAATAATAATAATAATAATAATAATAATAAAAACATTGGAGCCGTATGGCCTTTACTATAGGCAACGCTATAGCGTTGCCTCTGATTTCTGTTCGTTTTGGGTTTCATTGATTTGTTTGGTAGTGATTTGTGGTAGTTTTACACTTGGAAGATTATTTGACTTTATTTCTGCCCATTTTTGGCTTAAGTGAGCTCTTTACTTCTCTTTGAACAACTTATTTTGTGGAAAAAGTTTTTTAAATTAATACAAATATAAGGCAGCGTCATTCAGCCAGGGGGGAGGGGCTCGAGCCCCCCTGCCTCCCTTATGAGAACCCATACAAGCCAATCATTTCACCTATGCCTGAGAGAGGGGGTTGGACAGTCCTCAAAAATTGAGATGCCTGAAAACAAAAGGCTTACACTTGTCACCTAATACTATGTAGTAAGTGGAAATACATGCTAAAAATTTGGAATGTAATTGATACCAAAGGCAAACATTTTGTGAATTTCATCCATTTTTGGTACTTTGGTAAAAAATAGTCTGAAATCCACTGTAGGCAAGTAAATTAAAAAAAAAAAAAAAAAAAAAAAATCCCATTTGTCTTTAAAGTCAAAGAATCTGCAATATCTGGAAATTGACACATAAAATGGAAACTGTAATTAGTTCTGTGAACCAAATCCACGTGAATGTAGCATTTTAAAATCTTTTGGTATGAAAAAAGCTTCTTTTTGTTCTGAAGACTTGTAGCCCGTATAGATTCACCTAAACATGTAAATACAAGTAGCAAGCATAAATCAGAGGCAACGCTGTAGCGTTGCCTATAGTGAAGGCCATACGGCTCCAATGTTTTATTATTATTTTTTTCCCAGAGGGACTTCATACGGAAGGGGTCGTCGTAGAAACTTCAAAGGGGGCTCATCCGATTGGAAATTGAGAGTTCTAGTGCCCTTTTTAATAGTTGAAAATGATTGGAGGGCAACTAGCCCCCCCCCCCCATCATTCCCCCAAACACATCCAATCAAAATTTTGAGATAGCCATTTCGTTCAGCGTAGTTGATTTCAAGATAGAAAATATATTTTTGAGAAGGACACTCCCCCACAACCCTCAGGGCAAGGATTTTAAGTTATGCCCTGGGGGCATATAAGGTTTTATAGAAGGCGTTGTCATAGAAACTTCAAAATAGGCTCATTCGATTGGAAATTCAAAGAGCTAGTGCCCTTTTTAATAGTCAAAAGGGATTGGAGGGCAGCTAGCCCTCCCCCTACGCCCATCATTTCTCCAAACACATCCAATCAAAATTTTGAGATAGCCATTTTGTTCAGCGTAGTTGATTACCACATATAAAATATGTTTTGAGGAGGACACTCCCTCACAACCCTCGGGGCAAGGATTTTAAGTTATGCCCTGGGAGCATATAAGGTTTTTATAGAAGGCATTGTCGTGGAAACTTCAAAAAAAGGCTCACTCGATTGAAAATACAAAGGACTAGTGCCCTTTTTCATAGTCGAAAGTGATTGGTGGGCAACTAGACCCTCCCTTGCCCCCCTCCCCTCATGCGCATCATTACCGAAACACACCCAATCAAAATTTTGAGATAGATAATTTGTTCAGCGTATTTGATTTCCAGATAGAAAATATGTTTTTGAGGAGGACACTCCCCCACAACCCTCAAGGCAAGGGTTTTAAGTTATACCCTGGGGCATATAAGGTTTTTATAGAAGGCGTTGTTGTGTTGTAGAAACTTCAAAAAAGGCTCATTTGATTGGAAATTCTAAGGGCTAGTGCCGTTTTTAGTAGTCGAAAGTGATTTGAGGGCAACAACAAACCCCCTCTCACGCCCACCTTTTCCCCAAACACATCCAATCCAAATTTTTAGACAGCCATTTTTTTAAACGTAGTCTTATGTTCTGGAAATTAGGTCTTTGAGGATGACAACTCTCCCAAAGCCTTCAGGGAAAGGGTTGTAAGTTATGCCCTGGGGGCATATAAGATTTTGTATAGACAGCGTTGTCGTTGAAACTTCAGAGAGGTTTTATTCGATTGGAAATTTTAATGGATAGTTCCCTTTTTAATAGTCGAAAGTGATTCTAAGGCAACTGACACCCCTTCCACGCCCACCACTTCCCCAAACACACATCCAATCAAAATTTCGATAGAGCCATTTAGTTCAACGTAGTTGAAAGTTCTGGAAATTATATGTTTGAGCTGGACACTCCCTCCACAGTTTTCAGGGGCAAGGGTATAAGTTATACCCTGGGGCATATATGGCTCTTATGGAAGGAATGCTCGTATAAGCTTCAGAGAGGGCTCATTTGATTGGAAATTGAAAGTTCTAGTTTACTTTTTAAGCGTCAAAAGATATTTGAGGGTAACCAGCTCCCCCCCCCCCAAACCCTTTTTTCTCAAGTGCATTTAATAAAAAATTTTAAGATAGCTATTTTGTTAAAAATAGTTCAAAGATATAACAAAATTTAACAAAAATTCCGGCGTCGACACAGCCCACCAGGGCCCGGGGGAGGCGTTGTAAGTTATGCCCTAGGGGCATATATGGATCTTATGGAAGGGATGCTCGTATTAGCTTCAAAGAGGGATCATTTCAGGGAGGGGGGCTAATTGCCCCCCTCCCCGCCGTTTTTCCTTAACCCATCCGATAAGAACTTTGAGATAGCTTTGTTTTTAAATAGTTCAATGACCATATAACGAAAAATCAGGGGTCAACACAGTCCCACAGGGCAGGTTGTTGTAAGTTATGCTCGGGGGGAATATATGGTTCTTATTGGAGGGATGCTCGTAAAAAATTCAGAGATGGCTCATTTGATTGGAAATTGAAAGTTCTAGTTAAGTTTTTTAGAGTCAAAAAGATTGGAGGGCAATTAGCCCCCTCCCCCCATGCCCCTTTTTCCCCAAATGCATCCAATAAAAATTTTGAGATAGCCATTAAGTCAAAAATTTCTACAAAGTCAGATAAAAAAAATTCAGATGTTGTCACAACCCCCAGGGCCCTGGGGGCAGGCGTTGTAAGTTATGCCCTGGGGCACATATTGTTTGTATGAAAAGGATGCTCGTATAAAATTCAGAGAGGGCTCATTTGGTTGGATATTGAAAGTTCGAGCTCACTTTTTAATAATCAAAAAAGATCCGAGGGCAGCTACCCCTCCCCCACGCCTTCTTTTTCAAAACCCATCTGATGAAAATTTTGAGATAGATATCTTGTTAAAAATAGTTCAAAGGTCGGATAAGAAAAAATCCGGTGTCAATAACCCCCCCCCAGGGCACAGGGAAAAGCGTTCTAGATTATGCCGTAAGGGCATGTATTGTTCTTATGAAAGGGTTGCTCGAATAAACTTCATAGAGGGCTCATTTGATTGGAAATTGAAAGTTCTAGTTCACTTTTTAAGAGTCAAGAGAGTTAAACTAGCCCCCCCCCCCATGCTCTTTTTCCCAAACCTGTCCGCTACAAATTTTGAGATAGCCAGTGTTTTGGAAATTGTTCAAAAATTAGATAACCAAAATGCCCCCCAGAGCCCAGGGGGTAGGCGTTGTAAGTGTTGTCCTGGGGGCGTATATGGTTCTTATGAAAGAGATGCTCGTATAAACTTCAGAGGGGGCTCATTTGATTGGAAATTGAAATATCTAGTTCAATTTTTAAGAGTCAAAAGATATCCGAGGGCAACTAGCCCCCCCAAGCTCTTTTTTCCCCAAACCCGTCTGCTACAAATTTTGTGATAGCCAGTGTTTTGGAAATTGTTCAAAAATTAGATAACAAAAACGTCACCTAGAGCCCGGAGGATAGGCGTTGTAAGTGTTGTCCTGAGGGAATATATGGTTCTTATGAAAGGGATGCTCGTATAAACTTCAGAGGGGGCTCTGTTGATTGGAAATTGAAAGTTCTAGTTCAATTTGTAAGAGTCAAAAGATATCCGAGGGCAACTAGCCCCCCCCCCCTTTTTTCCCCAAGCCCATCCGATAGAATGTTTATAATAGCCATTTCATTTAAAATAGTTGAAAGGTTAGATAGGAAAAATTCCTGTGTCGAAGGAACCCACCAGGGCCCGGAGGCAGGTGTTATGAGTAATGCTCTAGGGGCATATATAGTTCTTATGGAAGTGATGCTCGTATAAACTTCGGAGAGGGCTCATTTGACTTGAAATTGAAAGTTCTTGTTTAATTTTTAAGAGTCAAAAGAGATCTGAGGGCAACTCGCCCCCCCTCCTCCACGTCCAAAATGCATCAGATAAAATTTTGAGATAGACATTTTGTTAAAAATAGTTCAAATTTCTGATAACAAAAAAAACTCCAGTGTCGACACAGCCCTCCAGGGTCCAGGGGTAGGCGTTGTAAGTTATGCTCTGGGGGCATATATAGTTGTTATGGAAGGGATGCTCGTATAAAATCCTAGAGGGCTCATTTGATTGGAAATTGAAAGTCGTAATTCACTTTTTAAAATTCAAAAGTGATTGGAGGGCAGCTAGCCCCCCCCCAAACTCCATTTAATTTTTTCCCAGAGGCACTTCATATAGAAGGGGTCGTCGTATAAACTTCAAAGGGTTCTCATTCGATTGGAAATCGAGAGTTCTAGTGCCCTTTTTAAGAGTCAAAAGTGATCAAAGGGCAACTCGCCCCCCAAGCCCTTTTTCCCCTAATACATCTGATAAAAATTTGAGGTAAAAATTTTGTTAAAAATAGTTCGAAGATCGTATAAGAAAACTCCTTTGTCGACACAGCCCCCCCCCCAGGGTCGGGGCAGTTGTAGTAAGTGTTGCTCTGGGAGCATATATGGTTCTTGTGGAAGGTATGCTCGTATAAACTTCAAGGAGGGTTCATTTGAATGGAAATTAACAGTTTTAGTTCATTTTCTCAGAGTGAAAGAAGATCAGAGGGCAACAAGCCCCTCCCGCCCTCCACACCTTTGGGTGTATCGGATGGATAAACCCATCTGATAAAAATTTCAGGTGACCATTTTGTAAAAATAGTTCAACCATCAGATATTAAAACTCCAGGGTCGACACAACCCCCCAGGGCCCAGGGATAGGCGTTGTAAGTTATACTCTGGGGATATATATGGTTCTTATAGAAGGGATACTCGTATAAACTTTAGAGAGGGCTCATTTGATGGAAAATAGAAAGCTCTAGTTCACTTTTAAAGAGTGAAAAGAGACCGAAGCTTAATCTTGTTCCCCCACGCCCTTTTTCCCCAAACCCATCCGATAAGAATTTTGAGATAGCAATTTTGTTAAAAAAAAAGTTCAAACATCAGATAATAAAAACTCCGAGGTTGACACAAACCTATTTTTTTTACTTCGATATCAGTTTGATACTTTGATGAATATTTGATTTATTTTCTAAAGTTTGATTTTAAAATAAGGAATTTTTTAAAACTTGAAATTTTTTGCAATCAAAAACGAACAAAAATTAATAAAAAAAAAAACTTTCCGAAAAAATAAGTTTTTCAAAGAAAAGTAAAGGTCATTTTAAACTTAAGCTCAGCAGATGCAAAAACCTTTTAAAATTCAAACTCAAAACGACCAGAAATTACTATTAAAGAATAAATGAAACCCAAAACGAACCGAAATTAAAAGAACAATCATAGCAAAAAAAATACAACAAGTAATAATACAAATGAATAAATAGATCTTAAAGCGAGTAATGCTTAGATTGAATATGAATATCAAGCTTAAAATGAAAAAAAATTCCTATTGAAGTATAAATGAAACTTAAAACGAACAAAAAATTAAATAAACAATCAATACAAACAAACATACAATAGATATTAATGTAAATTAATAAATAAATCTTAAAACGAATGAAACTTAAAGTGAATATGCAAATCAAACTTGAAACGAACGAAAATCACCACAAACAAGAGTTTGGGTATGACCTCGTTCTCTCACTGTAAAAGTCTAAAACCTACTGCGTCATTGGCGCTTTACTGAAAACTATATGCGTCTTGAACAGTCTTGGAAAGTATAAACAACATCAAATTGAACACTTGATGTATATTGATATTAATTGTTGAAAGATCTATCAGTTCAAGAATTTATTTCACTGTAATTGTATTTTTATTTTCAATACTGTAAGAACTGGAAAAGAAAATATTTGTAATATAATCCGTTTTCAGTTAAGCGCCAATGACGCAGTAGGCTTTTGGTTTTTATTTACAGTTAAGAAAGGAGGCAGTATCCAAACACTTGTTTGTAGTGAAACTATATCCGTCTTGAACAACTTTAAAAAGAGCTAATAAATTAAACTAAATATTTTATGTATAATGATATTAATTGCTGAAAGCTCATCAGTTCAAAATATTAATATAATTTTAATGTTTATTTTCAATATTAAGTACAAAAGAAAATCTTTGTCATAAAATTGGTTTCAGTAAAGCGCCGATGACGCAGTAGGTCTTAGACTTTAATAGTGATTAAATAAAAAAAAAAACAAGTTTTTTTTACCTGAAAGTAAGGAGCGACATTAAAACTTAAAACGAACAGAAATTATTCCGTATATGAAAGGGGCTGTCCCCTCCTCAACGCCTCGCTCTTTACGCTAAAGTTTGACTCTGTCTCACAACTTTATTTTTTAAAACAATAAAAAACTTTAGCGTAAAGAGCGAGGCGTTGAGGAGGGGACAGCCCCTTTCATATACGGAATAATTTCTGTTCGTTTTAAGTTTTAATGTCGCTCTTTACTTTCAGTTAAAAAAAACTTGTTTTTTTTTTTTATTTAATTTCTGATCATTTTTAAGTTAATGCAGCTTTTATTTTGGCTTACCGTCACTGAATAAGTAAAACAAAATTTGCATATTAATTTTACTTTTCTTGTGCTAAATGGCTTTCCAATAAACCAAGACCCATGCTATACAGAAATACCAATACAGAAATTATTCCGTATATGAAAGGGGCTGTCCCCTCCTCAACGCCACGCTCTTTACGCTAAATTTTTTTATTGTTTAAAAAATAGAGTTGTGAGAAAGTCAAACTTTAACGTAAAGAGCGAGGCGTTAAGGAGGGAATAGCCCCTTTCATATACGGAATAATTTCTGTTCGTTTTAAGTTTTAACGTCGTTCCTTACTTTCAGTTAAAAAAAACTTGTTTTTTTTTTATTTAATTTTGAACGTTTTTGAATTAATACGGGTTTTGATTGTGGCTCACCGTACATGAATAATTACAACAAAATTTTCATATTAATTTTACTTTTATTAGGTTAAATGGCTTTCTCGAAACTTGTTTAATTTTATTTACGAACGTTTTTATTAGCAATAAATATACGTAACTTACGAATTAACTTACGTAACGAACTTCTATATTCATATATTCTTAATACGTATATTAGGGAATTCGCCCCCTAGTCAATACCTTGCTCTTTAAGCTAAATTTCAAATTTTGTTCTTTGAAAATGACCCTTAATCACAAAGGCCGTTGATTAGAATAAATAGCTCTTATGAAAGTCCTAAAAAAATCTTTGGCTTAAAGAGGGAGGTATTGACTAGGGGGTGAACCCAATCATATACGTAATATTTTCTGTTCGTTTTAAGTTGTGATGTTACTCCTTACTTTCAGTTGAAAAACTTATTTTTTTTTATTTGATTTTTGTCTTTTTTTTAAAAGAATGCTGGGAAATCTGGCGCCCCTTCATAGCAATGTCCCCTTCCCCCATGAAAGTTCCTTTTTGGAAAGATCCTCCCACATAACCTCCAACCCAATCCCCTCCCCCACTACCAGAAAAAATCCCCCCTGAAAACGTCTTTATACTTCCCAATAACCAAAAACATATGTTAACATTGGGTAAAGTTCATAACTTTCAGCCCTCCCCCCCGAGGACTTCGAGGAATTAAGTCATCCTTAAATATATAGTTATCATATTTTCGACCAAGCTGAACAAAATGGCTATCTCAGAATTTTGATCGGATGACTTTGGGAAAAAAAATGTGCATTGGAGGGGGCATAGTTGCCCTCCATTTTTTTGGTCACTTAAAAAGGGCACTAGAACTTTTAATTTCCGTTCCAATGAGCCCACCCACGATATTCTAGGAGCACTGGGTCGATACGATCACCCCAGGGAAAAAAAAACAAAAAAAAAAAATAAACACGCATCCGTGATCTTTCTTCTGGCAAAAAATGCAAAATTCCACATTTTTGTAGATAGGAGCTTGAAACCTCTACAGTAGGTTCTCTGATACGCTGAATATGATGGTGTGATTTTCATTAAGGTTCTATAGCTTTTAGGGGGCTTTCCCCTCTTTTTTTGAAAATCAGCCAAATTTTCTCAGGTGCGTAGCTTTTGATGGATAGCCCTAAACTTGATGAAAGTTATATATTTGAAATCAGCATTGAAATCTGATTCTTTTGAAGCAACAGACATATTTATGGCAAATTTCGAGTTTTATAAAGGAACGGATTTTGTTATTTTCTCAGCAAAAAAAAACTATACGGTTATCTAGCAAATTCGACTAAAAACTCTTTTGCCGGGCATATACAAGATAGCTAATGCCAAGGGGAATTTTAGGGGGATGCAAATAAAAAAAGACTCCTACTAGGTCTTAAATATGTGGTATGAGGGGGTTTCTGAAGGGGTTATGTCAGTAAAACAGACTATATATGTCCTAGTGCTTACTTCAGCATGTATTTCAATTAAATATTACTTAAATGAAATAATATTATACCTATTGGTATCAAAAACCCGTTTACTAGAGTTTCGGTTACCATTGAGCCGGGTCGCTCCTTACTTACAGTTCGTTACCCCGAACTGTTTGAGAAAAGGAGGTCATATCCAAACTCTTGTTTGTGGTTTTTTTCACGGACAATTTTTTTCACGGACAGGCTCAGGTAGGTACTCTACTTTTTTACGTAGCTCTTCTCGTAGATTTATTTTGCCCAAACGTTCATCTACAGCAGCCCAGAGGTCTCCTGTTTATAAATCAATTCAATTATGGAATTCAATCTCACCCGATGTCCCGTTATTTCTGTCTGCAAAGGCAGTTATTCGTCGTGTATTTCCAGTTTAGTAATTTCTCTCTCCTTCGTTTATTTTCCCTGTTTTCTCTTTTCCTAGTGTTTCTCCTTTTGTGTTTTTCCCTTATATATCGTTATTATTATTATTATTTTTTTTTTACTGTATGGTAGTGTTTATTCTCTTTAATCTTTATTTCATATATATTGTTTTATTTAGAGTAATATTTATGGTTGTTTTAGTACATTATTATTGTGTTGTAAGGCCCACAACAAGCCAAGCTTCTTGGGCCAAAATAATTTTTCTTTACGTTTGTAATACAGTTTAGTATTAATAAAATGATTGATTGATTGATTGATTGGTGATTTTTGTTCGTTTCAAGCTTGATTTGCATATTCACTTTAAGTTTCACTCGTTTTAAGATTTATTTATTAATTTACATTAATATCTGTTGTATGTTTGTTTGCATTGATTGTTTATTTAATTTCTGTTCGTTTTAAGTTTCATTTATACTTCAATAGGAAAATATTTTTTTCGTTTTATGCTTGATATTCATATTCAGTCTAAGCATTACTCGCTTTAAGATCTATTTATTCATTTATATTATTACTTGTTGTATGTTTTTTGCTATGATTGTTTATTTAATTTCTGTTCGTTTTGGGTTTCATTTATTCTTTAATAGTAATTTCTGGTCGTTTTGAGTTTGAATTTTAAAAGGTATTTGTATCTGCTGAGCTTAAGTTAAAAATGGCCTTTACTTTTCTTTGAAAACTTATTTTTTCGGAAAGTTTTTTTAATTAATTACAATAAATAGCCGATTCAAACTCAAAACGAGCAAACATTAGCATTACTAAGGCTGATACCTTCTCAAGACCAGAACATAATTTAGGCTTTACTGGAAAAACAAAAAACAAATTACCGTGCATTGTCAGCTTAATATACCTATACAGATATTTATTCCTTAAAGTCTTAATGTTCGGGTATTTATTTAAGTAAAAAAAGTGAAAAAATTTGAACATATTTTGTTTTCCGTAAAGCGCAAATTATGTTCTGGTCTTGAGACGGCATGGGGGTTATCAGCCCTACTAATGTTAATTTTTGCTCGTTTCGAATTTGACTCGGCTATTTATTTTAATTTTTGTCCGTTTTGAGTTTCATTTATTTATTAATAGTGATTTGGGGTTTTTACACTTGGACGATTACTTGACTTCATTTCGGCCCATTTTTTGGCTTAATTGAGTTCTTTACTTTTCTTTGAAAAACTTTGAAAAACAAGAAAAAAAGAAAATTATATCTTTTCAGATTTTTTTTTTCTATAAGAATTCATTTTTGGCTTGCTATTTGTATATTAGGAGAATTTTTTTCAACATTTTTTTTATCCTGACCCAAATAGTATTTTAATTTAATTTTATACCTCGTCAAGTTACCTGAAAAAATAAAACTTAATATCATTCCCAAAAGATTCTATCTATGCTTTTTGACAACCTGGATACACTTACACTCTATTTATTTATTTAAACTATAAGAGCAGAAGTAGTAATAATAATAACCCCGAAAGCTTCAACTTAATATCGCCTGTCGTTCTCGATATATTGCTGAACTGTCTTGTTGGCTACCGTAAACGCAATGCCTTTTGATTTAGTTTTAAAGTAGTATTTAGTTATATATTATAATGGGCCAATTGCAAAATTTTGGGGGGTTGCCATGCCCAATATCCCTATGGACATAGTTGCTGGGCCGTTCTACTATGCTGAACAAAATAGTTGTCACAAAGTTTTTACTGGACGTGTTTGGGAAATAAATCGGCTTGAGAGATGGGCTGATTGCCTTCCAATCTCTTTTTAATCTTAGAAAGGACACTAGAAGTTTTAATCTCGAATCAAATTAGCTTCTTTAAATGTTTCGATGATATTTCTAGCTATTATAGAGCGGTGCTGCCTATGATATGGCTTATATGCCATTTTGAAAACCTGCATGCATACAGTTTTTTCGTTTAATTGGAACTCCCCCTAAACGCTTCCTAAAAGTTTCACCTTAATACTCTTAGTTTCATTAGTTACAGGAATTGTAGTGGTAGTATTGAAAGTATACACATAGTTCCTTCTGGCTAGTTCAAAAGCCCCCACAACTTACTCTTAAAGGTCTAACTTATTAATATAAGTTGTTCTTGAGATATTGCTTTGTCA
Source organism: Artemia sinica (assembly GCA_027921565.1). Taxonomy (NCBI): domain Eukaryota; kingdom Metazoa; phylum Arthropoda; class Branchiopoda; order Anostraca; family Artemiidae; genus Artemia; species Artemia sinica. The sequence goes on from CM051266.1 coordinate 102,904, forward strand.
CTTTTTTGAAAGTCCACATGCTCATAGTTCGTTTTGGTGTAATTCAACGTCCGCCTAAATGCTGCTGAAATGGCTGCCCTCCAATCACTTTTGACTATTAAAGAGGGCCCTTTCAATTTCCAACCGAATGAGCCGTTTTGAAGTTTCTACGACAACAAATAGCCATCTTAAAATTTCTATCAGATGCGTTTCAGAAAAATACGACGTGTGTGTGCTTGTACGTGGGGGGAGGGTTATCTGCCCTCTGATCACTTTGACTCTTTAAAAGAGCAATATAACTTCTCATTACCAATCCAATGAGCCCTCTCCAAAGTTTATACGACAACCCTTTCTATAAAAAACCTTATATGCCGCCAGGGCGTAATTTACAACCCTTACCCTGAGGGCTATGAGGGGTGGGTGGGGGGGTATCCTCTAAGACATAATTTCTGGACCTTTCAACTACACTGAACAAAATGTCTATCTCAAGGAACACATCAAACACATCTGATTGGATGTGTTTGGGGAAATGATTTTATGTAAGGGGGAGGGGGCTGGTCGACCTCCAATCACTTTTGACTGTTAAAAAGGCCAGTAGAACTTCTGATTGCCAATCAAATGAGCCCCCTACGAGGTTTATTCGACCACCCTTTCTATAAAAAAAACTTATATCCCCCCAGGGCATAACTTACAACCCTTGTCCTGAGGGCTGTGGGGGTATCATCCTCAAAGTCATAATTACCTGACTTTTAAACTACGCAGAACAAGATGGCTGTCTCAAAATTTTGATTGTATGTATTTGCAGAAATGATTGCCATAAGGGGGGGGGGGGTGCTGGTTGATGTATGATTGCCATGAGGGGGGGGGGTTGCCCTCCATGATCTCTTTTTGAAGTTTCTATGACATTTCTTCCTATAAGGAGTGCCCTGATCTAAGCAAAATAAAAATAAATAATGTATTGTGCCCACATCACTCTTTACTTAGGCAGCCCTATCATGCTGCTTATGATATTTTAATTTGAGATTTCTATTATGCAGCATTGGAAGGGCCGATTAGACAAGGTAAGCCCCCCCCCCTAGAATTCTGCCTATGGGCGCCCATGTTGGCTTGGGAATGACCTCAACAAAAGACTCATACAGCTTTAACTCAACTAAGCTCAACTCAACTGCGGCTTCCCCTTATTTCCATTTCCTCTCTAATGTTTTTTTTTTTTTTTACCACATGCATTCACCACCATAGAGAGTATAGGATGTTATGTTTTTTGTACATAACACTAGCTAACTATCCACTAGCTGTATTACTGAAATGGAGCAAAAATCTCAAATGGAAAAGATTTGGTAAACTTTCAGGTGAAATCTTTGGAGAGCTATCATTCCTAGATTTTATCATTTCTTTTTGGCCAGAAAATCTGTTTCGGCTTTTAAACCCAGGGATATCAAAATAACAAATTATACAATCATGACTTTCTACACAAAATTTCTTTAAATATTTCTTGCCCTTTTGTATAAAAAAAAAACAAAACAATTAATGAACGTTGAACAGCACATTGTTCAGTATTTGGTGTTCAGGATTTTCAGCCTTTCAGTGAATAAATAAAAAAAAATCGTTTTTTTTTTTTTCAACTGAAAGTAAGGAAAACATTAAAGCTTAATAGAACAGACATTTTTCCGTATATAGGGGGTATACCCCCTCCTCAATACCTCGCTCTTCGAGCCAAAGTTTTTTTTTGTATTTTAAAAATCTCCTGACTCTAATTAAACGGCAGTTGTGTTTAAAAAATTGTTCTTAAATAATTAGGACGAAAAGTTAAAATTACCGAAAGAGCAAGGTATCCCAATACAGCCCTATCCCAATGTTATATTAGAGCTGCTAGCCCCTTATCTCCAGCTATACAGACATATCCTTTTGACGGTCAGTGAAACTTGTTTTGGTCTCCAAGAATTGTAATTGCTACAACCAGCCAGGTATCCTTTTTGTAATGTAATGGTCCCAAGCAAATTGGTTTCCCATTACCGGGATTACGCATGAGTTAGGGTCCCCAAATTCCCATTTAGTGCCCCATGTTCCCCTCCACTCTTTTGGGTAGAGAGGTTTCCCACCTGTTTTTTTTTTGGGGGGGGGGGAGTTTTTTTTCGGACTTAGAACTTTTTTGGACTAAGAATTTTTTTGACCTAGATTTTTTTGGGACAGATTTTTTGGGGGGCTAAGACTTTTTCTGGACTTTGAATTTTTGGGACTTAAAATTTGTTTTCCCTGTCTTAGATTGATATGTAATATGGTGAACAGGTTTTTTTTTTTATTCGGCTACCCCCGTGGTGCTCTATGGCTGGTCATTGACAGTGCCTAGTTAATTGTATGTTTTCAATCAGTATTATTTGTGTATTAGAATGATAAACACTTACATCATTCATTAAAAAGTGAAGGTGAAATATTTCAAGAAAGCGTGTGCATATGATAAAGTTCTTGTAGAGAAAAAAAAAATCTGCACAACATATCAAAAATCCCCCTAGACGGAACAGGGTAAAAAACGGAGGAAAATGGAAAAAATTGTAAAAATTCAGGAGCAGATTTATTGTGTGTTCGAACTTCACGTCTGCTCTTTTTCTACGTAGAGAAATCAAAAGTTGTGTTGTAGTAAGTTATGTAGTTAAAAGTAAGTTATGTTGTAGTATCGCTGGACTTGGTTTGACTAGCCCCTTATGCGGGAGAGGGGGAAAACAGTATCCTCGTGAGTTGTGCGATATGGCTGGTCAAAAGGTCGCCAAGTTCAAAAAAGCCAAGGTTTTTTGACACGGTGATTAAAAAAAAAACGAGGTATTGGATTCGTATCTTGCTTTTCTACAGTGTTTTTCACCTTAAAGGAGACAATGTAACGGGCCTTTGGAGTACGATTTCAGATTTACTTCGACTATATAATAGAAAAATAAGACAAAACTAAATGTAAAAAATGAAACAAATCAGGTAACTTCGGTAATCACAGCAAAAGATAATTACGGTTTTGATTGAACTAAAAAGAATAAGATCAATGATTTGTACTAAAGATCGCCTTCTTCATCGTTATCAACAAAAACATCTTTATTGAAACACGCAATCCCTTGGCAGTAAATGCAAGCAAGTGTGCAAGGCAATCCATTCTTTCGGCAACTACAGCGTGAACTGTCACAGTTTGAACGCGTACAGCTGCAACAACGAATCATATTTAGCAGATGAGATGGAGCAGGTCCAATGTATGTCATGATCGTCACGTAATGGTGTCCGTCACGTAATCGCTAACCCCAGTCTTTCGGGTCAAGTTCTGACGCAGTATTACGCCATTCCATTACCTGATAGAAGACTCTATAAGAATGAAATTTCGTAGCCGATGGAGTTGGTGGAAGTCTCTCTGAATTCACAAAAGTTGATGTCTTTGAGCTGTTCTGTCTTTCAAGAAAAACTCTGTACCTAGCTTTGCTGAGACCCTCCCCTTTCTTAGTCTTGTAGAAACACCGTAAAATATTTTCACCGGCTTGCTGGACTTCTTCCTTCGTAGAGCGCGGATTAAGAAATACTTCCCATTTATTCTTAAATCCTTCAAGGCTTTTCAGGAATGGTAGGACAGCCTGCTTTCCTATCCCAAACAAACGGTATCTCATGTGCTGTTTGTTGGAAAGTCACAACACCAATCTGTCGGCCTATGTCAGCTATAACAATGCAGTCGCCATAGGTTCCATTAAGGAGTCGTTTTACATGCTTTTTGGTATACGGCAACTGGTCTGGTCTAAGAAAAGCCTCATATTTTCTGCTATATCTTTCACTGTAAACTGTTCATCTTCGAGATCTTTGAAATAATTAACAGCTTTAATGAACGCATCTCAATTTGTGCTCTCCTGTGGCTTCCAGCAGCGTTCACAGGATCAGTTGCACTAGAGTATCACTTAGGAATCTCTCTTAGAGTTTTGAAGTTAGAGCAGAATGCCCTATGATGCACTACATCAGCAGCAAGCGAATCCGAGCTTATAGATTTCAGCCAGCCACGGACAACGTTAGCCCAATCGTATTTTTTTTCTAGAATCACAGCACTGAAGAATCGATTTTTTCACTTCATTTGTGGTGACTTTTTGGCACCCATCCTCTTTGCATTTTTTCGTCTCATACGGAAGAACTAGCTTCGTACTGCAAAACATAAGTAGTGTATCTATAACAGTTTCAGGAGGGGTGTCCCCCCATATAGCTATAACGATAAGTAGCGGGCAGTTCCCCGATATAGCTATAACGATAAGTAGCGGGCAGTCCCACCATATAGCTATAATATATTCGAGCAGAGTGTCTCCCAATATAGCTGTGATATATACAAGCGCACAGTCCCACCATATAGCTATAACGATAAGTAGCGGACAGTACTCCCGCCATTCAAGCAGACAGTACAATGATCAGATTCAACCTACCATGAAAATTCGTGCTAATCTCTGTTAAAAGTGCGTGATGTTTCTGTTAAAAGTCGTGCGTGTTTTTCATGGCATTGTGATTTGTTTCCTTTGAATGAAATTGTGAAATTCTGTCTGTAAATTAATTTGTTAGGTGTGGTTGATTTATGTTTAACCTTGAACACGGGTATAAAAACTCTGACAATCAGTGTTTTTATCAGTTCAAAATTGACATTTGAAATATAATGATACATTCAAACAAAAGGAATATTGACGAAAGCTACACGCAAGAAGTAAGTTATTCTATTATATTCTTAGTGGGTAAAGAAATTAATTCTAATAAAATTTATCGGATGATTTATACAGACCCCATTATAGTTAACAGATTGTTAAATATTTTTTGAACCTGGATCTCCAGAGGTTGGTAAAGAGCAATATCAAAACAAGAAAAAAGTATGTAAACACTGCATTTAAATGGCTTGCGAGCTTAGTACATGAGGGAAATCATACCTATTTTTTACTCCGGCCCAAAGTTCCCCACCCCCCAACATGCCACAACGCTCCACCCCAACTCCACCAACCCCCCCCCCCCTCCCTCCCCCCTCCCCCCCCCCCCCCCTCCCCAACTTTTTTTTAACTTTTTAACTTTTTTAAACTTTTTTTCATCTCTTAGAATGTCATGAAACACACTTAAAACACAAAAAATTCATATTTAATATTTTCCAACTTCAAAATGAGAATGATATAGATATGTGTGTCGCAACTTTTACTATTAGAAAAATAATAATTTTAGTGACCATTTTTTTCTGAGTTTTTTTTTTTTTTCTTTCGTTGAAATGCAAGAGTTGGAATATTTCAGTAGTGCTTTGTTATGGTTTACCTTGTCACAGTTACATTCTCTTGATTTTTCAAAGTTCATTTTGGATTTCTTTCCTTGATTTGCAAGAGGTGGAATATTTCAGTAGTGTTTTGTCATGGTTTACCTTGTCGCAGTTACATTCTCTTGATTTTTCAAAGTTCACTTTGGATTTTTACATTCTCTTGAATTTTCAAAGTTCATTTTGAATTTCTTTCGTGAAATGCAAGAGTTGGAATATTTCAGTAGTGTTTTATCGTGGTCTACCATGTCACAGTTACATTCTCTTGATTTTTCAAAGTTAATTTTGAATTTCTTTCGTGAAATGCAAGAGTTCGAATATTTCAATAGTGTTTTATCGCGGTTTACCTTGTCACAGTTACATTCTCTTGATTTTTTCAAAGTTCATTTTGGATTTCTTTCCTTGAAATGCAAGATTTGGAATATTTCAGTAGTGTTTTGTCGTGGTTTTCCTTGTCACAGTTACATTCTCTTGATTTTTCCAAAGTTCATTTTGGATTTTTCTTTTTTGATTTCTTTTCCTTGAAATGCAAGAGTTGGAATATTTCAGTAATGTTTTGTCGTGGTTTACCTTGTCACAGTTACATTCTCTTGATTTTTCAAAGTTCATTTTTGATTTCTTTCGTTGAAATGCAAGAGTTGGAATATTTCAGTAGTGTTTTGTTATGGTTTACCTTGTCACAGTTACATTCTCTTGATTTTTCAAAGTTCATTTTGGATTTCTTTCCTTGATTTGCAAGAGGTGGAATATTTCAGTAGTGTTTTGTCATGGTTTACCTTGTCGCAGTTACATTCTCTTGATTTTTCAGAGTTCACTTTGGATTTTTACATTCTCTTGAATTTTCAAAGTTCATTTTGAATTTCTTTCGTGAAATGCAAGAGTTGGAATATTTCAGTAGTGTTTTATCGTGGTCTACCATGTCACAGTTACATTCTCTTGATTTTTCAAAGTTAATTTTGAATTTCTTTCGTGAAATGCAAGAGTTCGAATATTTCAATAGTGTTTTATCGCGGTTTACCTTGTCACAGTTACATTCTCTTGATTTTTTCAAAGTTCATTTTGGATTTCTTTCCTTGAAATGCAAGAGTTGGAATATTTCAGTAGTGTTTTGTCGTGGTTTTCCTTGTCACAGTTACATTCTCTTGATTTTTCCAAAGTTCATTTTGGATTTCTTTCCTTGAAATGCAAGAGTTGGAATATTTCAGTAATGTTTTGTCGTGGTTTACCTTGTCACAGTTACATTCTCTTGATTTTTCAAAGTTCATTTTTGGATTTCTTTCGTTAAAATGCAAGAGTTGGAATATTTCAGTAGTGTTTTGTTATAGTTAACCTTGTCACAGTTACATTCTCTTGATTTTTCAAAGTTCATTTTGGATTTCTTTCATTGAAATGCAAGAGTTGGAATGTTTCAGTAGTGTTTTATCATGGTTTACCTTGTCACAGTTACATTCTCTTGATTTTTCAAAGTTCATTTTGGATTTTTACATTCTCTTGATTTTTACGAGTTCATTTTGAATTTTTTTCGTGAAATGCAAGAGTTGGAATATTGCAGTAGTGTTTTGTCGTGGTTTACCATGTCACAGTTACATTCTCTTGATTTTCTGTTTCATCGTAGTTTACCTTGTCACAGTTACATTCTCTTGATTTTTCAAAATTCATTTTGGATTTCTTTTCTTGAAATGCAAGAGTTGGAATATTTCACTAGTGTTTTGTCGTGGTTTACCTTGTCACAGATACATTCTCTTGATTTTTCAAAGTTCATTTTGGATTTCTTTCCTGGAAATGCAAGAGTTGGAATATTTCAGTAGTGTTTGTCTTGATTTACATTGTCACAGTTACATTCTCTTGATTTTTCAAAGTTCATGTTTGGATTTCTTTCATTGAAATGCAAGAGTTGGAATATTTCAGTAGTGTTTTGTTGTTGTTACCTTGTCACAGTTACATTCTCTTGATTTTTCAAAGTTCGTTTTGGATTTTTACATTCTCTTGATTTTTCAAAGTTCATTTTGAATTTCTTTTGTTGAAATGTAAGAGTTTGAATATTTCAGTAGTGTCTTGTTGTGCTTTACCTTGTCACTGTTACATTCTCTTGATCTTTCAAAGTTCATTTTGAATTTCTTTCGTTGAAATGCAAGAGTTGGAATATTTCAGTAGTGTCTTGTTGTACTTTACCTTGTCACTGTTACATTCTCTTGATTTTTCAAAGTTCATTTTTGGGTTTCTTTCGTTGAAATGCAAGAGTTGGAATATTTCAGTAGTGTTTTGTTGTGCTTTACCTTGTCACAGTTACATTCTCTTGATTTTTCAAAGTTCATTTTGAATTTCTTTCTTGAAATGCAAGAGTTGAAATATTTCAGTAGTGTTTCGACGTGGTTTACCATGTCACTGTTACATGCTCTTAATTTTTCAAAGTTCATTTTATAATTTCTTTCGTGAAATGCAAGAGTTGAAATTTCAGAAGTGTTTTATCCTGGTTTACCTTTTCACAGTTACATTCTCTTGATCTTTCAAAGTTCATTTTGGATTTCTTTCCTTGAGATGCAAGAGTTGGCATATTTCAGTAGTTTTTTTGTCGTGGTTTACCTTATCACAGTTACATTCTCTTGATTTTTCAAAGTTCATTTGGATTTCTTTCCTTGAAATGCAAGAGTTGGAATATTTCAGTAGTGTTTTGTCGTGGTTTACCTTGTCACAGTTACATTCTCTTGATTTTTCAAAGTTCATTTTTGGATTTCTATCGTTGAAATGCAAGAGTTGGAATATTTCAGTAGTGTTTTGTCATGGTTTACCTCGTCACAGTTACATTCTCTGATTTTTCAAAGTTTATTTTTGAATTTCTTTCATTGAAATGCAAGGGTTGAATATTTCAGTAGTGTTTTGTCGTGGTTTACCATGTCACAGTTACATTCTCTTGATTTTTCAAAGATCGTTTTGGATTTCTTTCGTGAAATGCAAGAGTTGGAATATTTCAGTAGTGTTTTGTTGTGCTTTACCTTGTCACAGTTACATTCTCTTGATTTTTCAAAGTTCATTTTGAATTTCTTTCGTTGAAATGCAAGAGTTGGAATATTTCAGTAGTGTCTTGTCGTGGTTTACCTTGTCACAGTTACAATCTCTTAATTTTTTCAAAGTTCATTTTGAATTTTTTTTTCGTTGAAATGCAAGAGTTGGAATATTTCAGTAGTATTTTGTTGTGCTTTACCTTGTCACAGTTACATTCTCTTGATTTTTCAAAGTTCATTTTGAATTTCTTTCATTGAAATGCAAGAGTTGGAATATTTTAGTAGTGTCTTGTCGTGGTTTACCTTGTCACAGTTACAGTCTCTTGATTTTTCAAAGTTCATTTTGGATTTCTTCCGTTGAAATGCAAGAGTTGGAATATTTCAGTAGTGTTTTTGTTGTGGTTTACCTTGTCACAGTTACATTCTCTTGATTTTTCAAAGCTTATTTTGAATTTCTTTCGTGAAATGCAAGAGTTGGAATATTTCAGTAGTGTTTTATCGTGGTTTACCTTGTCAAAGTGACATTCTTTTGATTTTTCAAAATTTATCTTGAATTTCTTTTGTTGAAATGCAAGAGTTGAAATATTTCAGTAGTGTTTTATCGTGGTTTACCTTGTCAAAGTGACATTCTTTTGATTTTTCAAAATTTATCTTGAATTTCTTTGTTGAAATGCAAGAGTTGGAATATTTCAGTAGTGTTTTTTGTCTTGATTTACATTGTCACAGTTACATTCTCTTGATTTTTTCAAAGTTCATGTTTGGATTTCTTTCATTGAAATGCAAGAGTTGGAATATTTCAGTAGTGTTTTGTTGTTGTTTACCTTGTCACAGTTACATTCTCTTGATTTTTCAAAGTTCGTTTTGGATTTTTACATTCTCTTGATTTTTCAAAGTTCATTTTGAATTTCTTTTGTTGAAATGTAAGAGTTTGAATATTTCAGTAGTGTCTTGTTGTGCTTTACCTTGTCACTGTTACATTCTCTTGATCTTTCAAAGTTCATTTTGAATTTCTTTCGTTGAAATGCAAGAGTTGGAATATTTCAGTAGTGTCTTGTTGTACTTTACCTTGTCACTGTTACATTCTCTTGATTTTTCAAAGTTCATTTTTGGGTTTCTTTCGTTGAAATGCAAGAGTTGGAATATTTCAGTAGTGTTTTGTTGTGCTTTACCTTGTCACAGTTACATTCTCTTGATTTTTCAAAGTTCATTTTGAATTTCTTTCTTGAAATGCAAGAGTTGAAATATTTCAGTAGTGTTTCGACGTGGTTTACCATGTCACTGTTACATGCTCTTAATTTTTCAAAGTTCATTTTATAATTTCTTTCGTGAAATGCAAGAGTTGAAATTTCAGAAGTGTTTTATCCTGGTTTACCTTTTCACAGTTACATTCTCTTGATCTTTCAAAGTTCATTTTGGATTTCTTTCCTTGAGATGCAAGAGTTGGCATATTTCAGTAGTTTTTTGTCGTGGTTTACCTTATCACAGTTACATTCTCTTGATTTTTCAAAGTTCATTTTGGATTTCTTTCCTTGAAATGCAAGAGTTGGAATATTTCAGTAGTGTTTTGTCGTGGTTTACCTTGTCACAGTTACATTCTCTTGATTTTTCAAAGTTCATTTTTGGATTTCTATCGTTGAAATGCAAGAGTTGGAATATTTCAGTAGTGTTTTGTCATGGTTTACCTCGTCACAGTTACATTCTCTTGATTTTTCAAAGTTTATTTTGAATTTCTTTCATTGAAATGCAAGGGTTGGAATATTTCAGTAGTGTTTTGTCGTGGTTTACCATGTCACAGTTACATTCTCTTGATTTTTCAAAGATCGTTTTGGATTTCTTTCGTGAAATGCAAGAGTTGAATATTTCAGTAGTGTTTTGTTGTGCTTTACCTTGTCACAGTTACATTCTCTTGATTTTTCAAAGTTCATTTTGAATTTCTTTCGTTGAAATGCAAGAGTTGGAATATTTCAGTAGTGTCTTGTCGTGGTTTACCTTGTCACAGTTACAATCTCTTAATTTTTCAAAGTTCATTTTGAATTTTTTCGTTGAAATGCAAGAGTTGGAATATTTCAGTAGTATTTTGTTGTGCTTTACCTTGTCACAGTTACATTCTCTTGATTTTTCAAAGTTCATTTTGAATTTCTTTCATTGAAATGCAAGAGTTGGAATATTTTAGTAGTGTCTTGTCGTGGTTTACCTTGTCACAGTTACAGTCTCTTGATTTTTCAAAGTTCATTTTGGATTTCTTCCGTTGAAATGCAAGAGTTGGAATATTTCAGTAGTGTTTTTGTTGTGGTTTACCTTGTCACAGTTACATTCTCTTGATTTTTCAAAGCTTATTTTGAATTTCTTTCGTGAAATGCAAGAGTTGGAATATTTCAGTAGTGTTTTATCGTGGTTTACCTTGTCAAAGTGACATTCTTTTGATTTTTCAAAATTTATCTTGAATTTCTTTTGTTGAAATGCAAGAGTTGAAATATTTCAGTAGTGTTTTGTCGTGGTTTACCGTGTCACAGTTGCATTCTCTTGATTTTTCAAAGTTCATTGTGGATTTCTTTCGTTGAAATGTGTTTGTTGTGCTTTACCTTGTCACAGTTACATTCTCTTGATTTTTCAAAGTTCATTTTGGATTTCTTTCGTTGAAATGCAAGAGTTGGAATATTCCAGTAGTGTTTTGTTGTGCTTTACCTTGTCACAGTTACATTCTCATGATTTTTTCACAGTTCATTTTGGATTTCTTTCGTAAAATGCAAGAGTTGGAATATTTCAGTAGTGTTTTGTTGTGGTTTACCATATCACAGCTACATTCTCTTGATTTTTCAAAGTTCATTTGGAATTTCTTTCGTGAAATGCAAGAGTTGGAATATTTCAGTAGTGTTTTGTCATGGTTTACCTTGTCACAGTTACATTCTCTTGATTTTTCAAAGTTCATTTTGGATTTCTTTCATTGAAATGCATGAGTTGGAATATTTCAGTAGTGTTTTGTCATGATTTACCTTGTCACAGTTACATTCTCTTGATTTTTCAAAGTTCATTTTGGGTTTCTTTCATTGAAATGCAAGAGTTGGAATATTTCAGTAGTGTTTTGTTATGGTTTACCTTGTCACAGTTACATTCTCTTGATTTTTCAAAGTTCATTTTAGATTTCTTTCGTTGAAATGCAAGAATTGGAATATTTCAGTAGTGTTTTGTCATGTTTTACCTTGTCACAGTTACATTCTCTTGATTTTTCAAAGTTCATTTTGAATTTCTTTCGTTGAAATGCAAGAGTTAGAATCTTTCAGTAGTGTTTTGTCATGGTTTACCTTGTCACAGTTACATTCTCTTGATTTTTCAAAGTTCATTTTGAATTTTCTTTCATTGAAATGCAAGAGTTGGAATATTTCAGTGATGTTTTGTCGTGGTTTACCTTGTCACAGTTACATTCTCTTGATTTTTCAAAGTTCATTTTAAATTTCTTTCATTGAAATGCAAGATGATACATCAAATAAAACTGACAAAATCTAAATTTCAGAATGAATAAAATGCTTTAACAGGGCCCCCGCTTCCCGGCCCGCAGCGGCAGGCCTGGAAGTGCCGCGGGAAGCGCCGTGGGCCGGGAAGCGGGGGCCCTGTTAAAACATTTATTCATTCTGAAATTTAGATTTTGTCAGTTTTATTTGATGTGTCCTCTTGCATTTCAATGAAAGAGATTCAAAATGAACTTTGAAAAATCAAGGGAATGTAACTGTGACAAGGTAAACCATGACAAAATACTACTGAAATATTCCAACTCTTGCATTTCAATGAAAGAAACCCAAAATGAACTTGAAAAATCAAGAGAATGTAACTGTGACAAGGTAAACCACGACAAAACACTACTGAAATATTCCAACTCTTGCATTTCACGAAAGAAATTCAAAGAGAACTTTGAAAAATCAAGTGAATGTAACTGTGATATGGTAAACCACAACAAAACACTACTGAAATATTCCAAATCTTGCATTTTACGAAAGAAATCCAAAATGAACTTTGAAAAATCAAGAGAATGTAACTGTGACAAGGTAAAGCACAACAAAACACTACTGAAATATTCCAACTCTTGCATTTCAACGAAAGAAATCAAAAATGAACTTTGAAAAATCAAGAGAATGTAACTGTGACAAGGTAAACCACGACAAAACACTACTGAAATATTCCGACTCTTGCATTTCACGAAAGAAATTCAAAATCAACTTCGAAAAATCAAGAGAATGTAAATGTGATATGGTAAACCACAACAAAACACTACTGAAATATTCCAACTCTTGCATTTTACGAAACAAATCCAAAATGAACTTTGAAAAATCAAGAGAATGTAACTGTGACAAGGTAAAGTACAACAAAACACTACTGAAATATTCGAACTCTTGCATTTCAACGAAAGAAATCAAAAATGAACTTTGAAAAATCAAGAGAATGTAACTGTGACAAGGTAAAGCACAACAAAACACATTTCAACGAAAGAAATCCACAATGAACTTTGAAAAATCAAAAGAATGCAACTGTGACACGGTAAACCACGACAAAACACTACTGAAATATTTCAACTATTGCATTTCAACAAAAGAAATTCAAGATAAACTTTGAAAAATCAAAAGAATGTCACTGTGACAAGGTAAACCACGATAAAACACTACTGAAATATTCCAACTCTTGCATTTCACGAAAGAAATTCAAAATAAGCTTTGAAAAATCAAGAGAATGTAACTGTGACAAGGTAAACCACAACAAAAACACTACTAAATATTCCAACTCTTGCATTTCAACGGAAGAAATCCAAAATGAACTTTGAAAAATCAAGAGAATGAAACTGTGACAAGGTAAAGCACAACGAAACACTCCTGAAATATTCCAACTCTTGCATTTCATCGAAAGAAATTCAAAATGAACTTTGAAAAATTAAGAGACTGTAACTGTGACAAGGTAAACCACGACAAGACACTACTGAAATATTCTAACTCTTGCATTTCAACGAAAGAAATTCAAAATGAACTTTGAAAAATCAAAAGAATGTAACTGTGAGAAGGTAAACCACAACAAAACACTACTGAAATATCCCAACTCTTGCATTTCAACGAAAGAAATTCAAAATGAACTTTTGAAAAATTAAGAGAATGTAACTGTGGCAAGGTAAAGCACAACAAAACCCTACTAAAATAATCCCTCTTGCATTTCAATGAAAGAAATTCAAAATGAACTTTGAAAAATTAAGAGACTGTAACTGTGACAAGGTAAACCACGACAAGACACTACTGAAATATTCTAACTCTTGCATTTCAACGAAAGAAATTCAAAATGAACTTTGAAAAATCAAAAGAATGTAACTGTGAGAAGGTAAACCACAACAAAACACTACTGAAATATCCCAACTCTTGCATTTCAACGAAAGAAATTCAAAATTAACTTTTGAAAAATTAAGAGAATGTAACTGTGGCAAGGTAAAGCACAACAAAACCCTACTAAAATAATCCCTCTTGCATTTCAACGAAAAAAAAATTCAAAATGAACTTTGAAAAATCAAGAGAATGTAACTGTGACATGGTAAACCATGACAAACACTACTGAAATATTCCAACTCTTGCATTTCAACGAAAAAAAAATCCAAAATGAACTTTGAAAAATCAAGAGAATGTAACTGTGACATGGTAAACCACGACAAAATACTACTGAAATATTCCAACTCTTGCATTTCAATGAAAGAAATTCAAAATGAACTTTGAAAAATCACGAGAATGTAACTGTGACTAGGTAAACCATGACAAAACACAACTGAAATATTCCAACTCTTGCATTTCAACGAAAGAAATTGAAAATGAACCTTGAAAAATCAAGAGAATCTAACTGTGACAAGGTAAACCATAACAAAACACTACTGAAATATTCCAACTCTTGCATTTCAACGACAGATATCCAAAAATGAACTTTGAAAAATCAAGAGAATGTAAGTGTGACAAGGTAAACCACGACAAAACGCTACTGAAATATTCCAACTCTTGCATTTCAAGGAAAGAAATCCAAAATGAACTTTGAAAAATCAAGAGAATGTAACTGTGACAAGGTAAACCACGACAAAACACTACTGAAATAATTCAACTCTTGCATTTCAAGGAAAGAAATCCAAAATGAACTTTGAAAGATCAAGAGAATGTAGCTGTGAAAGGGTAAACCACGATAAAACATTACTGAAATATTTCTACTCTTGTATTTCACGAAAAAAATTCAAAATGAACTTTGAACAATTAAGAGCATGTAACGGTGACATGGTAAACCACGACAAAACACTACTGAAATATTCCAACTCTTGCATTTCACGAAAGAAATTCAAAATGAACTTTGAAAAATCAAGAGAATGTAACTGTGACAAGGTAAAGCACAAAAAAACACTACTGAAATATTCCAACTCTTGCATTTCAATGAAAGAAACCCAAAAATGAACTTTGAAAAATCAAGAGAATGTAACAGTGACAAGGTAAAGCACAACAAGACACTACTGAAATATTCCAACTCTTGCATTTCAACGAAAGAAATTCAAAATGAACTTTAAAAAATCAAGAGAATGTAACAGTGACAAGGTAAAGCACAACAAGACACTACTGAAAATTCCAACTCTTGCATTTCAACGAAAAGAAATTCAAAATGAACTTTAAAAAATCCAGAGAATGTATAAATCCAAAATGAACTTTGAAAAATCAAGAGAATGTAAACTGTGACAAGGTAAAACCACAACAAAACACTACTGAAATATTCCAACTCTTGATTTTCAACGAAAGAAATCCAAACATGAACTTTGAAAAATCAAGAGAATGTAACTGTGACAAGGTAAACCACAACAAAACACTACTGAAATATTCCAACTCTTGCATTTCAAGGAAATAAATCCAAAATGAACTTTGAAAAATCAAGAGAATGTAACTGTGACAAGGTAAACCACGAAAAAACACTAGTGAAATATTCCAACTCTTGCATTTCAAGGAAAGAAATCCAAAATGAACTTTGAAAAATCAAGAGAATGTGACTGTGACAAGGTAAACCACGATAAAACACTATTGAAATATTCCAAATCTTGCATTTCACGAAAGAAATTCAAAATGAACTTTGAAAAATCCAGAGAATGTAACTGTGACATGGTAAACCACGACAAAACACTACTGAAATATTCCAACTCTTGCATTTCACGAAAGAAATTCAAAATGAACTTTGAAAAATCAAGAGAATGTAAAAATCCAAAATGAACTTTGAAAAATCAAGAGAATGTAACTGTGACAAGGTAAACCATGACAAAACACTACTGAAATATTCCAACTCTTGCATTTCAATGAAAGAAAATCCAAAATGAACTTTGAAAAATCAAGAGAATGTAACTGTGACAAGGTAAACCATAACAAAAAACTACTGAAATTATTCCAACTCTCGCATTTCAACGAAAGAAATCTTAAAATGAACTTTGAAAAATCAAGAGAATGTAACTGTGACAATGTAAACCACGACAAAACATTACTGAAATATTCCAACTCTTGCATTTCAAGGAAAGAAATCCAAAATGAACTTTGAAAAATCAAGAGAACGTAACTGTGACAAGGTAAACCACGACAAAACACTACTGAAATATTCCAACTCTTGCATTTCAAGGAAAGAAATCCAAAATGAACTTTGAAAAAATCAAGAGAATGTAACTGTGACAAGGTAAACCGCGATAAAAAACACTATTGAAATATTCGAACTCTTGCATTTCACGAAAGAAATTCAAAATGAACTTCGAAAAATCAAGAGAATGTAACTGTGATATGGTAAACCACGACAAAACACTACTGAAATAGTCCAACTCTTGCATTTCACGGAAAGAAATTCAAAATGAACTTTGAAAAATCAAGAGAATGTAAAAATCCAAAATGAACTTTGAAAAATCAAGAGAATGTAACTACGACAAGGTAAACCATAACAAAGCACTACTGAAATATTCCAACTCTTGCATTTCAACGAAAGAAAAAAAATAAATAAAAAAACTGTCAGAAAAAAAAAGTGGTCACTACAAATATTATTTTTCTAATAGTAAAAGTTGCGAAACACATATCTATATCATTCCCATTTTGAAGTTGGAAAATATTAAATATGATTTTTTTTGTGTTTTAAGTGTGTTTTTATGACATGTAAAAAAAAAGTTAAAAAAGTTAAAAAAGTTAAAAAAAAGTTGGGGGGAGGGAGGGGGCTTTAGTGGGAGGGGGGGTTGGTGGATTTGGGGGTGGAGGGTTGTGGCATAGTGGGGGGTGGGGAACTTTGGGCCGGAATAAAAAAATAGATATGATTTACCTCATGTACTAAGCTCGCAAGCCATTTAAATGCAGTGTTTACATACATTTTTCTTGCTTTGATATTGCTCTTTACCGACCTCTGGAGATCCAGGATCAAAAAATATTTAACAATCTGTTAACTATAATGGGGTCTGTATAAATCACCCGATAAATTTTATTAGAATGAATTTCTTTACCCACTAAGAATATAAAAGAATAACTTACTTCTTGCGTGTAGCTTTCGTCAATATTCCTTTTGTTTGAATGCATCATTATATTTCAAATGCCAATTTTGGACTGATAAAAACACTGATTGTCAGAGTTTTTATACCCGTGTTCAGGGTTAAACATAAATCAACCTCACCTAACAAATTAATTTACAGACAGAATTTTACAATTTCATACAAAGGAAACGAATCACAATGCCATGAAAACACGCACGACTTTTAACAGAAACATCACGCACTTTTAACAGAGATCAGCACAAATTTTCATGGTAGGTTGAATCCGATCATTGTACTGTCTGCTTGAATGGCGGGAGTACTGTCCGCTACTTATCGTTATAGCTATATGGTGGGACTGTGCGCTTGTATGTATTACAGCTATATTGGGAGACACTCTGCTCGAATTTATTATAGCTATATGGTGGGATTGCCCGCTACTTATCGTTATAGCTATATTGGGGGACTGCCCGCTACTTATCGTTATAGCTATATGGGGGACACCCCTCCTGAAACTGTTATAGCTACACTACTAGCATACAGTTTGACTTCACAGCGTATGCGGCTTGACTGATCTAATGGATCTGTTTAGAGAAACTTCAGTATCACCAGAATCGTCATCCTTTCTTTTTACGAGCCTAGCTATGGATGTCGGACGGCAGTATTCTTTTCTGCACTGGCTGTGTACTATTGCACCGTCTTCAACTTTTATCTGTTCACCCCGTTGCACACTGGCCTCCTTGATCCGAGGAGCTCCTTTGTTTGTGATTAATTAAAACAACTTTTTTCAAAAAATAATTTTTTCAAAAAAAAATTAAAGAACTCCATTAAACCCAAAATGAGCAAAAATAAAATCAAATAATTTACCAAGCGTGAAACTACCACAAATAAGCATCGATAAATAAATGAAACCCAAAACAAACAGTAATTACAATAAATAACCGATTCAAACTCAAATCGAGCAGAAATTAACATGAGTAGGGCTCAAAACCCCCTGTGCCTTCCCAAGGCCAGAAAATAATTTGCACTTTACTGAAAAAAAGTTTTTACTTTTATAACTTTAATAGATCAAATAATATTAGCATTTTGATTACTAATGTGTATTAAACTGACAATGCACATTAATTAGTATTTTTTTCAGTAAAGTGAAAATTATGTTCTGGCCTTGAGAAAGCATAGGAGTTTTAAGCCCAACTTATGTTAATGTCTGCTCTTTTTGAGTTTGACTCGGTTATATATTGTAATTTCTGTTCGTTTTGGGTTTCATTTATTTATCGATGATGATTAGGGGTAGTTTCACGCTTGGTAGATTATTTTATTTTATTTTTGCTCATTTTTGGGTCAATGGAGTTCTTTACTTTTCTTGGAAAAACTTATTTTGTGAAAAAAGTTTTTTTAATTAATTTCTGTTCGTTTTATATTGACGTAGTATTTTCAGGGAAAAAGAAAATAATTCTTTAAATCTTTTCGTTTTTTAAGACTTTATAGTTTGGCCTACTATTTGCATGCTGGAGAAAAATTTTCAGCAATTTTTAACAACATACACCATTTTAAAAATATGGACACAAATAGTAGTGTTTAATTTAGTTTCATACCTCCTCTAGTTGCCCTGAAATAGAAAACTTGATACCATTCGCAAAAAATCTGTTTACTTTCTTGGATACACTTATGGTATTTTGATTTGGTTAAATTTTAAGAGCAGAAGTAGCCCCGAAAGTTTGAACATAATGCTCTCAGTTGTTCTTGGGATACTGCTGAGATGCTTTATTGGGAATTAGCATTAACACAGTGCCTTTTGGTTTAATCTTAAGGCAACATTTAGTTTTTAAACATAATGGGCAAATGGGAAGGTTGGCGTGGGAGGGGGAATAGGTGCCCTCCAATCACTTTCGACTATTAAAAAGGACATTAGCCCTTTCAAGTTTCAATCGAATGAGCCCTTTTTGAGGTTCCTAGGACAACTCCTTCGATACGAAGTGCCCTGGTCTAAACAAAAAAAAAGAAAAAAAATAATAATACATTGTACCCACATCAATCTTTACTATAAAAATGTCAAGTCTTCCAATCACTTTCGACTATTAAAAGGGCACTAGCCCTTTCAATTTCCAATCGAATGATCCCTTTTTGATTTTCTACGAAAACACTTTCTCTAAACACCTTTTATACCCCCTGGGCATAAATTACAGCCCTTGCCCTGAGGGCCGTGAGGGGGTTTTCATCCTCAAACACCTAATTTCCAGAACTTTCAACCATGTTAAAGGAAATGGCTCTCTCAAACTTTTGATTGGATGGTTTTGGGGAAATGGTGGGCGTGAGAGGGGCGTTAGTTGCTCTCCAATCAACTATTAAAAAAGGCACTAGTCCTTCCAATTTCCAATCGAATGAGTCCTTTTGCAGTTTTTACGACAGCGCTTTCAATAAAAACCTTATATGCCCACAGGGCATAACTTACAACCCTCGCCCTGAGGGCTGGGGGGAGGGGGTTGTCATACTCAAAGACCTAATTTCCAGAACTTTCAACTACGTTGAACAAAAATTGCTATCTCAAATTATTGATTTGATGTGTTTGGGGAAATGGTGGGCGTGAGAGGGGGCTTAGTTGCCCTCCAATCACTTCCAACTATTAAAAAGGGCACTAGCCCTTTCAATTTCCGATCGAATGAGCCCTTTTTGAAGTTTCTACGACAACAGTTTCTATAATAACTTTATATGCCCCTGGGCATAACTTACAACCCTTGACCTGAGGGCTGTGAGGGGGATGTTATCCTCAAAGACATAATTTCCGGACCTTCGAACACGTTGAACAAAATGGCTGTCTCAAAATTTTGATTGGGTGGGTTTGGTGAAATGGTGGGCGTGAGAGGGGGATTACTTGCCATCCAATCACTTTCGACTATTAAAAAGGGCACTAGCCGTTTCAGTTTCCAATCGAATGATTCCTTTTTGAAGTTTCGACGACAACACTTTCTATAAATAAAAACCTTATATGCCCCCAGGGAATAACTTACAACCCTTGCCCAGAGGGCTGTGGGGGGAGAGTCGTTCTCAAAAACATAATTTCCAGACTCTTCAACTACGTCGAACAAAATGGCTTTCTCAAAATTTTGATTGGATGTGTTTGGGGAAACTGGTGGGTTTGAGAGGGGTGTTAGCTATCCTCCAATTACTTTCGAATATTAAAAAGGACACAAGCACTTCCAATTTCCAATCGAATGAGCCCTTTTTGAAGCTTCTACAACATATCCTTCAATTACTTTCGACTATTAAAAAGGACACAAGCACTTCTAATTTCCAATCGAATGAGCCCTTTTTGAAGTTTCTACAACATCACTATCTATAAAAACCTTATATGCCCCCAGGGCATAACTTACAACCCTTGTCCCGAGGGCTCTGAGGGGTTTTTCATCCTCAAAGATCTAATTTCTAAAACTTTTAACTACGCTGAACAAAACAGCTATTTAAAAATTTTGATTGGATGTTAGTTGGGTTAAAGGGGGGTTAGTTGCCCTCAAATTACTTTCGACTATTAAAAAGGGCACTAGCCCTTTGAATTTCCAATCGAACGAGCCCTTTTTCAAGTTTCTACGACAAAGCTTTCAATAAAAACCTGATATGCCCCCAGGGCATACATTACAACCCTTACCCTGAGGGCTGTGGGGGGAGTGTCATCCTCTTAGATATAATTTCTGGACCTTTCAACTACTTTGAACAAAACGGCTATCTCAAAATTTTGATTGGATGTGTTTGGATAAATGGTGCGCGTTGAAGGGGTGTTAGTTGCCTTCCAATCACCTTCGACTATTAAAAGGGCACAAGCCACTCCAATTTCTAATCGAATGCTGCCTTTTTGAAGTTTCTACGACAACTCCTTTGATACGAAGTGCCCTGGTCTAAGACCAAGAAACAAAAAAAAGAAATATATAATAATACACTGTGCCAACATCGTTCTTTACTTAGGCAGCGCTATTGCGCTGCCTGTGATTCTGACAGTTTAACCTCCAGTACGGATGCTGCGGCTGCAGAGCTTGCAACGTTCATCTTCTTCCTCCAGGAATAGGGTGTCATATGAAAACTGCAAACTGCAATTGATTAGGCAAGAAAGAGGAGCTTTTTACACGAGTCACATTGTAGTCATACTTGTGGCTAAAACCCAACCTAAGCCCTGTTTCGGACACGAAAACAACCCACAAAGTGAATCTGTCCATAAGATTTGTGACTTCGATCCCTCTAATCAGCCTCAAGCCAGGATGCGCAGTTAAGCATTTTGACCACTTAAGTGGCGCTCAGACATACTTAGAACGTAAAGTGAGGAAGCAAAGTATCTTAGGTTGTACGTAAGGTTTACCGCTCGTTCAGACGTAAAAAAGGAATTTAGGAACTATACAGCCAGCGTCTTAAATATGACTACTACTACTACTACTACTACTAACAACTCACCGCAGCACCAAGCCGCCTGAGGCCAACACAGCTACGCACGCTCCTCCTCCACACCATCTATTCAAAGCCTCCCTTTTTACACACCCCCATGAAGTTCCCATTTCCTTTAAATCTTTCTTTATGACGTCCTCCCACCCCAGACGGGGAGACCTGCTTTCCGTTTAGCCCTAGATGGTTGGCTAAAAAGAAAAATCTTCGGCAATATGTCATCCTTCATCCGCACAACGTGCCCTAACCACCTCAACCTTTCTTTCATTATAGCCCTAGAGAGCGGTATTGAACCACCTTTTTCGCATAGCCTGTTGTTTGAAATACGGTCAGTCAGCCGGTACCCAGAACAATCCTTAAGCAATTTCTCTGGAAAACATCTAGCAAATCTTCATCCGCTTTTCGTAGCGCCCATGCTTCAGAGCCATATTTGACCACTGTCATCACTGTAGCTTCTAATATTCTAATCTTGGTTTGCAGACTTATCTTCCTATTCTTCCATACTTTTTTTAACTGTGAAAAAACACCCTGAGCCTTGGGTATTATATTTTTAACATCTTCACTGCTCCCACCATCTTTACTAATAATACTACCAAGGTAAGTGAAGCTGCCCAACTGATCAATCTTTTCATTACCCAACGTCACCTTTTCATCTTCACTTATTCCTAGCCTTAGTGACTTAGTCTTCCTAACATTAATTTTCAAACCAATTCTAGCACCCTGAACTCGCAAAACCTCTAAAAATTCATTCATTTTGCTCACATTTTCATCTAGGATGCTTAAATCATCAGCGTAATCCAAGTCCAGGAGACTTTTTCCTCCCCATTTGATTCCGTGGTCTCCCATTGCCTTTTCTGTGCTCCTTAAAACAAATTCCATCAAAATAATCCATATAAAGGGGGATAGAACACAACCCTGCTTAACTCCTGATTTAATACAAAACCAGCTGCTAACCTCATTTCCTACCTAAACCGCAGCAGTGTTATTCTCGTACACAGCACTAATCACTTTAATGTATTTGTCTGGTATAACATATTTATACCATGTCAGGTATACCATGTCAAATTTTGTCTACGACATCTCTCAGTCTAAAAAGTGTCATTTTACTAAGTAATTTCATACCTACAGAGACTAGACTAATGCCTCGATAATTAGCACACTCACTTTTATCACCTTTCTTATAAAGTGGCTTAATTAAGGTTTTCCTAAAATCGTTAGGTACTTCCCCTTTTTAAAAAATCATATCCATAATCTTCAATGACTTATTTCTAACCTCAGAGCCACCATATTTAAGAAACTCATTTACCACCCTATCAGCACCTGGAGCCTTATTATTCTTTAATCCTTTTAGTACTGTTGCTAATTCCTCCTCACAAAACAAATCTTCCTTCACATCCAAGGTATCACAAACTTTTTCATTTTCCTCTATATTTTTTCCTGCAACTCTATCTCGGTTAAGCAAGTTCTCAAAATGTTTGGCCCATCTCACTTTAGTTTTTTCCTTATCGCTATTTCTGTTATGCCTAACAACATAAAACATTTGAAAAAAGCCTGAGCTATAAGAAAGCTCCAAGTTTTCACTAAAGTTTGAATTCACTTCACGACCTTTACGAGCACTTTAGATCGGTGCGGGAATGTGCTTTTAAACCTGACGACCGGTCATAAAGTGGACTTAAAGTACTTTGCGACCTTCGTGTGAGCGCCGCTTTAGAGAAAGCCTTGAAGGTATGGGCTAGCGCGAATTTCAAAAATTAGGTCACTAGTCTGACGCTGTATTCGTATTCAGGGGCGGATCTCCAGCATTTTTATTGGAGGGGCAAGAAGGGTCCATATCTGGATAGTCAAAGGGCATGGGATGTATAATATTTTTTTTCTCCACATTATATGGGGGGGGGGGAAACTGCCCCCCCTTGCCACTCCCAAACGACACCCCTGTTCGTATTCAGGACACTGGGTGTAGCTTCAAGTGTGACTATGATGTCGTTCGGGCGTTAGTCCATTAGCCATCTCATTGTAAAATGCAAATCATTGTCTTAATGACGAAGAATCTTATCACAATCTACCAAACGAATTGTATTTTTTCACCTCATGCAAATAGATGTCGCTGTGAAATTAGGTAAAGAAAAAATTCCTTACTAACTTTGTCTGCATGTTTGGAACTCTCCTCCCACAAGCCTTCCGTTTTCTTGCTTTGAGCCTTCATTTTCTTCCGGAAATTCTCATTGATAATTATAAAAACAAAACTGTCTTACCTTTATGATCAGTAAAATGTGTCCAATACTTGTTAAAGCTTGAAGCTTTCACCAGTTGGCAGCATGTGTATGCACTTAGACTTGTGGCACATTCCCACATAGCGGAAATCCGAGCGGATTGAGAAAACCAGGCCGATTTTCCGACCGGTTTTGTGCTTGAAATTTCCTCTAGCTTTCGGCTAGAGAAAATTTCAAGCATACAACCGGTCGGAAAATTGGCACGGTTTGCACAATCCGCTTGGATTTCCACTATGTGTAAATGTACCGTTAGTGAATCTCCAATTAGCAGGAAAAGCGAAGCACTAGGGAATAGGATATTAAACTTTCGTCAAAACGATGTTAGAGGGTTTTAAAACCGAGTTGATAGACCTTTGTCTCCTCTCCAAACTCTGTAGAGCCGTCTGACTATCTTTTCCCTTTAGAGGATATTTTGCTTTCCTCCTCTTTTTCCCTTGTAACTGGGAAACGGGGAGAAAGGCTAATGACAGAGCAATCAAAGTAACATATTCATTCTTCTCGCAGTTAATTTCTTATCTATGTTGCAGAAACAGGGCATGTTGTGACGTCAGAAGGCATGTTGTAAACACTGGACATGTCGTGACATCAGAAGACATGTTATAGAAACTGGAGAGGGCATGTTGCAGAAAATGGAACAACCCCCCCCCCCACCCACTACACATCATTCCCGTATGACCTATTTTGGTTGATTGGAAGAAAGCGGTAAGGGTCAAAGCCCTTTGGTTTTTAAGGAAGTGTGAATCTGAAGTTGGATTGATTAATATGACATTAAATATAGGCAAGATGTCTATAATTCTAGAACGAGGTCAAAAGAGATATCGTTTGCTTTTCCTGGAGCAGGAGTTTCGCGTGTGTGAGTTGAAGTGGCGTTTAATTGTCTATGGGGGAGAATAACATCTGAAGCTGTTCCAACAAGCTTTAGTTTCTTCAATCAATAACGTAACTTTTCACTTGGAAAGCTTTGTTTTAGACAGGCAGGCACCAGTGTCATATTCAATTTAGACCAAAATCTACATATGTATAAGATATGCGTTCAGTTTTCTTGCTCCGCCACAAATATCTTCTTATAATGTTAAACATTAAAATATAGAGTTCCAAAAAAGCAGCCCTCTCCCACAGGTATTCTTGGACCGGAAAGAAAATGAACTTTTGAACCAAGAAAGACAGTTTTTAATGCTGATAAATGATCGTTGATGTATTAATCTAAATATATGTCATCAATTATTTAATACATATATTCATAAGATACATTTTGAGAGTTTCAAGAGGGTTGACAACTTCATTTTCGAGCTACATATTGGCGAAACAACATAGAATGACCATGACTGTTTGAAAACCAAGTAAGTCGTGACTGAATGTAAAAATAAACTAAGTAAAATCAGCAAACAGACGCCCACCTGGCAGTGGCATTGAATCAATCATTTTTTACATTTTCTGAAATGACTTTGAATTTGATTCTATCAGGAAACTAGTGCACGCAATACATTATAGTGAATATACCATCTGAAAGTTCATTTGACCAGAATCTACTTATCTAGTTACACTTTCTAGTTACACTTCTCTGTTCAGTAAAAAAAAAAAAAAAGGTATAACAGTGGAGATTGTCACCATAATGATAAATATAATATTGCTAAATTAAAAAAAAAATATGCTGAATTCTGATAATTATGATAGTAAGACAAGAAAAAATTTTAACTGTGAAAAAACACCCTGAGCCCTGGCTATTCTATTTTTAGCATCTTCATTGCTCCCACTGTCTATATTAATAACAGCGCTGACAAAATCAGTAAACGGAAAAAATTCATGGGACTTATATAATTTTGGCTATATACTTAAATATTAGGGGGGAGGCAAAATGTAGTGCTTTTACTGGTTCAAGTTTTCTCTTCCATTTTTCAAGAAATAGGGTTAGTCTGAAAGCGGTGTTATTACAACACTAAGGGCGGGTGAAATGGCCCAGTAAAAATAGCGTTTGAGGTCAAACAAATTGCAACAAAAAGGATTTTTGCACCAAAAAAATGCAGAAAAATCAGGAGAACAAGCCCACCAAAATCCACCGATGGGAAAAAGTTTGACAGGGGAAAAAAGAGGGGAAAGAGGGACAATTCTGAAAAAATGGACCTCTGATTTTAGCACTGTAAATACCCAGTCCTACGTAGTTCAAGTCGCGGAACTCGAATTCTGCATCAAAATTATTATATCACACCACCGGGGGTATCTGATAGGGTTAGCGGGGGAAACAGGGGAAAATGAGGAAGACTCAGATCCGCTCGATTTCATCGCTGTAAAGACTATTTCTGATATTATTTGAGACGCAGAATCCAAATCTTCCTTCAGAATACTAGTTTTCCCTCATCGGAAAAAAAACTGGCAGAGGGTGAAAAGTAGGGAAATTGAATTCTCTTTCCTTTTTTTTGGCTGCGGAGCCCATTTCAACAAGGATTCGATCACAGTATATTAAGAATCCTCACGGTGTATAAAATTGGTACAGATTGATTGTACTTCGGCAAATCACAGACTTAAAACCTATCAAATAATAAAAAATTTAAAACAGGAACTTAGTTATTAAAATCATCATCAAGGTCAATGCTTTCTGAATTTTGGCAGTCGGTGCCATGACACTCGGCACATGCTTTTGTGCAGTGAAGTCCTTTTCTTTTGCAACTGCAACGCTTTGTTTCACAACCTGAGTTGCAAGCACGTCATACCATTCTCAGTAGTGCTTCGGGTGCTGGCTTCGAGTCCATCGTTACAGGTACTTACTTGGTTCTGTCTAGCCACCAACCCCAGTGTCACATGGGTCCAGATCAGCTGAGCAACCCGTCCATTCCATGACCTGTAGGAAAACTCTGAAGAAGTGAAACTTCACAGCTGACAATGTCGGAGGTAAGCTTTCTGGGCGGACAAACGAGGTCGAAGAAGCCAGTTTTGTGACAAACATGGTGTGACGCAAATCCTGAAGGTTGATATCAGCTTTATACCGATAAACAAGCAGTGTGAGCTTTTCCCTGCACTGATGCCCTGATGCTTTTCTGAGTTATTCCGACAAAAAACCGCCACATTTTTTTCGGAATTCTTCATTTATCTTAGCCAATAAAAGTGACACTGGCTTTCCTACGCCGTAAAACCTAGAGGTCGTATCGCATCCCAGGAAAGCATTGATGGGCAGTATGACCTCCGCCACTTCCCCAAGCGTGCTTTTTAGTTCTCTTATGTTGTAGAGTTTGGATGTTCCCGGCTTGGTCTCCGCTCGAAAGAAAAGTGGGTAGCTTCCTGGCTGGCAATGGTGAAGAGGCAAGGCGAGCAGGTCTGTGTCATTGCCAACAAGACAGGTCTCTACCTCAGAACAACTTGTCACTGCGGCTGTCGCAATCGTGAAATCTGCATCACCTGAAGCACACACCACGTGACATCCTGACGAGCTTAGCACTCCACCAAGCAGGAGGATGAATTTTCTCTTGTTCTTCAGGTTGTTCAGGAAAAAGTCTTTTTTGAGGGTTACCGTTGTTGTCCCAGCAAAGTCGATATCAGGAGATCTTATGCCTTTCGATCTTTTCAAGTGAGTCTGGTCTTTTGTTGACGGTGAATCTTCGTATCCGTCGAACACAACTGTAGCATTTCCAAAATGAGCTTTGACATAGCTATCGTAGGCCAGACATATTTGTCCAAAAGTAGCGCCGGTTATCCAAGGCAATTTATGTAGGAGCCATCCTCCATCTACAACATATTTGCAACTCGTTGAAAGATTCACAGAAGAGCCTTCGATCATTTTCCAGAAGGCATTTGAGAGGGAAACCTTGTCAGCTGCACGTAGTAGTTGGTATGACCCGAAAAGTACAGGAGGAAAAGAGCAAAGTTCATAACCAAGAGCATCGGACAGATCCTGACCGTCGGCAGTGGCTACATCCACTAGTCGCTGGAACAATAACGTTTGGTCAATCTTGACCGGTTCACCATCGAGCTTCGGAGCCGACTTTGCAGCCATAGTTACGACTTTATCTTTCCTTTGGAGTAAAAAAAAGTCTCTACTGGCTTTCCAACCATCCCTTACAGTATGTGCAACACAACACCTTTTGCTTCGTCGACGTTGACCTCTGGCGAAGCATTCACTCCGGTAACAATATTCATTAGCTCCTGACCCCTGTTGAATGGCCGCAAAGGCTCAAGGAACTTGAGCAACTTCCGCAAATCTTCGCTGTCTCTCAATATCTTGGACCCCGATGTATCAACGTGCTGGTCGCTTGCGCGGTAAACAGATCCGGTTAGGTCTTGTATGATTGCATTCATTTGAGTTCGCACTGGCATAGATAGTGTCCAGATCGACCGCTGCGCTTCATTCATACCTCTCCCTCTAGTGAGACCGCCAGCGGTCTTCAGAGTTTTTCATGAAGACGTGTTCTATAACAAGGTCTGCTGCCAGTCCTGACCACGAATGTTCGGTTCTGTTAACAGAAAAGTGACTAGTTTGGAACTTCTCGTATGATTCTGGCTGCGATTCTTTCAAACCGACAAGGGTTTGTAAATGAAGACGGGCTGATTTAGCATATGCAGTTCGACCACATTCCGCGAAATAAGGAAGCATACTAAACCAGCTCTGAAGATACAGGTCGAAATCTCCAGTCCGTTCAGCGCGAACTGACATCCTAAGAATTTTATTCATTTCAGAATACTCTTCAAGCCACAGTTTCGCAGTCCTAGATTCGCTAACTAGCTCCTTCTTTGCCTGCTCAATTTCTTCTAAAAGTGAAACCACCGCTGGAGACGCAGAAAGGTCTTCAATAGAAATATTTTCGGATGTCAGCTCTGTATAGACACTGGCTGCGCTTACCATTTGGGGTGCGGGTTCACTTCGTAGACCGTCGGCAGCATCTTCGAAAGCACAGGCAAAAAGTAAGATGTGCAGAGCTAAGTCAAGAAGAGAATGTGCCCTCATTGCTCTAGAAACTGCTTTGCCAGAGATGATGTGTTTTACAGTGTTCGGTGCGTAGATCTGTTCAAGGACTTCAACCAAACCTGCTTGTTCCATAAAATAGCCCATACACCCAAGAAAACTCATTCTTCTTCCATGAAAGGACCCAAGCATCACTACGATCTCTTTCAAGGGGCTACTGAAAGGTGACGATTCAACAATCATTCTCGCTTTCCAATACAGCGGTTGGTCGAAGGTTACGACAGGAATCTGGTTCAGTTTCTTTGCCTTCTCTGCAATAAACATCAAGGTTGTGTTGATGCACGTGAGATCAGTTGGGTTTAAATCAATCACAGGCTGGAAAGCTATCGATGACCGCTTCTGGGTTTGTCCAGCATGAGCTGACTGCATTGCAACTGACCAGCTGACTGGAGAACCTCGCAGAGATAGCTGAGAATTTACCCACATGATATCAAGATGTCTGCCATTGTCTCTGAACTCTGGAAGTACCAACTCTACGTAAGTGAGCTGATTTGTAAAGGCAGTATGCTTCACGTAAGGGTAGATCGGTATAGCAGCTTTTTCTATAATTTTTTTCAAGTCAAAATCTTTTCTGGGAAACACACGTAACTCTTCTTTGCCGCCCGGCGACTTAACCTCAAGAATAGCCATACCATGTAAGTACCGTGCCCATCCAGAGTGTTAGCGTTATGATCGTAATTGTCTGCAATGTACTGGACAAGAGTGCCTCTTGATATGTTGAGTTCTTGGTCAGGGCTTTCAGCCATTGCCGCGCAAATCTTTCAGATCGGAGGGCTTCTGCATAGCCAACACAAAAGCCTAGGCTGCTCAGTGTGTCGACAACGTCGTGTGAACCGAACCGATGATGCGTAGAATCAGTCAACCCCAGCTGCATTGGTGCAATAATGCTTCGAAGTCTGGTGTTTTGCATTATTGCTTGCCCTATTGCACTGACCACAAGCTTGGCGTTGTTGTGTTTGATCAAAATGGACAGGAAAAGCCGTAGGGATGGAACAAGGAACTCGAGATTGTCCTCTGCCGAAACTAAGGTGCGTATTTGGTCATATTCTTCTTTGGACGATATCACAGTCTTTATTTCGCTCTCACACTATTCTTGCAAAAGCTTTCGCAATCTCTACTTTTTCTTTCTCTGGATTTACGTCTTTTGGCAATTGGTAATAATCCCGAAGAATACTTGCAGCCGTCTTCCTAAGCGTCACTATACTTTGCTTCTCAGGAACATCAGAAATGATCATCTTGTCGCCGAAGTAATCAACTAGCACTTTCATCAGGTAAACGTTGCTGTATGGCTTCAGATCCATTTTGGCTAAAAACTCCTCCATTTTTTCGAAATATCGTTCAGTGTAACCTGCACATCGTCCAGACCGACAAAGAAGTTCGCAGCTTTGTAAAATGCTTCTTTTTGAACCTCGTCGGAAGGTCTGCCATTTTTACACTTCTTTACTTCAGGTTCACAACTTAATTTCGAATAGCGCTAAGGCAAGTTTTTTTTCCAGTCCGGAAGTTCACTGAACAAACTGTGTGATAGATAGCATCAGCTGCGTGGAGATCAGCAGTAGCTGCATTTAACCTTCCCAAAATGCTGGTCGACCATTCCTCTTGTCTTTGTGAACACAGAAGTCTAAACACTGGCTTGAAATGTGTCTGTTCTAACAGTCTGGGATGGCGAATAGCCTGGATGACGCGGATTAGCAATGACAGGGGTCGCACAAAGCAGACAGTCTTTGTCGAATGCGAATAAAGAACTTGCAGAACGTAAGGATCTATTGTTACTTTCTTGATTACTTGCTGAATGACTTTCATTGCAACGTTTAAGACTAGAAATTCTTCTCTGGTTACTGAAGTCTCTTCGGCAGTGAGCATGAACCTTGTCACCGGGTTAACTTCGACAGAATCACCTCTATCTTTACTGGCAGTATTAATTGTGACGGCACCTTTACTTCCAAGCATAGAGAGACTGTTATCATCTCCTTCGCTCTGAAGACAGATTGCACATTGTGAAGCCATACTCGTCTGAAATGAAGATACGAAAGATTCAGTAACAGAGAACTTGATGAATAACTTAATTAGAATATTAATATTAATAATAGAATATTAGAATATAATTAGAATATAATATTAGAATATTATATAATTAATATAATTAGAATATAATAATAGAATATTAGAATATAATATTAGAATACAACTTAATTAGAATATTAGAATAATATTAGAATAACAAAGAGCTTAATTCAGTAACAGAGAACTTGATGTGGGAAGAGGACTGAAGCCGCGAATCTCCTTTATTATTATTATTATTATTTATTGGAAAACCCGTCATACAAGAAAGGAAAAAGACGGAGCAATAAGCAAAAAAAAAGCAATACACATAAACTTAGGAGTTATACATGTGGTTTTTAGTGATAAACGCTAGAGCTAAGATCTAAATCAGCTCTTAGAACCAATTACACAAACGAGAAAGAAAAACACGATTATACACAGCTCTGTATGTACGCGACATGTTTCTTTTCTTTTTTTAGGCTCCTAAGTACTGAACAAACATAAATAGTATGAACATCATTGCATCAAGCCGCAATTGTAAAAAAAAATAACCCAAATAATCATCAGTGAATTAAAAAAGATATACAGTAGATAATCATATCAACTAGTGTAAATATGACAAGAAACGGTAAAACCAATGAAACGAACCAATCCCCGACGCAAGCACAAAACTGAACACTTTACACGATTGATAAGATGTTGTCAGCACTCCCTGTTTCTGAAACTTTTTAGTTGGATAATTAGGGAGATATGGAGCAAAGAAATTCACGAGATTTGTCCTCTTCTTGTAGAAAACTGAAATTGAAGCATAAATTGAACAAACATAGTGAACTGCTGTCAGTGAGGTAACTAACACAGTTTCTCGGATTGATCATTTCAAGCATTAAGATTTGGTTCCAGGAGCCGCAAGATGGCGTTGGTAAAATAGAGATAAAATGTCACAAAACTGAGTATAGTAGTCACTTAAAAGCGAAAGAATTCTCAATGGTGCAAGATAAACAAAAAATGACTAACATTCTTGAAGATTCGGAATAAAAATGACCAATATTCACAAGAAAACTTACCTATTTTAAGTATTCAGCGCGTTACATTTTGGGTAATTCAGTCACTGAAGAGACACTAGATGTCAGTCCAGAGAACTCATCGCTAGGTGTCATGCCGAATGCTAACTTGTTGATGCCAGGCCTATATCCTGCTAGCAGGATGGTTGTATCTTAACATCGCAATGACCTGGAAAACCAAAATCTCCCCTTCTTCCCCCCTTTTCCCCTCATAAATGTTCAGGGGACAGAGTAGTCGAGATTCTGATGCAAGATTTGGCTTCTCATCTTGACTTGGATCAATCCGAACACTTCTGGATTTTGCGAAATTTCCCCTGGTTCCCCCGTTTTTTTCCCCTGCCACGGATTTTCCCATGGGTGGATTTTGGTGGGCCTTTAGTATTTTATTCTCTGATTTTTCTGCATTTTTTGGTGTAAAAATCATTTTTGTTGCAATTTGTTTGAGGTTGGGCCTTTTTTTGAGCTAGTTTTACTGGGCTAAAAGTGAACATTCAGAGATGAGACGTTTTTTACATAAAATTGAAGCCCATTTAATTAACTATTTTCTGTCATGTTAGAAGTCAGTTGAGGAGAGCTAACCATAGAGAAATACGAAATAAATCTGACTTATCTGATAATGTCAAAGAGTAACTAAGATGTACTTCTTAAGTTGTGTTCCGCGAAGCACAACACGCGGCAAATTATTTGGGAGGTAGTAATTTTTATGCCGTGAGAGTACTTTTTAGAGACCTTGAATAGTACCAATAATTTTCTTGGAATGGCAACCCTGGTTGACATGACCGACTGGAACATATTCATTGACCGAAAAGATGGCAACCTTGGTACCAACACCTGTTACCAGGGTTCCCAACTGCCGACGTCACCAACGTGTTACAAAGAGAGTCGAAAAAACTCTCTCTGATAAGATATTTGATTCCTGGCTTCGAAACAGCCTCTTGTTTTGATCATAGACAGCGCTTGGCGCTGCCTATTTTAGCTGATCATTCCCAAAACCCATTCAATCAAAATTCCAGGATTGTCATTTTTTTAAGTATATTTTTGAAAGGTCCAGTAACTATGTTTTTGGGTATGACCACCCCCCCTCACGGCGTTCGGAAATCTAGAGTCCTAGTGTCCTTTTAAAGGTCAAAAGTGATAGGTGGGTGACTAGACCCGTAAAGATTGAGGCGTTGATGAGGGGACAGCCCCTTTCGTATACGGAATTATTTCTGTTTGTTTTAAGTTTTAATGTCGCTTCTTACTTGCAGTTAAAAAACCATGTTTTTTTTTTTCAATTTAATTTTTGATCGTTTTGTAAATAATACAAAAATACATATAACTGTTCGATAAAATTTTTTTAATAACTGTTCGATAAAAATTTTAAATAGTTCTTCACTTCACTTCTGCCGAAAATCGGGGACAACCACGTTTGAACCGGTGATCTCTTGATATGCAGTACATTTCAATAACAAATACTATGAGTGAACAATATGGGCAAATTTCAAAACTTAAAGCCCTTTCCGGTATATGAAGGGGTTAACCTTTCCTCAACAACTCGTTCTTCACACTAAAGTTGTTTAGTTCTTAAAAATAATCTTCTTATTGTTCTAATTAAGCGATTCTTGTGTCTTACGAATCTTTATTAAGGAATCGGGACACAATTAAAACATTAGTATAAGGAGCAAGGTGTTGAGGAGGTTATTACCCCTTTCGTATACGTAATCGTTTCTGTTGGTTTTAAGGTTTAATGTTTCTCCTTACTTTTTGTTGAAAAAATTGTTTTTTTTTAATTTAATTTTTTGACGCTTTTTTTGAATAATACTGAGAAATCCGACTCCACCTCCACGAAAAAAGCCCCTCACCCCACAGAGAGATCCTCTAGATAATTCAATCCCGGTTAAAATTTACCCCGGACACCTTTAACATCCTCACGCGCAAAATCAAGTCGGAAAAGAGATAGTAAAAGCAAATAAAAAGAATTTCGTATAGGAATTCTGGCTTATTCCCCAAGTGAAAAATTTCCCCTGAAAATTTCAGCCCCCAGATACCTCGTTCCCCATAGAAACCCCCCAGCAGAGAGTTCATCATTCCTCTCCCACCCGAAAAATGTATGCAAACCACCCATAACAAATACTATTTGTAAACAATGGGTAAAGTTTAAAATTTAAGAACCTTCCCGCTGGGGCTGTGGGGGACATGTTATCTCTAAAGGCATAGTTGTTGGATCTTTCAACTATGCTGATCAAAATGGCCATCTCAATGTTTTGATCGGACGATTTTGTGAAAATGTGCGTTGGAGGGGGGATAGCCGCCCTCCAATCTTTTTTCGTCACTTCAAAAAGGAACCAAATCTCTTAATTCCCGTTCAAATGTTACTTTCAGCGATGTTACAGGACCATTGGTTCAATACGATCACTCCAAGGGAAAAAAAAACCCAAATAAACTAGCATGTATGATCTTTCTTTCATTTTTGTAGATAGGAGCTTGAAACCTCTACAGTAAGGTTTTCTAATATGCTGAATCTGGTTGTGAGGTTTTCGTCAAGGTTCTTTGACTTTTAAGGGGTACTTCCCCCCCCCCCCCCTGTTTTCGAAAATCAGACAAATTTTCTCAGGCTCGTAGCACTTAATGGGTAACGCTAAGCTCAATGAATCTTATATATTTGGAATCAACATAATATGCCGATTCTTTTGATTTTGATATCAAAATTTTCGGCTACTAATGAGCCGCGTCACTCCTTACTTACAGTTCGTTACCAACAGGCGTAATTTGCTACGGAGCAGAAAGGGCAACTGCCCCTCCTAGACCTCGACTTTTATAGCAGACCAGACCTTGAACTTTATAGTATTATATAGTACTTTCATGGTACCAAATGGCTCATTTTTCAGCTTTTACTGTCATTTTCACTTGATTTGGGCAAATTGGATCAAACTTTGCCCCCTCCCCCCAGGATTTTGATGAAATTACGCCACTGTTCGTTATCACAAACTGTTTGACAAAAAGGTATCAAGTGACGTATTCACTTGACGTATTCAAGAGACGTATTCAAGTGACGTATTCATTGTGGAACTGCAAATTTACCGAAATGGCAATTTTCTCTTCTTCGAAAATTTTGTTTAGAAACATGTTTTTAGACTAATGGTTACCATGCGCTATCTTGAACCCTCTTAGTCATTTCAAGAGCTCAAACTGATAATTTCCTCAAAAAACGATCATTTAAGAAAAAAGAGCATAAAAAACAGGATCAAGTTATGCATTCAATCTCATTCTAGCTAATTTATGTTGAAACCTGCATACTTATCAGAAGTGTCATCCTTTTGTTGGTATGTTAGCCTAGTCAAAAAAAAAAAAAAAAAAAAAAAAAAAAAAAAAAAAAAAAAAAAAAAAAAAAAAAAAAAAAAAAAAAAAAAAAAAAAAAAAAAAAAAAAAAAAAAAAAAAAAAAAAAAACAACTCTCCGCAGCTACACGTAACACTAATGCTTAGCTAATAAAATAATAGAATTTTGATGTTGAGGCTTAAAAAAGCTTCGGTAACCTCTTGTTTTTTTTTTTTTTTTGTTGGTTCTTACTTTGTTCCATGACTGAATACAAAGTTAAATTGGATCAAACTAACTGAGCACAATTTATCTATATGTCAAACGTTCAGGGTGTTTACTTTTCGGCGAAAATTCTTTATTCTTTATCTGCTCATCAAATTGCTTGAAGTGATATACCGTCAACAAATTAGAGGTGACTCTATATTTTAGTCACACTGCGAACACAGAAAAGTCGCTGTTGGCAATTTTTTCTTTCTTTCACATATTAAAGTTAATTTTCTAATAGACAAAGAAACCGTAGTACTTTAGTGTGACACTTTCTGGCTTTTCTTTGAAATGTACGGTTATCTGTGTCGTACGTAATACAGTATGACAATGATCAAAAAAGTATAACAGTTGGCAACCATGCTTATTCTGCCCATTTATTTAATAATTCATTATACTGAGATAACTAATATTTAATTTCATGTTATATGTATCCGAGGCATGGATGAGCTGATTCATGTCAGGGCTCCGAATTCATAGAGGTCAGACTTACGGCCACACCTCAATATTGGAGTTCTTCAAAATTGTAAATCAAGACAAATAGAGGGATGGATTCTTCGCATAATATTTAGAATTGTATATACATTTACTCATTTTTTTCAAAATCTTTTTTGCTATCCAAAAAAAACCTAAATAAAACATGATTTTGAGCGTCAACCATTTAAAATATACTATGTATGAAATTTTGTTAATTCAAGCGATAATTTTGTTAATTTAAATCTTTATTACAAGCGATAACATACTTTAAAACCAATAACACTATTTATTATAATAGTAAAAACAATGCGTCAAAACTTTAACTGTAAAATTGATGATTTTTCACGAGACCAGTTACCAGGTAGTAGCTGTACCAGGGGCAACCAACTTACTAACTTGTCTCGTGCAAAAGGATCAATTTATAGTTAAAGTTTTGACAAATCGTTTTTATTATTATAATTAGCCTTACAGACCTACGGTCTCGTTTCCACTTTTTGTCCCTAGAAAGGTGTCACGACTAACATGAAACTGTCGATTCCTATGGAGCCAAACTTTGCAATAATTTACAGGTCATAAATAACGTAAATTTATGGTAAATGAATAAGAAATATTTATTTGTGCAAAAGATGTCTGTTTTCAAGTTTTACACACAGCGTAAACTTAAGTGAGTGGTGCATAATACACAAGTACCACAATTTCTTCCTCCCTACGGAAATAAAAAAAAACTCAAATAAAATTCTCAAATTTAGAAAGCATTTTTTTTCGCGGGGGAGGGTAGGGTATTTTCCGCAGGGGTTATTTTCAACTAGGGTCATTTTCCGGGGGGGGTAATTTTCCTCGGTGAGATATTTTCCACGAGGGGGTATTTTCTAGGGGTATTTTCGGGGTTATTTCCCGCGGGGGGATATTTTTGCGGGGGGTATTTTACTCTTGGGGTATTTTCCGCAGGGAGTATTTTCAACGAGGGTTATATTCCGGGGAGGTATTTTCCTCGGGGAGGTATTTTCCACGGGTGGTATTTTCCAGGGGTATTTTCCGGGGGGTATTTTCCGCGGAGGGATATTTTCCAGGGGGTATTTTACGCGGGGGGTATTTTCCAAGGGGGAATCGTCAAGGGGATTATCACCACTATAATCACCACAAAGTGGATAATCAACACTTTACCCCCCCCCCTCCAATGTGCAAATATATAGCCCATATTTATTTCTAAAGTATTATATTTGGTACTGTTCTAATATATAATACACACTTGGGCGAGTACCAAACAAGAAACTGGTCAAGCAACTTCTTCAACCAGACAATTGCTTTGGCTCACTTTGGAAAATATTTTGTGGCTATAGTTTAATTAAATATGTAGTTGGTATTATGGGTTGGTTAGGCTACGTATTTAATAAATAATTTCTGAGACCACACTGGCTAATCATGATAAAACAAAAAATCGCAAAGAAAGGAAGAAAACGAGGACAATTACCAGCCAGTGAAAAACTGGCTGTTAATAGTCCTCGTTTTCTTCCTTTCTTTGCAATTTTTTGTTTTATTACGTATTTAATATAATGCGCTCTGGGAACCCCCTCACCCCCTTCCATAATTTTTTGTGATAGTTTTTCATAATTTTGTTACTAAAGTGTTATATTTTCATCATATTTTTTTTTTTACTTCATTAGCATTAAACAAACTTCAATACTCGAGTGTGTGTTATATAATAGAATAGTACCTTATATTTTCATCACGTTTTGATATATTTAATTAGGATTGACCTAACTTCACTTCTTGACTAAGTACCATTATGTACACAATTACCGAAAAAATATGATTTTAGAAGAAGATCACCGTCACTATCTTCGATGCCAACAAAATGTGGCATAAAACCGAGTAAAATCCTACAAATATGCAATAAACTACTCTAGTGTTATTTAAAAGGCATTGGGACCCTTCAACTCTGTATGTACTCACTGTGTAGTCCTCCATTATACCACAGGAACTTTAGCCAACAAAGATGAATTACTGGGAGGCTGCTGCCTGCTTGGTCCAACTGCATTCCTGAATCTATAATTTCCAAATGAATATGTTTGGCCTGCTATAGGACATCATTTACTCTCTAAAGAGTTCCACAAACAAATACAAAATAGGAACTCAAGTTTTGCTTTAACTTAATTCAATGTAAGCAATGATCGAACCAAAAATAGTCGTTATGTTTTCAGTTTCAAAATATCTGGATCAATTCATTACAAAATCAATTTAGCGACAGACGCATCACATACCCCTGAAGGTGATTTTGAATAGACCCGGCACCACGCCAGCGCATCAACTGAACTTCACCAACGAGACACCCGGTTGACCGCCACCGAAGTTTCGCAATTCCGCCGGCACGCCACACGTGCACCACTTCCGGCAGAGGTGGTGGCGTTCGGCTGACTTTGAATTAATTTTGCGGCAATTCTTTATTACGTCAACCACAAAGTCGGAGCTTTTCTTTTCTCGTGTGGTTAAGTATTTCGATTAAAAATCAAGCAGGGCTTGCACTATCCCCAAATTTTCGGGAATTTCCCCGAAAATCTATGTGTCACTCCGAAAAAAAATTTGGTTCCCCGAAT
Organism: Artemia sinica; assembly: GCA_027921565.1. Classification (NCBI taxonomy): domain Eukaryota; kingdom Metazoa; phylum Arthropoda; class Branchiopoda; order Anostraca; family Artemiidae; genus Artemia; species Artemia sinica. The sequence goes on from CM051266.1 coordinate 141,074, forward strand.
CCCCGAAAATCACCCAATCACGGTGTCACTTACTTACTTACTTTTACTTGTTGCGGGACCAGACGCGGACGCCTTACCCGGCATATAGAAGACTACGTATGATTGACTCCCATTTGTCACGATCCTGTGCCAGCTTTTCAGCAAACCGGAGCCAGCAGCTCTCCCATTTTCTGCCAAACTTTTGAAATCCGCCAATGGGGTCGAGGTCGTCTTTGGCAGTTGTCCACCAATTCTTAAATTGACCGCCAGGTCGCCTGCACCAATCTGGCAACGGGGCAGCTAGAAGCACTTGCTTTATGATGCTGTCATTGGGTCTTCTAAGGACATGACCAAGCCAACGCAGTCTTCTCTGTTTGACAATCATGGTGGTGGGTTCGATGTTACAGCAGCGGTGGTGCACATCAACATTTGAGATTCTGTCCGAGTATCGAATCCTCAGGATTTTTTGTAGACAGTGGTGGTCAAAGACTTCCAAATTATAAAGATGAAGCGCCTTCAGCGGCCAAGTCTCGACTGCATAGAAGAGAATAGATCTAACAGCCGCTTTATAGACAAAAATTTTTGTCTTCCTGCTGATCTCCCGCCGGATCCACAAATGGCGGCGGAGTTGTGAGAAGATGGCTCGGGCTTTGTTGATTCTGTTATGTAGGTCAAGGTCACAGCCTCCACGAGGGTTTATTATTGAGCTAAGATAGGTGAAGCTGTCGACTTTTTCAAATTCTTGTCCGTAAGGCACAAGCTGATAATCCGACTTTATGTTTAGGTCCAATACTTTAGTTTTGGCCGTGTTGATTTTCACATCCAGTAGCTGAGAGACATGTGCCCCAGTGATTTATCACTAGTGACTATCCCTGCCAAATATTACTTTGTATACCATAATTCTTCAGTACTCTCTTGTTCGTTAGTTTCGCGCCACCGCCAGTAAGATGACGGCGGCACGCCGCCGGCACGATCAATGTTGATTGCAAACATTAATGTTTTCATCAGTATTTCTCAAATCCCAGCTTGAATTTACAAAAGATTCAGGCATATTCATGAGTTAAAAACTTCGCAAGTTGCTGGCTGGATGCTGGTCTTCTTCGTTATTCATCAAGAGAAGTGGAAATTTGGTAGAAACGAAATGGCTGTGGCGTTGTAGAACCCTTGCACAATAACTGAATTAATAGATAATAGATTTGCCGTGGCATTCCATAAGATCCAAGGAATCTAACTAAAAGGACGCACAAACAAAAGCCGAATTAGGCCAGTATAGCTTATGAAAAATTCAAAATACACAAGACAGTGAAAAAGTCCCAATGGGGGTGCCCTGGGTCTATAAAAATATTTCTATAGTTTCCCAAGGAATTTGATATCATTTTCTTCCGTCTCCACTTTAGATAAAAAAAAGTAATTAACTTTTTGACATCCCTGCTTTCAATTAAAAAAATTGAGGTATTATACTTTTAAAAATGATAGCCCTATATATCCCCCCCCATCTATAAACAATAACATACAATTTTTTTATAAATCATATTTTCGCGGTCATTTCGGTTTAAATCTTCCATTCCCCAACCTTGTACATAGTCTATAGCTAAATTTTGTCTCAATAAAGGTTTTTTGGGGGGCGGGGGATAAAATTTTTTCAGAAAGAAGATTGTATATTCTTGAATCTATCAGACGTTCAAGGATTGTGTATTAAAGATTAAAAAAATGTATCTCAAAATAGCAAAATAAAACAAAATTCTACAAACGATTCAGCTGTCCCAATAATCTGTTGAAATTTCAAAATTCAACTGAACCTGCATGGGTTATCCGTTCTGTTCAACTTAAAAATAAAATTCTTGACTACGAATGATGTCAGAATCTTATAGCAATTGGGAAACTGCATTCAAAATGATTTAATCTCATCAAACAGTTCATGGTAGCGAAAGGTAAGTAAGGAGTGACCCGGCTCAATAGTAACCAAAACTGTTAAAAACAGATACTAATTTTGATACCAATAGATACATCAAAAGAATTAGTTTTTTATGCCAATTTCAAATATGTAACCTTCATCAAGTTTAGTGTTACCCATGAAAAGTTACAAGCCTGAGAACATTGGCCTTATTTTCGAAAAAGGTGGAAAACACCCCTAAATTCATAGACTCTTAATTAAAATCACACCATCAGATTCAGCATATCAGATAACCCTCTTAGAGGGATTTATAGCTCCTATATGCAAAAATATGGAATTTTGTATTTATTTTTTCTGCCACAAGAAAGATCACGGATGTGTGATTATTTTGTTTGTTTTTTTTTTTTCTTCCCATGGTTGATCGTATCTACCCAGTGGTCCTAAGATATCACGAGAGGGCTCATTCAAACGGAAATCAAAAGTTCTAGTGCCCTTTTCAAGTGACCTAAAAAAATGGAGGGCAACTAGGCCCACCCACGCTCATTTTTCCCCCTGAGTCACCGTATTGAAATTTTGAGATAGATATTTTGCTCAGTATAGTCAAAAAATATAATAACTCGGTGTAAAATGGACCACCACAGTCCCCGGGGGAAGGGCTGCAATGTATAAATATAGTGTTTGTTATTGGGAAGTATACAGCCATTTTTTTGGAGGGGGGCTGTGATTGGGGTTGATTTCTAAGGGAAGAATCTTCCTTTGGGAGGGAAATTTTTGATGAATGAATATTCTAGGGGAAATTTTACACTGGTGAGGTTTGACGGAATTACTATGCGAATTCTTCTTAATTGTCTTACATTCTCTTTGCCAAATTTTCTAGATTAAGATGTTCCGGGGAATTATCCGGGGGCTTTTATCCGCGCTTTTTGTTTTCTGAGAATTAATTTTCACGGAAGTGGGCCCGAAACTTCAAATTATTCTTAGCATATTTTCAGCCCCCGACCTATCCTCGGGGTTTTAAAAATTAAACCTTTTATTTTTTACGAGGTTTTTTAAGCTTGAAATTTCCCTTTTTAAAGAAATATCATTATTAACTACTTAATCTTTTTCGAAATAAGTTACATCACAATTTAACCAGAAAAAAGAATTTAAACGAATAGATCGCATATATTGAAAATATAAACGCCAAAACAATGTTGCCAATTGAATTTCTATCCGACTGAGAGAAACAGACATAAAAGGAAAAAAGGGTTGACGAAACTGTTGAATATCCCCTTAAGGAGGGGGGTGTGACCATGGGGCAAGCCCGGGTCCAGACTATTCATTTCGAAGGGGCGGCAGTGCAAAAAGTAAAAAATAGAACACCCCCCCTCCCATCCACAATTTTTTTTTAAGTAATTGAATTAAGGCCCGGTTTACTATCGGCGTAACGTGACGCAACGGGAAGTTAAAACTAAGTGTTTTATTAAGACCATTCAAGCAGGGTTGGCAACTGCCGACTTAAAAAAAGAGTGCAAATCAAGGGCAAAAAAGAGTGCAAATTGTTAAAAAAGAGTGCAAGTAAAAAATTTGTGCGCGCGTGGCTGCTGGCGCGCGCTCAACCCTTTTCACTCTTTTAGCCACTCTTACGCTATTTACAAATAATTATCAATTATCCTACGATGAATAAACATTTTACCTTTTAATTTTTCAAATGTATTTAAAATAAAGCTAGGAGGACTCCCTACTTAAATCAAACCTCTAAATAATGGGATAGACAATGATTTTCATTGTTTTTTAGCTTAAAAGGTAGTACTCTGCTTGAAATGTGCTGGTGTTTATTTTGATTGCTTGGATCTTTAACTGAACTATAGTTGACTTCTTCAAATGTTTATATTAGGTTTTGTCTCCATTTTATCCAAATGCTTTTAAAGGAATATAAGAGGTCCAAGTAACTAGTCGTGAACTTAAGCTGACTTCCAAGTAGTCAAGTCCCATACCTTAGCAGTGAAAAAAAAAAAAAATGGTGAACACAATCTTAGTCACACAAAAATAATTCTTCTTCTTCCTCTACTAGATTTTCTTCTTATTTCCTTTTCTTTGAAATTGATGTCAAATTTTATATGAAATTAATTAAAAAAAACTTTTTCCACAAAATAGATGCCTTATTGGGAATTAGTATCATCACAGTGCATTTTGATTTAATCTTAAGAACATTTAGTTTTTAAACATAATGGGCAAAATAGGAGGGTAGGAGTGAAAAGGGGGATTAGTTGCCCTCTAATCACTTTCGACTATTAAAAAGGGCATCAGCCCTTTCTATTTTCAATCGAATAAGCCCCTTTCGAAGTTCCCACAACAACTCCTTCGATACGAAGTGCCCTGGTCTAAACAAAAATCATAATAATAATACATTGTACCCACATTAATCTTTACTATAAAAATGCCAAGCCTTCCAATCACTTTCGACTATTAAAAAGGGTACTAGCCCTTTCAATTTCCAATCGAATGATCCCTTTTGATTTTCTACGACAACACTTTCTATAAAACCTTATATGCCCCAAGGCATAACTTTAAACCCTTGCCCTGAGGGTGTGGGGGAGTGTCCTCCTCAAAAAACATATTTTCTATCTGTAAATCAACTACGCTGAACAAAATGGCTATCTCAAAATTTGTATTGGATGTGTTTGGGGGAATGATAGGTGTGGGAGGGGGGCTAGTTGCCCTCCAATCACTTTCGACTATTATAAAGGGCACTAGCCCTTTGAATTTCCAATCGAATGAGCTTTTTTTGAAGTTTCTACGACAATGCCTTCAATAAAAAACATTATATGCCCCTGGCATAAATTAAAACCCTTGCCCTGAGGGTTGTGGGGGAGTGTCCTTCTCGAAAACATATTTTCTATCTGGAAATCAACTAGCCTAAGCTAAACAAAATGGATATCTCAAAATTTTGATTGGATGTGTTTTGGGTGAATAAAGGACATGGAGAAGGGCTAGTTGCCCTCCAATCACTTTTGACTATTAAAAAGGGCACTAGCCCATTGATTTCCAATCGAATGGGGCCTTTTTGAAGTGTCTAAGACAACACCTTCTATAAAAAACTTTATATACCCCAGGAAATAACTTAAAACCCTTGCCCTCAGGGTTGTTGGGAAGTGTCCTCCTCAAAAACATATATTTTCTGTCTGGAAATCAATTACGCTGAACAAAATGGCAATCTCAAAATTTTGATTGGATGTGTTGGGGGAACAATGTGCGTAGAGGAGGGGCTAATTCCCCTCCAATCACTTTCGACTATTAAGAAGGGAACTAGCCCTTTGAATTTCCAATCGAATGAGCCTCTTTTGAAGTTGCTACGACAATACCTTCTTATAAAAACCTTATATGCCCCCAGGGCATAACTTAAAAACCTTGCCCTGAGGGTTGTGGGGGAGTGGCCTCCTAAGAAAATATTTTCTATCTGGAAATCAACTAGCCTACGCTGAACAAAATGGCTATCTCAAAATTCTGATTGGCTGTGTGTTTGGGGGAATGAAGGACGTGGGGGGCTAGTTGCCCTCCAATCACTTTCGACTATTAAAAAGGGCACTAGCCCTTTTAATTTACAATCGAATGAGCCTGTTTTTAAGTTTCTACGACAATGTCTTCTATAAAAACCCTTATATGCCCCCAGGGCATAACTTAAAAACCCTTGCCCCGATGGTTGTGGGGGAGTGTCCTCCCCAAAAAAGGGCACAAGCCCTTTGAATTCCCAATCGAATAAACCTGTTTTGAAGATTCTAAGACAACGCCTTCTATAAAACCTTACATGCCCCAGGGCATAGTGTCCTCCTCAAAAACATATTTTCTATCTGGAAATCAACTGCGCTGAACAAAATGACTATCTCAAAATTTTGATTGGATGTGCTTGGGGGAATGATGGGCGTGGGGGGGGGTCTAGTTGCCCTCCAATCACTTTCGACTATTAAAAAGGGCACTAGCGTTTTGAACTTCCAATCGAATGAGCCTGTTTTGAAATTTCTACGACAACGCCTTCTATAAAACCTTATATGCCCCCAGGACATAACTTAAAACCCTTGCCCCGAGGGTTGTGGGGGAGTGTCCTCCTCAAAAATATATTTTCTATCTAGAAATCAGCTACGCTGACAAAATGCCTATCTCAAAATTTCGATTGGATGTGTTTGGCGGAATGATGGGTGTGGGGGGCTAGTTGCCCTCCAATCACTTTCTTCTATGAAAAAGGGCACTAGCCCTTTGAATTTCCAATCGAATGAGCCTTTTTTGAAGTTTCTACGACAACGCCTTCTATAAAAACCTTATATGTGCCCCCCCCCGAGCATAACTTAAAACCCTTGCCCTGAGGGTTGTTGGGAAGTGTCCTCCTCCAAAAACATATTTTCTATCTGGAAATCAACTAAAATGAAGTTCCAATCGAATGAGCCTGTTTTGAAGTTTCTACGACAATGCCTTCAATAAAAACATATATGCCCCCTGGGTATAAATTAAAACCTTGCCCTGAGGGTTGTGGGGGAGTGTCCTCCTAAAAAACATATTTTCTATCTGGAATCAACTAGCCTACGCTGAACAAAATGGCTATCTCAAAATTCTGATTGGCTGTGTTTGGGGGGATGATGGGCGTGGGGGCTAGTTGCCCTCCAACCACTTTCGAAGGTTAAAAAGGGCACTAGCCCTTTTAATTTTTCAATCGAATGAGCCAATTTTTAAGTTTCAAAGACAATGCCTTCTATAAAAAACCTTATATGCCCCCAGGGCATAACTTAAAACCCTTGCCCCGAGGGTTGTGGGGAATGTCCTCCCTCGCAAAAAGGGCACTAGCCCTTTGAATTCCCAATCGAATGAACCTGTTTCGAAGATTCTACGACAACGCCTTCTATAAACCTTACATGCCCCCAGGGCATAGTGTCCCTCCTCAAAAAGATATTTTCTATCTGGAAATCAGTTACGCTGACAAAAATGCCTATCTCAAATTTTCAATGGATGTGTTTGGGGAAATAATGGGCGTGGAGGGACTAGTTGCCCTCCAATCACTTTTGACTATTAAAAAGGGCACTAGCCCTTTGAAATTTCCAATCGAATGAGCCTTTTTTGAAGTTTCTACGACAACTTCTTCTATAAAAACCTTATGTGGCCCCCAGGGCACAAGTTAAAACCCTTGCCTTAATGGGTCTTGTTGCCCTCCAATCACTTTCGACTATTAAAAAGGGCACTAGCCCTTTGAATTTCCAATCACATGAGCCTTTTTTGAAGTTTCTTTGCCAACGCCTTCTATACAAACCTTATATGCCCCCAGGGCATAACTTAAAAACCCTTGCCCTGAGGGTTGTGGGGGAGTGTCCTCCTCAAAAAGATATCTTCTATCTGGAAATCAGCTACGCTGACAAAATACCTATCTCAAAATTTTCATTGGATAATAACCTGTATTTTGTGTCAACATTGATCTTATATGCCCTCAGAACATAACTTAAAAACCCTTGCCCCGAGGGTTTTGGGGGAAGAGTGGTCCTCCTCAAAAAGATATCTTCTATCTGAAAATCAGCTACGCTGACAAAATGCCTATCTCAAATTTTCATTGGATGTGTTTGGGGGAATGATGGGGGAATGATGGGCGTGGGGGGGGGGCTAGTTGCCCTTCAATCACTTTCGACTATTAAAAAAGGCACTAGCCCTTTGAATTCCAATCGAATGAGCCTGTTTGAAGCTTCTACGACAATGCCTTCTATAAAAATCTTATATGCCCCCAGGGCATAACTTAAAACCCTTGCCCTGAGGGTTTGTGGGGGAGTGTTCCTCCTCAAAAAATGAGGCCTTTTTTTTGAAGTCACATTTTCTATCTGGAAATCAAAAAAAGATATATCTACGCTGACAAAATGGCTATCTCACAATTTTGATTGGATGTCTTTGGGGGAATGATGGGCGTGGGGGGGGGGGCTAGTTGACCCTCCAATCACTTTCGACTATTAAAAAGGGCACTAGTGCTTTGAATTTCCAATCAAATGAGCCTGTTTTGAAGTTTCTACGACAATGCCTTCTATATAAAGCCTTATATGCCCCCAGGGCATAACTTAAAACCCTGCCCTGAGGGCTGTGGGGGGGTGTCCTCCTCAAAAACACATTTTCTCTCTGGAAATCAAATACGCTGAACAAAATGGCTATCCCAAAATTTCGATTGGATGTGTTTGGGAATGATTGGCGTGAGGGGGGGGGGGGGGGGTAGTTGCCCTCCAATCACTTTCGACTATTAAAAAGGGCACTAGAACTCTCGATTTGCAATCGAATGAACCCCTTTTGAAGTCTCTACGACAACCCCTTCTATATGAAGTGCCCTGTTTTAAAAATGAAAGATAATAACTGTATATTGTGTCAACATTGATCTTATATGCCCTCAGGGCATAACTGAAAACCCTTGCCCCCGAGGGTTTTGGGGGAGTGTCCTCCTAAAAAAGATATTTTGTATTTACAAATCAACTACGCTGAACAAAATGGCTATCTCAAAATTTTGATTGGATGTGTTTGGGGGAATGATGGGCGTGGGGGGGGGGGGCTAGTTGCCCTCTAATCACTTTTGACTATTAAAAAGGGGCACTAGCCACTCCAATTTTCCAATCGAATGAGCCCTTTTCGAAGTTTCTACGACAACTCCTTCGATACGAAGTGTCCGGGTATGGAGAAAAAAAACAAAAAAAAAAACATTGTGCCACATCGTTCTATACTTATGCAGCGCTAGCGCGCTGCCTATGATGAGTAGTTTTCTGAGACATTCTCAGGAAGTGGATAGTTGCGTGCTTGGCGAATGAACTGGTTTGCTTTGAGTACTTTTAAATTTGAGGCAAATTAATGAATATGAATAAATAAGAATGAGACAAGATTTAAGAATTAGGTAAAGCAAAACACATATTAAATACGTAACCTAACCTGACCTAGGTACCTTTCCCCCCCCCCCTTAACCCCAAAAAAACAACAGTTTTTTAAAATATTGTGAACGCAATGAGAAACCACGGTTTGCGATCCATTTATCCCTTGCAAACCCATTTGACTGGTTTTCCTTTAGTGTTTTTCCTTATAGAGTATATAGCGGTATCGGGGTAGCGTTCAGTAGGCTACCGTATAATGCATAAGTACCAAAAGTCTTTCTGGGATGTTTATCCCAATAACACAGAAGTGAAAATTTAAATTTTCTACTATAGAAAAACCACATCAATAGCTTGAAAAAATGTTCAACGATGCATGTGACAGAACATTTTATTTTGATGCATTTGCAGTGTCGGTTTAGGAGAAGTCGGAGCCCACTAATAACTACACAGAATTTCATAAACGATAATAAAGTTAATAGACCAAATTTTTTATTATGTGTTCAAAGAATAGTACCCTGTGCAAAAACAACAATAAATCACAATTTACTCCCAACTCTTTTTACAGCTACAAGGATATTAGTTGTAAACAACTATACTTTATACAACTACAAGGATATGCTACCTCAAAGAATTATAAAAAAAAACCTAGGAGGATACAACAATCTAAGGAAGACAATTCCTCATGTGTGCAAAAATTAGGATATACAGGTATAATTTTAACCTTGTAAACTGACTTAGGAGCGGTCCAAAATTTCAAATAGAGCCCAAATTAAAAAAAAGAACACAGGCAACGAGAAATGATAGGAAAAATCACGCAAATCTTGCGATTTTAATAGAAGGACGGGCATTAATATACCATGATTCCTCAGTCTGTGCATGATTGCTTATAACTATCAGTAGTTAAGTTAATTTAAGGAAGCAGAGGCAAAACAGATTGATCATCCTTCAAAACAGCACACAAAATTCCCTATAGAACAATAAAGGTCGAGGCCGTACCCAGAGGGGGGGGCTAGGGGGTTTGAACCATCCCTCCAAATATTTGTTTGACTCGTAAAAACGTAACAAAAATGGATATAAACAAATTTTGTTTGCATTTTTTTTAGTTTTTTTTGTGTGTAAACCCCCTCCCTCCCCCCCGAAAAAAAAATCATTGAGTAAGACCCCCTTCGAAAAAAATCCTGGGTACGACCTTCATAAAGGTTAAAATAAACCGACACACAATGGACAGTATGCAAGTGTAAAAAACAGGCAAGCTAAAACAATATCATATTTGTTTACGCTCTCTTCCTATGTAAAAAAAGATTATTTTCTACACTAGAAACATCAGGGAATAATTTCATTCTGTTGAGTAGTAGGAAGGCCATTATCGCGCAAATGAATGTTTAAATTTGGATTCAGGATGCAATTCTGACTAGAGATGTAAGTTTGAACTTTAGCCCCTACCCCTCCAATGTGCAAATATATACCCTGATTTGGTATATAGCAGTGGGGCAAAAGGGATTATTATTTTCAGAAATAGCATAAGAAAAGGCATCGAGTGTATGTTCACTTTATTCATAGGTCAATAATAGGAACTACTCAATATTTACCCATTTTTCATTGTCATTTTCAATTGGCTACAATATTTTTGGCCCTGGATTCATTTCTGAAAGTGGCATTCACCTAAAGGAGGCCCTAGACGGTCAATAATTTTGATCAAAAGCTTCCGTCAGTCGATTGACTCAATTATGATTGAATCTCTAGGAACCTCTTTGACGCTTTCGTCAAGTGTTGACGGTGATTTGATCAAACATTTTTGATCAAAAGCAGTGTGTTAGATTAGCTTTGGTTGAGATTGAAGGGCTGATTGAAGGGTCGATTGAACATTAATTGAAGCTCACGTCAATGGATTGACGAAAACTTTTCGATCAAAACGATTGACCATCTTGGGCCTCCTTAAAGGACTCCCTTGACGGTCAATCAAAGCTTCCGTCAATCTATTGACGTGTTTTTCAATCAACCTTCCATCGGCTCTTCAATCAACTCTTCAGTCTTGACCAAAATTAATTTCAAGTTTTTAATTTTTAAACTCACGGCCAGATTTTTAGTTTCAATTCAGAGTCGGGTAGTAAAGTGTCTATTGTGTGTGAAATGCAGTATAATACTGATTCAGATTTTCTTGCATAGACCTTGGTTGTGGCTCAGCGGGAAAAAAAAGAAATAGGAAACGTCGTTGGTCTAAGGAGTTGTACAAGATGAGAAATCACTTCATTCATGATCATTTACTGGACGTTCTGCGCGATACAAAAACAAGAGGACTACAGGAACTTACCCCCCCCCGGAAAATACTAGGCGTTTTACCCCTGGAAAATACCCCCCCCCCCTTCCCACCCAAAATAAGGTTTCAAATTTGAGAATTTTATTTTAGTTGTTTTTTTTTTTTAGTTTCGTTGAGAAGTTATAAGGAAAGGGAAAAGAAGAAGTTACACACCATAATTATCTTAAAACTTAAAACCACGAATCAATTTATGTTGAAATGACTTCCATATGAACTTGTGCAATTTTTGGCAGTAGTGGGCACACAAATTAAAAAAAAAAGAAGAGAAAAAAAGTTTATGGCTTAGCTTGCCTTTGAAAGGATAGTTTGGCTTTGGGAACCAACAAGTTCTTATTGTGTAAGTTTTTTACGGGCGAAAGCGTTGTCAGATTCTACAAGCTTTTTACCGGTGGTGGTAAAGTTTTGTTTAGAATAAAAAGGCCTGTCATTCGAATTCGGGCCAACCCTTTTTATATACATAGTAATTTCTGTTCGTATTAAGATTTGATGTTGCTCCATACTTTGAGTTGAAAAAACTGTTTGTGTTTTTTTTTTTCGATTTAATTTCTGATCGTTTTTAAATAATACCGCGAAATCCGGCTACCGCTCACAGAAAAATTCCTTTCATCTACTGAAAATTCCTCATGAAAAGTTCTTTTTACGTAAAATATTCTCCCCCTCCCTCACCGGGAAAATTCCCCGGACAATTCCATTCTAGCTGAAAATTCCACCGAGAAAATTTTTTTGCGGATGAACTCGGGTAAAAATTCTTTCTTAGCACACTTTAATTTGAAAAAAAAAACGTCAATTTTTGATGGTTTTTGAAATTATGCCAGTAATCCCCTCCGTGGAATAGTTTTCCATCAAAACCCAGCAAAAGAGTATTTTCTAGCAAAGGTTTTTTGGGGGCGGTGGGTGTGCAACAGAAACTTTAAAAAAAACGAATCAAAACTGTGAAATCAATATCTACTGCCTTGTGATTTCTGGGAATAATTCTGGTCTGCGCTGTTATTATGAAAGTAAAGAGTAACATTAAACCCCAAAATGAGCAGAATATATTCTGATAGGAGGGGGAATGCCCTTTCATCATCTTTTACTCCACCTCATGATTGCAGAAACTTTGGAGTGTGCTCATTAGATCAGAAATTGACAGTTCAAGTCCTTTTTTTTTTAAGTGCAAAGGGATTAGAGACCGACCAGCCGCATGGGGGTGTTATTTTCTGAGGGGAAATTTTCCGAAGGGAAGGGGGGGGGGTAAACACCACCCACCAACTAATCGAGTTTCTCGATTAAGCTGTGGGATGTCACCTGCTGACGCTTCAGACTTCTTTTTTTTGCTCGATCGCCTTGTATTTGCGATTGAAATTGGTTCTTAAAACATTAATTTTCTTTTGTTTGTTTCGGAAACTGTATAATCTGGTTTCAATGTCTTTACCGTCTGCAATATCCTGCCAAATGGTGCACTTTTTCATTTCGGTAAAATCGTCTATACCTTTAACTTTTCATAACTTAGGGTGATCCCCGTATAACTCAATTAATAAACAAATAAACCGGCTCGCTCTCCACATTTTTGCTTTCTTCCGGTATATCTTCCATTGTTGTTGGCGCGTTACTGACGCAATATTTTGACAAAAACTACTCTAGACGGTCAATCACCGTCGTCAACCGATTGAGTCATTTAAACTTTCTATCATCATCGTCAACGCTTGACTCAAGCGTCAAAACAGGTTCCTAGATGGCCAATCATGCTTGAATCAATCGATTGACGGAAGTTTTTAATCAAAATGGTTGACCGTCTAGGGTATCCTTTACTCAACTGCTTTGCAAGATAAGTGTCTAAACTACAAGTTTAGGCTACTCCATATTTTCCTAATGTACCCTTTTATAGCATTATGATAGTATGGGTCCCATTCATAGCAAGTTCTTGGACCCGTGGCTGGTAAGATAAGATTTTTATTTCAGAAAAATTGGGTATCACAAGCAGAGATTCGCACTTTAAATAGGTGCACAGGCCTAAAGTCTTCACAGAATTTTATCAGTTTGAGAGTAGACTTTGAAAAGGTTGTTTTTGGTTGTTGCTTCTCCATCGCCTTACTGAATGTTGCCTACTCACTTTTCCATTTCTAAGAAGAATGGTTGCGCCCAACAACTTTTAACTTCCTTCTATAAAAATTGATGTTGAATCTACCACATTTTCACTTGTTATTTACACTTTGATTTACTTCTTCGTAAGTGGTTGAAAATACCAGAAAGACGCCTGGGGGATGGCCCAGGCAGAGCTCATAGAGATAAATAGAGATCGGCTAGCTGTTCTATCTTTTGCACTTAAATAACTTAATTTGAATTTTTTATTTCGCTTAAAACCTTTTCTTTTATCTTTTCATAAAAGAGAGCAAAGAACAAATAATGGGCAAAAAGAGTGCAAATCTGGTCCGTGGAGTGAAGAGTGGATTGACAAAAAAAGTGCATTTCACACAAAAAGTGTGCAAGCTGGCAATCCTGATCTAAACCATTATTCAAAGCCGGGCAGATGCACTTGCTCCGGAGAACATATAAACAAGTAGAAACATAAGCGACATTAGATTTTTTCATAGGTAGGCACGCGTATGTCATCGGTATTCACAGCCAGGAAAAGAAATAAGACGAATCGGGCGTCTAGGGAATAAGGAAGATTGCATTACGTTGAAGATATAAAAAAGGAAAGGATAATAATTGGTATGGCTGTAATAATGCAAAAGGTAAATATAACATTGGTTTAAGAATGGAAGGAAAAAACAAAGAATTAATTTATAACGATAATACTGAATAAGAGCAACCCAGTCATAGGCAGCGCAATCGCACTGCCTAAGTAAAGAACGATGTTGGCACAATGTATTATTATATATTTTTTTCCATAGCAGGGCACTTCGTGTCGAAGGAGTTGTCATAGAAACTTCGAAAGGGGCTCATTCGATTGGAAATTGGAGTGGCTAGTGCCTTTTTAATAGTCGAAAGTGATTGGAGGGCAACTAGCCACACCCCCCACGCCCATCATTCTCCCAAACACATCCAATCAAAATTTTGAGATAGCCATTTTGTTCAGCGTAGTTGATTTCTAGATTGAAAATATGTTTTTGAGGAGGAAAATCCCCCACAACCCTCAGGGCTAGGGTTTTAAGTTATGCCCTGGGGGCATATAAGAACGATATTGCCACAAAGTATTATCTAATTTTGTGTTTTTTCCTTTCGAGCACTGCACTTTGTATCGAAGAAGTTGTCGTAGAAACTTCGAAAAGGGTTCATTCAATTGGAATTGGGAGTAGCTTGTGCCCTTTTTCATAGTCGAAAGTGATTGGAAGGCAACTAACACCCCTTCCACGACCACCATTTTCCAAAACACATCCGATAAAAATTTGAGATAGCCATTTTGTTCAGCGTAGTTGCTTTTCACATAGAAATTATGTTTTTGAGGATTATACTCCCCCACAGCCTTCAGGGCAAGGGTTATAAGTTTATGCCCTAGGGGCATAGAAGTTTTTTTTTATTGAAGGCGTTGTCGTAGAAACTTCGTAAAAGGCTCATTCGATTGGAAATTCAAAGAGTTAGTGCCTTTTTTAATAGTCGAAAGTGATTGGAGGGCAACTAACCCCCCTCTCACGCCCACCTTTTCCCCAAACACATCCAATCAAAATTTTGAGATAACTATTTTATTCAACGTAGTTTTAAGTTCTGGAAATTAGGTATTTGAGGATGACAACCCCCCAGAGCCATCATGGCAAGGGTTGTAAGTTTTGCCCTGGGGGCATATAATGTTTTTATAGAACGTGATGTCATAGAAACTTCAAAAAGGGCTCGCTCGATTGGAAATTAAAATGACTAGTGGCTTTTTTAATATTCAAAAGTGATTGGAAGGCAACTAACACCCTCTCACGCCCACCATTTCCCCAAACACATCTAATCAAAATTTTGAGATAGCCATTTTGCTCCACTTACTTTAAAGTTGAGGAAATTATACCTTTGAGCAGACACTCCCCCAACATCTTCAGGGTAAGGTTTATAAGTTATGCCCTCGGGGCATATAAGGTTTTCATTGAAATCTTTGTCATAGAAACTTGAAAAAGGGCTCATTCAATTGGAAATTTAAAGGTCTAGTGCCCTTTTTTATAGCCGAAGGTGATTTGAGGGCAACTAACCTCCCTCTCACACCCAGCTTTTCCCCAAACACATCCAATCAAAGTTTTTAGAAAGCCATTTTATTCAACGCAGTTGAAAGTTTTGGAAATTAGGTCTTTAAGGATGACAACCCCTCCCCCCAACAGCCCTCAAGGCAAGGGTTGCAAGTTATGCCCTGGGGGGCATATAAGGTTTTGATTGAAAACTTGTCGTAGATCTGATGAGCTCATTCAAAAGGGCTCACTCAATAAGATATTGAAAGGGCTAGTGCCTTTTTAATAGTTGAACATGGTTGGAGAGCGACTAACGACCCTCTCACGCCCACCATTTTGCCAAACAAATCCAATAAAAATTTTGAAATATCCATTTAATTCAACGTAGTTTTAAGTTCAATGTAGTTGAAACTTCTTGAAATTATGTTTTTTACGATGATAACCCCCTCAGAGCCCCCAGTGCAAGGGTTGTAAGTTATGCCCTGAGGGCATATGAGGTTTATATAGAAAGTTGTTGTAGAAATTTCAAAAAGGACCCATTCGATTGGAAATTGAAATTGCCCTTCTTAATAGTCAAAAGTGAATGGAGAGTAATTAACCCCCTCTCAAGCCCACCATTTCCCAAAAAACATTCAATCAAAGTTTAGAGATAGCCATTTTTTTTAACGAAGTTGAAAGCTCTGGAAATTATGTATTTAAGGATGACAAACCCCCAGGGCAAAGGCTGTAAGTTTCGCCCTCTGGGCATATAAGATTTTATAGATAGAGTTGTCGTAAAACTTCAAAAGGGGCTCATTTGATTATAACTTGAAAGGAATAGTGCCATTTTTAATAGTTGAAAGTGATTGGAGAGCGACTAACGCCCCTCTCACGCCAAGTCATTTCCCAAAACACATCCAATCAAAATTTTGAAATAGCCATTTTGTTTAACGTAGTTGAAAGTTCTAGAAATTTGGTCTCAACCACCCTAATCGCTCTTACGGTAAGGGTTGTAATTTCTGCCCTGGGGGCATATAAGGTGCTTGTAGAAAGCGTTGTTGTTTAAAAAGGGCTCATTCAATTGGAAATCGAAAGGCCTAGTGCCCTTTTTAATAGTCGAAAGTGATTGGAAAGCTTCAAATTTTCATAGGTAGCGCAATCGCGCTGCATAAGTAAAGAACGATGTTGGCACAAAGTATTATTTTTTTTTTGTTGTTGTTGTTTTTTTCCATTCCAGGGCACTTCGTATGGAAGGAGTTGTCGTAAAAAACTTTGAAAAGGGCTCATTCGATTAGAAATTGGAATGACTAGTGCCCTTTTTAATAGTCGAATGTGATTGGAAGGCAGCTAACACCCAATCCACGCCCACCATTTCCCCAAAGACATCCAATCAAAATTTTGAGATAACCCTTTTGTTCAGCGTAGTTGATTTCCAGATAGAAATTATGTTTATGAGGAGGATACTCCCCCACAGCCCTCAGGGCAAGGGTTGTAAGTTATGCCCTGGGGGCATATAAGGTTTTTTATAGAAAGCGTTGTCCTAAAAACTTCAAAAAAGGCTCGTTCGATTGGAAAAAAAGGCTAGTGCCCTTTTTAATAGTCAAAAGTTATTAGAGGGCAACTAACCCCCCTATCACGTTCACCTTTTCCCCGAACACATCCGATCAAAATTTTGAGATAGCCATTTTATTCAACGTAGTTTTAAGTTCTAGAAATTAGGTCTTTGAGGATGACAGCCCGCCCAACAGCCCTCAGGGCAAGGGTTATAAGTTATGCACTGGAAGCAAATAAGGTTTCCATAGAAAGGGTTGTCGTAGAAACTTCCAAAAGGGCTCATCTGATTGGAAATTGAAATGGCTAGTGCTCTTTTTAATAGTATAAAGTGACTGGAAGGCAACTAACAGCCCTTTCATGCCCACCATTTATCCAAACACATCCAATCAAAATTTTGAGATAGGTATTTTGAGCAAAGTAGTTGAAAGGTCCGGAAATTAAATCTAAGAGGACAACACTCCCCCACAGTCCGCAGGGTAAGGATTGTAAGTTATGCCCTGGGAGCATAAAAGGTTTTTATTGAATGTTTTGTCGTTGAAACTTGAAAAAGGGCTCATTCGATTTGAAATTCAAAGGGCTAGTGCTTTTTTTAAAAGTCGAAAGTGATTGGAAGGAAACTAACCCCCCTCTCAAGCCCACCTTTTCCCCAAACCAATGAAAATTTTTAGATAGCCATTTTTTCAACGTTGTTAAAAGCTTTAGAAATTAGGTCCTTGATGATGATAACCCCTCAGAGCCCTTGGGGTAAGGGTTGTAAGTTATGGCCTGGGGCATATAAGGTTTTATAGATAGTGATGTTGTAAAAACTTCAAAAAAGGCTCATTTGAATGGAAATTAGAAGGGCCTGTGCCCTTTTTAATAGTCGAAAGTGATCGGAGGATAACTTACACCCCTCTCACACCCACCATTTCCCCAAACACATCCAACCAAAATTTTGAGATAGCCATTTTGTTCCACGTAGTTCAACAATATGGAAATTATGTTTTTGAGGATGACCTTTCCCCACAGACCTCAGGGCAAGGGTTATAAGTTATGCCCTGGGTCATATAAGTTTCTTATAAAAAGTGTTGTCGTAGAAACTTCAAAAAGGGCTCATTCGATTGAAAATTGAAAGGGCTAGTGCTCTTTTTAATAGTCAGAAGTGATTGGAGGGCAACTAACCCGCCTCTCATGCTCACCATTTCCCCAACCACATCCAATCAAAATTCTGAGATAGCAAATTTCTTCAACGTAGTTGAAAGTTCTGAAAATTAGGTCTTTGAGGGAGAACGCTGTCGGCACAATGTATTATTTATTACGTTTTCTTGGTTTTAGACCAGGGCACTTCGCATGAAAGGAAATGTCGTAGAAATTTCGAAAAAAGGGGGCTCATTCGATTGGAAATCGGAGTGGCTTGTGCCCTTTTTAATAGTCGAAAGTGATTGGAAGCCTACTAACACCCATTCCACGACCCTCATTTCCCCAAACACATCCAATCAAAATTTTGAGATAGCCATTTTGTTCAGCGTAGTTGATTTCCAGGTATAAAATATTTTTATGGGGAGGATACTCCTCCAAAACCCGCTTAAGTTTATATGTAACAGCATATAGCGAGGCCGTTACATGATTTAAAAAGACAAAGAGAAAAAATTGAAAAATGATTCAAAAATAGATTTTTGCTGTTGTTCTTATTTTAAAATGAAAATTTCCCAAAGTTTAGCTTTTATTATACTTTTTTATTTCCTTAAAGATTATTATAATTTTTTAGGAGCTTTGTTGATATCTTTATAGAAATTAATGTGTCTGAGAAGAATTTATTCCTCTTTTTTATGAAGATAACTCAGTTTCCCAAGAGAGGTAGACAACTGTTTTGCTGCATTTTCTTTAATACATCCAGTTTTACTTTCAAAAAGTGCAAGGGTTTTAAGTTATGCCCTGGGGGCATATAAGAACGATGTGGGAGCAATGTATTATTTATTATTTTTTTCCCTTAGACCAAGGCACTTCGTATCGAAAAAAATTGTCGTAGAAACTTCAAAAAAGGCTCATTCAATTGGAAATTGGATCGGCTTGTGCCCTTTTTAATAGTCGAAAGTGATTGGAAGGCAACTAACACCTTTTCTACGCCCACCATTTACAGAAACACATCCAACAAATTTTTTTAGATAGCCATTTTGTTCAGCATAGTTGATTTTCAGATAGAAATCATGTTTTTGAGGAGTACACCTACCCACAGCCCTCGGGCAAGGGTTGTAAGTTATGCCCTGGGGGTATATAAGGTTTTTACAGAAAGCGTTGTAGTAGAAACTTCGAAAAAGGCTCATTGGATTGGAAATTCAAATGGCTAGTGCCCTTTTCAATAGTAGAAAGTGATTGTAGGGCAACTAACATCCCTCTCACGCCCATCTTTTCCACAAACACATCCAATCAAAATTTTGAGATAGCCATTTCATTCAACGTCGTTTTAAGTTCTGGAAATTAGGTTTTTGAGGAGGAACCCCTCCCCCCACAGCCCACAGGGCAAGGGTTTTAAGTTATGCCCTGCGGGCATATAAGGTTTTATAGAACGCGTTATCGTAGAAACTTCAAATAGGGCTCATTCGATTGGAAATTGAAATGGCTAGTGACCTTTTTAATAGTCGAAAGGGATTGGAAGGCAACTGACACCCCTTCCACTCCCACCATTTCCCCAAACACATAAAATCGAAATTTTGAGATAGCCATTTTGTTCCACGCAGTTTAAAGTTCAGGAAATTATACCTTTGAGCAGGACACTCCCCCCACAGACTTCAGGGCAAGGGTTTAAGCTATGCCCTGGGGGCATATAAGGTTTTTATAGAAAGCGATGTTGTAGAAACTTCAAAAAGGGTTCACTCAATTGTTATGTTTTGCCCAAGTTATGCCCAAGTTATGGCCAAGTTATGCCCCGGGGGCATATAAGGTTTTTCATTGAAATATTTGGCGTATAAACTTGAAAAGGGACTCATTCAATTGGAAATTGAAAGGAAGAGTGCCCTTTTTAATAGTAGAAAGTGATTTAAGGGCAACCGGTTCCCCCTCTCACGCCTACCATTTTCCCAGACTCATCCAATCCAAATTTTGAGATATCCATTTTGTTCAACGTAGTTGAAAGTTCTGGAAATTAGGTCTTTTAGGATGATAACCCCCTCAGAGCCCTCAATGCAAGGGTTGTAAGTTGTGCCCTGGGGGCATATAAGGTTTATATAGAAAGTTGTTGTAGAAATTCCAAAAAGGACTCATTTGATTGGAAATTGAAATTGCCCTTTTTAATAGTCGAAAGTGAGTGGAGAGTAATTAACCCCCCTCTCACGCTCACCATTTCCTCAAAAATATTCAAACAAAGATTAGAGATAGCCATTTTGTTCAACGTGTTGAAAGCTCTAGAAATTATGTATTTAAGAATGACAAACCCCCAAGAGCCCCCAGGGCAAATGTTGTAAGGAATACCCTGGGGGCATATAGGTTTTTTATAGATAGAGGTGTCGTAAAACTTCAAAAGGGGCTTATTCGATTGGAAATTCAAAGGGATAGCGCTTTTTAATAGTCAAATATGATTGAAAGAAAACTTACCCCCCTTTCACACCCACCCAAGCACACCCAATAATTTTTTTTAGATACCCATTTTATTCAACGTAGTTGAAGGTTTTTTGGAAATTAGGTCTTTAAGGATGACAAACCACCCCCCCCACCCCCCAGCCCCCCCCCCCCCACAGGGGCAAGGGCAAGGTTTGTAAGTTTTGCCCTGGGGGCATATAAGGTTTTTATAGAAAGCGATGTTGTAGAAACTTTAAAAAGGGCTCATTCAATCGGAAATTGAAAGGGCTAGTGTCCTTTTTAATAGTCGAAAGTGATTGAAGGGCAACTAACCCCCCTCTCGCACCCACCATTTTCCCAATACATCCAATCAAAATTTTGAGGTATCCATTTTGTTCAACGTAGTTGAAAGTTCTGAAAATTAGGTCTTTTAGGATGATAACCCCCTCAGAGCCCTCAGTGCAAGGAATGTAAGTTATGCCCTGGGGGCATAAAAGGTTTTATACAGAAATTTGTTGTACAAATTTCAAAAAAAGCTTGTTTGATTGGAAATTGAAATTGCCCTTTTTATAGTAGAAAGTGAGTGGAGAGTAATTAACCCCCCTCCCACGCTCACCATTTCCCCAAAAATATTCAATCAAAGTTTAGAGATAGCCATTTTGTTCAACGTAGTTGAAAGTTCTGCAAATTATGTATTTAAGAATCAGAACCCCCCAGAGCCCTCAGGGCAAAGGTTGTAAGTTATGCCCTGTGGGCATATAAGGTTTTTATAGATAGATTTGTCGTAAAAATTATGAAAGGGGCTCATTCAATTGGAAATTGAGATGTCTAGTGCTCATTTTAATAGCCAAAGCGGATCGAAGGGTAACTAAACCCCCTCTCATGCCCAACACTCCCCCAAACACAGCCAATCAAAATTTTCGCATATCCATTTTTTCAACGTAGTAGAAAGCTACGGCATTAGATTTTTGAGGATGACACCCCCCCCAGAACTCAGGGCAAGGGTTGTAAGTTATGCCCTGGGGGCATATAATGTTTTTATTGAAAGCGTTGTCGTAGGAACTTCAAAAGGCCTCATTTGATCGGAGATTGAAAAGACTAGTGCATTTTTTCATTGTTGAAAGTGATTTGAGAGTGACTAACGCCCCTCTCACGCCCACTATTTCCCCAAATACATCCAGTCAAAATTTTGAGATAGCCATTTTTTACCGTAGTTGGAAGTTCTGGAAATTAGGTCTTAGAGGAAAATAACCACCCTAACAGCCCTTAGGGTAAGGGTTGTAATTTATGCCCTATGGGGCATATAAGTTGTTTATAGAAAGCGTTGTCGTAGAAACTCAAAAAGGGTTCCTTCGATTGGAAATCGAAAGGCCTAGTGCCCTTTTCAATAGTTGAAAGGGATTGGAAGGCTTGACATTCTTATAGTAAAGATCGATGTGGGTATAATGTATTGTTGTTGTTTAGACCAGGGCACTTCGTATCAAAGGAATTGTCTTAGGAACTTCGAAAAGGGCTCATTCGATTGAAAATAGAAAGAGCTGATGCCCTTTTTAATAGTTGAAAGTGATTGGAGGGCTAATAATCCCCCTCCCACGCCCACCCTCCCAATGGCCCATTATGTTTTAAAACTAAATGTTGCCTTAACATTAAATAAAAATAAACTGTGTTAATGCTAATTCCTAATAAGGCATCTCAGCAGTATCCCAAATAGACTGAGGGTATTATGTTCAAACTTTTGGGGCTACTTCTGCTCTTAAAACTGAACCAAATCGATATAGCGTAAGTGTATACAAGCTATCCAAGAAAGTAATCAGATTTTTTTATGTGAATGGTATGAAGTTTTCCATTTCAGGTCAACTAGAGAAATGAAACTAAATTAAACACTACTATTTGTGTCCAGATTTTTAAAAGGCCAAAGTATAAAGTCTTAAAAAAAAACGAAAAGATTTAAAAGTATTATTTTCTTCTTCCCTGAAAAGACGATGTCAATATAAAACAAACAAAAATTGATTAAAAAAACTTTTTCACAAATAAGTTTTTCAAAGAAAAGTATAAAAATCCATTAAACATAAAATGAGGAAAAATAAAATCAAATAATCTACCAAGCGTGAAACTACCACAAATCAGCATCGATAAATAAATGAAACCAAAAAGAAACAGAAATTACAATAAATAACCGTGTCAAACTGAAAACGAGCAGAAATTAACATAAGTTGAGCTCAAATTCTTATGCCTTCCCAAGGCCAGAACATAATTTGCACTTTACTGAAAAAATACAAACGAGTGTGCATTGTCAGTTTAAAATACATATACTAATATTTAGTAATAAAAATGTTAATATTATTTGATTTATTAAAGTTATGAAAGTAAAAACATTTATATTTTTTATGCAAGTCTTCTAGTATCTTGGAAAAGACAAGCATGCAAACAGGAGCATTCTCCATTAAAGATATGGAGCACAATGGCTTTAATCAGCGTTGAAGAAGATCTATTGGCTCCAAAAATGATGTTAGTAGTATCTGCAAAATCGAACAATATTTTGCCAGGGAGTCGAGTTTTTTGAATGACTTGACTGATGCAGTTAGTCAGACACTCAGCCGATTCATCATTATACTTAACCATGTCCAATATTTCGACATGAATTTAAGATCTTTCTCGCTGAATAATAATACAATGATAGCTAGTCTCCAATTAACAGTACAATCAGTGGTTTCGTCAATTATCACAGAGAAAAAACTATTTTTGAGAAACTCGACTATCTGGTTATGTAGTACCAAAGAAAAAATTCTGTCACAAAATTATTGTAGTTTTCCGTTTACCCAAAGTGACCCCTTCCAGGGCCTGGTCTTTCGGATATAATTTTCTTTGGAGGGATCAAGCTGTCTGCAAGACGTAATGGCAGATAGTGTATTTTAATCCCTATTAATGGGTTTTTTTCTAAATTTAGGAAACGTATTTGTACATCTTGAAACCTTGTAAATTGGGATTAAGCAAAGCTGTATAGCTAAAAAACAGTTTTCTTGTACTTCATTTATGCAGAATATATATTTTGCAAGGTTTAAATTTTATAACACAAAGATTTATAAAGGCCATCAAAAGTTGTTGTCCTCTAGAGGGAGAAGCGGTGGAGATAGGTACTTCAGAATACCTTCCCGGGACATACTTCAGTCTTTAGACCCATCCCTGAAAGTTTCAGTTCCTTAACGTTTCCCTTTCCAAGACAGCGAAAATTAGCTATACTAGAATTTTACCATATTGTGGTCCCTACTTTGAATAGATTAAGCATCAGATTTGTTTCCACAGCCTTAAGGCCAACAAAGGTCAACTGCTTCTTTTCCACAATTGCTGCATGGCCTAACCAATACTTCCTTATGTTGGTAGTTTACACCAATCAAAGCCATTGCTTAAAAATAAAATAGATACTATGCTACCTAGTTAATATTCCACGGTTCAGCTTTTTGACATTTTGGCAACGTAAGCTTGTGTTGCCTCCTAATCTTTTCTGAAAATAAAAACTGAGCATAGACAAAGACAATCTTTAAGAATTTTTAACCTTTCGTTTAAAAGGTTAAAACAGGGTTGCCACACTGACCTGGAAGAATTGACTAAGTCGGAGAGGAAAAACTTACTAGATCGCATCTGTTTTTACTAAATGCTCAAAAAAAAAATTTGCGCGTGCGGCATAGCCGCACGCGCATTATCAAGCATCGATTTTTACTATAGAAGGATAATCAATACGATTTTCACAATCTTCTTTCCTTTTTTCTTCTTTTTTCTCTTTTCCCCTTTTCTTTCGTTTTCATAGTATGATTGAAAATTCCGGAAAACTACAAGTTCAAAAATCCTTTTTTGGATTATTTGGATGTACTACTGGATAGGCTTTATATTCCAGATGCAGTGTATGCAAGACGTCAAAACAATAGTCTAGAATCTTGGATTCTGGAAATTCTGCTGGTCAAGCCCGGCTTTAAATTTGTCAATGTTCTTCAGGTCATAAAATTCAGATATATTGAAAAAGTAAAAAAACAATCAACGAAGACAAACAGCTACAGCTCATAATCACGAAGCAATTCAGGTGATGAAGTGCTAAGAATCTGAGGTGTGTTTGAAAGTGATGGCTTTTGGAATTTGTCCCACAGTTTCCGTTTTTAGGTTTGAAATCTAAACCCTTCAATTTTACATTTTTAGGAGGAAATTTGCCAGTTTTAAAACAATAATTGGGCTGGTCTTTAAATTCGGGATAAGCTGCTTACAAAGATGTCTGGCAGATTTTAAAGCAATTAATTTATGATTTTTTTTAACTGATTTTTTCTAAATTCTTTCTCGTTCGTATTCTAGAGAATCAAAAACCAATTTAATCTATGTCACTTCAAAACGGAAACGACGTAATCGGCTACCGGTTTAGTTGTAAAATTATGTAAGTTAAAAAGTACATCTCAAATTGGACTAGGGCTGCCAAGAAAAAGAAAACTTATATAACATACAATAATTAGTTTAAAAAATACTATTTTGTCAATAGTCTTAAGGTCAGGTAAATCATACAAATTTAATAGTAAAAAAAAACAACATGTAGTCATAATTAAAAAAGTCGCACTTAAAAGGCTTTACCCGTCCTCGTCCTCATCCGAATTTAAAGCATCGACTAGTGTTGAAATCTGACTCAAGGAATCCGCCTGTTTCCATTACTTGGTAGCCCGAGTCAAATCGCTGAGGATCACCCTGTCATGGACTCCACTTGACGACCTGAGGACAAGTTGCATTGTTTCCATAAGGGCCGAAACAGTCGAGATATTTAGCTTATTCCGATTTGTTGGTTCTTATGACGGACAAAATCAAAAACTGTCTCTCTGCTCCAGCACTTGAATGGGGCAAGCTGCAGAGAGTCAGAAAGACCTTTGGCAAGTATCGAAACAGTTCATTTCCAGCAGCGTCTTTAAAAAGCGACAAAGATTTCGAAAATTTGCACGGATTTTCGAGGTCCAACTGTGAAACGTGACGGAGAATCGTTTTCCTCCATGATCGTTTTCCTCCGTATTCCTCCGTTTCACTAACGCAAACTCAAGTTTGCGTTAATTAAACTTGCTCATAACGCAAGTTTATCGAATCAACCTATTTTGCCCCCCCCCCACTAAAATTTTTTTTTCGGATTAACCTATTTTGCACCCTCCCCCCCTAAAAAAAATCCTGGATCCGCCCCTGTGCATACTGAAACCATGTGTCATCTCATTCAGAAGAGAAGAAGCACTCAAGTTTACGGCATTCACCTAACACAGTGGTCAGCAGCCATTTTAGTTAAGAGACTCAAATATAAACAATGGGACGATTATTTAATATCTGACAACAATAAATGTTTATTAATGTATCAAACCTATATCATAGCTCTAGACCTTGACTCAATTACGAGTGCCCCTCCCGCAATTTCCCCAACCAACAAATATTACTATTTACGTTAGTTCTACCCTAGGATGAAAGGATGATAAGATTTCTATCTACAAGTAAAATGAATCATTTTATGCAATTGTGAAAAAAAGATAACTTTCACTGCTTTCAAAGTTTGATAACTACAATTTTTTGGCATATTATGAAGTGATAACTGTTTCTTAACACTTATATATATCCAAGTGTCATTACAGCTTCATTTTTAGTTGGTAAGGTTTGATACACAAAAAGATGATTTTGTCGACCTTTAGACGCAGGAAGTGAAGTGTCTGTTTATGAAAATAGGTGACTGCTTGTCTGTCTCTTAAGAGACAGACAAGCAAAAATTGTAAATTGTCATATATTTACGATAATTTTTTCCCTGAATTCATTGAAAATAAAAAAAAGTTTTGTCTACTATAAATCATGACTTTTACTAGATTTCGGGAAATTTACTAGATCCTCTAAATTTACTAGATTATTTTTACTAGATCTAGTAAAATCCTACTGACGGTGGCAACCTTGGGTTACAATAATTAGCTGGTTCCTGAGTTCAGAGTTACCGTCACACAAGGTTAACCAGCTTTACAAAAATTATAGTTTTGTGATTTTTTCTCTATATATTTATCTGTAAAAAACTCGACACTTATATATTTTAACAAGTAATGCATTGAGTTTTTAAAATTAAACCTTTTTTTTTTACCAGGTTCTTTAAAGTTAAAATTTTTCTTTCAAGCAAACATTATTATTAACTACTTAATCTTTTTCTAAATAAGACACATCAAAATTAACCCTGATTTTTTTTTTTTAACGCATAGATCGCATATATTGAAAATATAGACGCCAAAACAAGGTTGCCAATTGAATTCTATCCGACTGAGAGAAACAGACATAAAAGGAAAAAAAGGGTTGACGAAACTGTTGAATACCCCCTTAGGGAGGGGTTGTGGCCGTGGGGCAAGCACGGATCCAGAGCATTAATTTGGGAGGGGTGGCAGTGCCAAAAAGGGAAAATAGAACACCCCCATCTACAATTTTGTTTAAAAGTAATTGAATTAAGGTCCGGTTTACTGCCGATGTAACGTAACGCAACGAAAAGTTAAACCAAGTGATTTAATAAGACCATTCAAGCAGTGTTGCCAACTGCCGACATAAAAAAAGAGTGCAAATCAAGGCCAAAAAAGAGTGCAAGTCAAAAAATTGCGTACGCGTGGCTGCCGGTGCTTGCGCAACCCCTTTGACTCTTTTGGCCACTCTTACGCTGGTTACAAATAATTATCAATTATCCTATGATGAATAAACATATTACCTTTAATTTTCAAATGGATTTAAAATAAAGCTAGGAGAACTTTCTACTTAAATCACACTTCTAAATAATGGGATAGACAATGATTGTCATCCTTTTTTTAGCTCAAAAAGTAATGATATGCTTGAAATGTGCTGGTGTTTATTTTGATTGCTTGGATCTTTAACTGAACTATAGTTGACTTCATCAAATTTATTTAAGGTTTTGTCTCCATTTTATTCAAATGCTTTGTAAGGAATATAAGAGGTCCAAGTAGTTAGTCGTAAACTATAGCTGACTTCACTGTAGTCAAGTCAAGTACCGTACCTTAGAAGCAAAAAAAAAAAAAAAAAAAATGGTGAAAACACTCTTAGTCACACAAAATAATTCTCCTTTTTCTCTACTAGATTTTCTTCTTCATTCCATTTCTTGTAAATTGATGTCCATTTTTTAGATCAAATGAGTAGTTTTCTGGGACATTCCCAGAAAGTGGATAGCTGCTTGTTTTGCGAACGTTCTGGTTTGCTTTGAGTACATTAAATTTGAGCACATTCATGAATATGAATAAATAAGAATGAGACAAGATTTCTGCGAAAGGGTATTTTAGATCTAAATCAGAGAAAAATTTCAGTACTTATGCATTATACGATATCCACGAAAAAGTGTGGTTAAAGCTAATAAAAGAAAATAAAACAGGATGAATATATAGTAGTTTATAAACAATCACCACCACATGGAGGTGGGGCTGTGGGGTGGGGGTTGGGCTAAAGCATAGCATATATTAAATACGTAACCCAACCTAACCTAGGTACTTTTTCCCCGCTTAACCCCAAAAAAACATTAGTTCAAATATTGTAAACGCAATGAGAAACCACGCTTTGCGATCCATTTATCTCTTGCAAATACCCGTTTGACTGGTTTTCCTTTAGTGTTCCCTTATAAAGTATATAGCGGTATTGTTGAGTAGGCTACCGTATAATGCATAAGTACCAAAAGGTCTTTCTGGGTTGTTTATCCCAACAACACAGAAGTGCAAATTTAAATTGTCAACTATAGAAAAACCGCATCAATAGCTTGCAAAAATATTCAACGATACATGTGACATAAATTTTTTTTATGCATTTGCAGTGTCGATCGAGGAGAAGTCGGAGCCCTCTAATAACTACACAGAATTTCATAAACAATAATAAAGTTAATAAACCAAATTTTTTATTATATCTTCAAAGAATAGTTCCCAGCGCATAAACAACAATAAATCACAATTTACTCGCAACTCTTTTTATAGCTACATGGATAGTAGTTGTAAAGAAGTACACTTTTTACAACTACAAGCATATGCTACCTCAAAGGATTATAAAAAAAACTTGGAGGATACGACAATCTAAGGAAGACAACTCCTCATGTGTGCAAATATGAGGATATACAGTCAGAAGTTCAACCTTGTAATAAGAAAAGTACGCAGAAATTGACTTTGGAGCGGTCCAAAATTTCAAATAGTAAAGAACTGCCTAAGTAAAGAACGATGTGGGCTCAATGTGTTTTTTTTTCTCCACCCGGGCACTTCGTATCGAAGGAGTTGTCGTAGAAACTTCGAAAAGGGCTCATTCGATTGGACATTGGAGTGGCTAGTGCCCTTTTTAATAGTCGAAAGTGATTGAAGGGCAACTAGACCCCCCACGCCCATCATTCCGCCAAACACATTTGTTCATATTTTGTTCAGGGTAGTTGATTTCCAGATACGAAATATGTTTTTGAGGAGGACACTCCCCCACAACCCTCGGGGCAAGGGTTTTTTTAAGTTATGCCCTGAGGGCATATAAGAACGATGTTGGCACAATGTACAATTTATTATTTTTTTCCTTTAGAGCAAGGCACTTCATATGGAAAGTGTCGTCGTAGAAACTTCAAAAGGGGCTCAATCGATTGGAAATTGAGAGTTCTAGTGCCCTTTTTAATAGTCGAAAGAGATTGGAGGGCAACTAGCCCCCACCCCCTCGCCCATCATTCCCCCAAACACATCCAATAAAAATTTTGCGATAGGTATTCTGTTCAGCGTAGTTGATTTCCAGATAGAAAATATGTTTTTGAGGAGGACACTCCCCCAAAACCCTCAGGGCAAGGGTTTTTATGTTATGCCCTGGAGGCATATAAGGTTTTTATAGAAGGCGTTGTCGTAGAAACTTCCAAATAGGCTCATTCAATTAGAAATTCGAAGGGCTAGTACCCTTTTTAATAATCGAAAGTGATTGGAGGGCAACTAGCCCCCGCCCCCACACCCATTATTCCCCCAAAGAGATCCAATCAACATTTTCAGATAGCCATTTTTTTCAGCGTAGTTAATTTCCAGATAGAAAATATGTTTTTGAGGAGCACACTCCTCCAGAGCCCCTAGGGCAAGGGTTTTAAGTTATGCCCTGGGGGCTTATAAGGATTTTAAAGAAAGCGTTGTCGTATAAAACTTCAAAAAAAGCTCATTCGATTGGAAATTCAAAGGGTTAGTGCCCTTTTTAATAGTCTAAAGTGATTGGAGGGCAACTAGCCCCCCCACGCCCATAATTCCCCCAAACACATCCAATAAAAATTTTGAGATAGCCATTTTGTTCAGCGTAGTTGATTTCCAGATAGAAAATGTATTTTTGAGGAGGACACTTCCCCACAACCATCAGGGCAAGGATTATAAGTTATGCCCTGGGGGCATATAAGGTCAATATATATGGGGGCATATAATTTTTGTCGTAGAAACTTGAAAAACGGCTCCATTAGATTTGAAATTCGAAGGGTTAGTACCCTTTTTAATAGTTGAAAGTGATTTGAGGGCAACTAACCCCCCCTCTCACGCCAAACTTTTCCCCAAACACATCCAATCAAAATTTTAGATAGTCATTTTATTCAACGTAGTTGAAAGTTTAGGAAATTAGGTCTTTAAGGATGACATCCCCTCCTCCCAAAGCCCTCAGGAAAAGGGTATTACGTTATGCCTTGGGGGCATATAAAGTTTTTATTGAAAGCGATGTCGTTGAAACTTCAATGGCTAGTCCCCTTTTTAATTGTCGAAAGTGATTGGAGGGCAACTAATGTTTTCCATTCAGGTCAAGTTTTCCATTTCAGGTCAACTAGAGAAGGTATGAAACTAAATTAAACACTACTATTTGTGTCCATATTTTTAAAAGGCCAAAGTATAAAGTCTTAAAAAAAACGAAAAGATTTAAAGTATTATTTTCTTCTTCCCTGAAAAGACGATGTCAATATAAAACAAACAAAAATTGATTAAAAAACTTTTTTCACAAATAAGTTTTTCAAAGAAAAATATAAAAATCCATTAAACATAAAATGAGGAAAAATAAAATCAAATAATCTACCAAGTGTGAAACTACCATAAATCAGTATCGCTAAATAAATGAAACCAAAAAAGAACAGAAATTACAATAATAACCGAGTCAAACTCAAAACAAGCAGAAATTAACATAAGTTGTGCTCAAATTCTTATGCCTTCCCAAGGCCAGAACATAATTTGCACTTTACTGAAAAAAATACAAACGAATGTGCATTGTCAGTTTAAAATACATATACTGATATTTAGTAATAAAAATGTTAATACTATTTGATTCATTAAAGTTATGAAAGTAAAAACATTTATATTTTTTTGTGCAGGTCTTCTAGTATCTTGGGAAAAAGACAAGCATGCAAACAGGAGAATTCTCCATTAAAGATATGGAGCACCATGGCTTTAATTAGCGTTGAAGAAGATCTATTGGCTCCAAACATGATGTTAGTAGTATCTGCACAAAATCGAACAATACTTTGCCAGGGAGTCGAGTTTTTTGAATGACTTGATAGATGCAGTTAGTCAGACACTCAGCCGATTCATCATTATATCGATTTTATATTATCGAATTTTACTATAGAAGGATAATCAGTACGATTTTCACAATCTTCTTTCCTTTTTTCTTCTTTTTTTCTCTTTTTCCCCTTTTCTTTCGTTTTCATAGTATGATTGAAAATTCCGGAAACCTACAAGTTCAATAATACTTTTTTGGATTATTTGGATGTACTACTGGATAGGCTTTATATTCAGATGCAGTGTATGCAAGACGTCAAACAATAGTCTAGAATCTTGGATTCTGGAAATTCTGCTGGTCAAGCCCGGGTTAAAATTTATCAATGTTCTTCAGGTCATAAAATTCAGATATATTGAAAAAGTAAAAAAAACAATCAACGAAGACAAACAGCTACAACTCATCACACGAAGCAATTCAGGCGATGAAGTGCTAAGAATCTGAGGTGTGTTTGAAAGTGATGGCTTTTGGAATTTGTCCCACAGTTTCCGTTTTTAGGTTTGAAATCTAAACCCTTCAATTTTACATTTTTAGGAGGAAATTGGCCAGTTTTAAAACATTAATTGGGCTGGTCTTTAAATTCGGGATAAGCTGCTTACAAAGATGTCTGGCAGATTTTAAAGCAATTAGTTTTATGATTTTTTTAACTGTTTTTTTCTAAATTCTTTCTCGTTCGTATTCTAGAGAATCAAAAACCAATTTAATCTATGTCACTTCAAAACGGAAACGACGTAATCGGCTACCGGTTTAGTTGTAAAAATTATGTAAGTTAAAAAGTACATCTCAAATTGGACTAGGGCTGCCAAGAAAAAGAAAACTTATATAACATACAATAATTAGTTTAAAAAATACTATTTTGTCAATAGTCTGAAGGTCAGGTAAATCATACAAATTTAATAGTAAAAAGAACACATGTAGTCATAATTAAAAAGTCGCACTTAAAAGGCTTTACCCGTCCTCGTCCTAATCCGAATTTAAAGCATCGACTAGTGTTGAAATCTGACTCAAGGGATCCACCTGTTTCCATTACTTGGTAGCCCGAGTCAAATCGCTGGGGATCACCCTGTCATGGACTCCCACTTGACGACCTGAGGACAAGTTGCTTTGTTTCCATAAGGGCCGAAACAGTCGAGATATTTAGCTTATTCCGATTTGTTGGTTCTTATGACGGACAAAATCAAAAACTGTCTCTCTGCTCCAGCACTTGAATGGGGCAAGCTGCAGAGAGTCAGAAAGACCTTTGGCAAGTATCGAAACAGTTCATTTCCAGCAGCGTCTTTAAAAAGCGACAAAGATTTCGAAAATTTGCACGGATTTTCGAGGTCCAACTGTGAAACGTGACGACGGAGAATCGTTTTCCTCCATGATCGTTTTCCTCCGTATTCCTCCGTTTCACTAACGCAAACTCAAGTTTGCGTTAATTAAACTTGCTCATAACGCAAGTTTATCGGATAAAAAACCCTATTTTACCCCCCACCCCCCACTAAAATTTTTTTTTGAATTAACCTATTTTGCGCCCCTCCCCCCCCCCCCCCCTCTAAAAAATCCTGGATCCGCCCCTGTGCATACTGAAACCATATGTCATCTCATTCAGAAGAGAAGAAGCACTCAAGTTCACGGCATTCACCTAACACAGTGGTCAGCAGCCATTTTAGTTAAGAGACTCAAATATAAACAATGGGACGATTATTTAATATCTGACAACAATAAATGTTTATTAATGTATCAAACCTATATCATAGCTCTAGACCTTGACTCAATTACGAGTGCCCCCCCAGCAATTTCCCCAACCCATAAATATTACTATTTACGTTAGTTCTACCATAGGATGAAAGGATGATAAAATTTCTATCTACAAGTAAAATGAATCATTTTATGCAGTTGTGAAAAAAAAGATAACTGTCACTGCTTTCAAAGTTTGATAACTACAATTTTTTGGCATATTATGGAATGATAACTGTTTCTTATATATATATATATATATATATATATATATATATATATATATATATATATATATATATATATATATATATATATATATATATATATATATATATATATATATATATATATTATATATATATATATATATATTTAATACTTTTCTACTTACTTTTAATTTCCCTCAGCAGGCTCCTTTTTCCTCAATAAAAATTTTCAGACTGAGGAGATTCACCTAATCACCTTGGGTGGTTTTTTGTTTTGGGTGGCTTTTGTTTTGATTCCAACAGATTCCCAATCATCACAAATCCAAGTGTCATTACAGCTTCAGTTTTAGTTGGTAAGGTTTGATACACAGAAAGATGATTTTGTCGACCTTTAGACGCAGGAAGTGAAGTGTCTGTTAATGAAAATAGGTGACTGCTTGTCTGTCTCTTAAGAGACAGACAAGCAAAAATTGTAATTGTAAATTGTCATATATTTACGATAATTTTTTTCCCTGAATTCATTGAAAATAAAAAAAAAGTTTCGTCTTCTATAGATCATGACTTTTTACTAGATTTCGGGAAATTTACTAGATCCTCTAAATTTACTAGATTTTTTTTACTAGATCTAGTAAAATCCTACTGACGGTGGCAACCTTGGGTTACAATAATTAGCTGGTTCCTGAGTTCAGAGTTACCTTCACACAAGGTTAACCAGCTTTACAAAAATTATAGTTTTGTTTGTTTTTTTTTCTATATATTTATCTGTAAAAACTCGAAACTTATATATTTTAACAAGTAAATGCATTGAGTTTTTAAAATTAAACCTTTTTTTTTTTACCAGGTTCTTTAAAGTTAAAATTTTCCTTTCAAACAAATATTATTATTAACTACTTAATCTTTTTCTAAATAAGACACATCAAAATTAACCCTGAAATTTTTTTTTTTTTAACGCATAGATCGCATTAATTGAAAATATAGACGCCAAAACAAGGTTGCCAATTGAATTTCTATCCGACTGAGAGAAACAGACATAAAAGGAAAAAAGGGTTGACGAAACTGTTGAATACCCCCTTAGGGAGGGGTTGTGGCCGTGGGGCAAGCACGGATCCAGAGCATTAATTTGGGAGGGGTGGCAGTGCCAAAAAGGGAAAATAGAACACCCCCATCTACAATTTGTTTAAAGTAATTGAATTAAGGTCCGGTTTTACTGCCGATGTAACGTAACGCAACGAAAAGTTAAAACCAAGTGATTTAATAAGACCATTCAAGCAGTGTTGCCAACTGCCGACATAAAAAAAGAGTGCAAATCAAGGCCAAAAAAGAGAGTGCAAGTCAAAAAATTGCGTACGCGTGGCTGCCGGTGCTTGCGCAACCCCTTTGACTCTTTTGGCCACTCTTACGCTGGTTACAAATAATTATCAATTATCCTATGATGAATAAACATATTACCTTTTAATTTTCAAATGGATTTAAAATAAAGCTAGGAGAACTTTCTACTTAAATCACACTTCTAAATAATGGGATAGACAATGATTGTCATTTTTTTAGCTCAAAAAAAGTAATGCTCTGCTTGAAATGTACTGGTGTTTATTTTGATTGCTTGGATCTTTAACTGAACTATAGTTGACTTCATCAAATGTTTATTTAAGGTTTTGTCTCCATTTTATTCAAATGCTTTGTAAGGAATATAAGAGGTCCAAGTAGTTAGTCGTAAACTATAGCTGACTTCACTGTAGTCAAGTCAAGTACCGTACCTTAGAAGCAAAAAAAAAAAAAAAAAATGTTGAAAACATTCTTAGTCACACAAAATAATTCTTCTTTTTCCTCTACTATATTTTGATTCTTCATTCCTTTTCTTGTAAATTGATGTCCATTTTTTAGATCAAATGAGTAGTTTTCTGGGACATTCCCAGAAAGTGGATAGCTGCTTGTTTTGCGAACGTTCTGCTTTGCTTTGAGTACATTAAATTTGAGCACATTCATGAATATGAATAAATAAGAATGAGACAAGATTTCTGCGAAAGGGGTATTTTAGATCTGAATAAGAGATTCATGAAAGAAAATAAAACAGGATGAATATATAATAGTTTATAAACACCCCCCACCACATGGAGGTGGGGCTGGGGGGGGCTAAAGCCTAGCATATATTAAATACGTAACCTAACCTAACCTAGGTACTTTTTCCCCGCTTAACCCCAAAAAACATTAGTTCAAATATTGTAAACACAATGAGAAACCACGCTTTGCGATCCATTTATCTCTTGCAAATACCCGTTTGACTGGTTTCCTTTAGTGTTCCCTTACAGAGTATATAGCGGTACTGTTGAGTAGGCTACCGTATAATGCATAAGTACCAATAGGTCTTTCTGGGTTGTTTATCCCAACAACACAGAAGTGCAAATTTAAATTGTCAACTATAGAAAAACCGCATCAATAGCTTGCAAAAAATATTCAACGATACATGTGACATAACATTTTTTTTATGCATTTGCAGTGTCGATCGAGGAGAAGTCGGAGCCCACTAATAACTACACAGAATTTCATAAACAATAATAAAGTTAATAAACCAAATTTTCTATTATATCTTCAAAGAATAGTTCCCAGCGCATAAACAACAATAAATCACAATTTACTCCCAGCTCTTTTTACAGCTACAAGGATAGTAGTTGTAAAGAAGTACACTTTTTACAACTACAAGCATATGCTACCTCAAAGAATATAGAAAAAACTTGGAGGATACGACAATCTAAGGAAGACAACTCCTCATGTGTGCAAATATGAGGATATACAGTCAGAAGTTCAACCTTGTAATAAGAAAAGTACGCAGAAATTGACTTTGGAGCGGTCCAAAATTTCAAATAGAGCCTAAATCATAGGCAGCTTGCTAGCGCTGCCTAAGTAAAGAACGATGTGGGCTCAATGTGTTTTTTTTTTCTCCACCCGGGCACTTCGTATCGAAGGAGTTGTCGTAGAAACTTCGAAAAGGGCTCATTCGATTGGAAATTGGAGTGGCTAGTGCCCTTTTTAATATTCGAAAGTGATTGGAGGGCAGCTAGACCCCCCCCCACGCCCATCCTTCCCCCAAACACATCCAATCAAAATTTTGAGATAGCCATTTTGTTCAGCGTAGTTGATTGCCAGATACAAAATATATTTTTGAGGAGGAAACTCCCCCACAACCCTCGGGGCAAGGGTTTTAAGTTATGCCCTGAGGGCATATAAGAACGATGTTGGGACAATGTACAACTTATTATTTTTTTCCCTTTAGAGCAAGACACTTCATATGGAAAGTGTCGTCGTAGAAACATCAAAAGGGGCTCATTCGATTGGAAATTGAGAGTTCTAGTGCCCTTTGTATTAGTCGAAAGAGATTGGAGGGCAACTAACCTCACCCCCTCGCCCATCCTTCTCCCAAACACATCCAATAAAAATTTTGTGATAGCCATTCTGTTTCAGCGTAGTTGATTTCCAGATAGAAAATATAGTTTGAGGAGGACACTCCCCCAAAACCATCAGGGCAAGGGTTTTATGTTATGCCCTGGGGGCATATAAGGTTTTTATAGAAGGCGTTGTCGTAGAAACTTCAAAAAACAGGCTCATTCAATTGGAAATCCAAAGGGATTGGAGGGCAACTAGCCCCCGCCCCCACACCCCCAAAGAGATCCAATCAACATTTTCAGATAGCCATATTTTTCAGCGTTGTTGATTTCCAGATAGAAAATATGTTTTTGAGGAGGACACCCCCAGAGCCTTCAGGGCAAGGGTTTTAAAGTGATGCCCTGGGGGCTTAAAAGTATTTTAAAGAAAGTGTTGTCGTATAAACTTCAAAAAAAGCTCATTCAATTGGAAATTCAAAGGGCTAGTGCACTTTTTAATAGTCTAAAGTGATTGGAGGGCAACTAGCCCCCCACGCCCATCATTCCCCCAAACATATTCAATAAAAATGTTGAGATAGCCATCTTGTTCAGCGTAGTTGATTTCCAGATAGAAAATGTATTTTTGAGGAGGAAGCTTCCCCACAACCCTCAGGGCAAGGATTATAAGCTATGCCCTGGGGACATATAAGGTTTTTATTGAAATATTTGTCGTAGAAACTTGAAAAAAGGCTCATTCGATTTGAAATTCACAGGGCTAGTACCCTTTTTAATAGTCGAAAGTGATTTGAGGGCAACTAACCCCCTCTTACCGCCCACCTTTTCCCCAAACTAATCCAATCAAAATTTTGAGATAGCCATTTTATTCAACGTAGTTTTAAGTTCTGGAAATTAGGTCTTTGAGGATGACACCCCCCCCAACAGCCCTCAGGGTAATTTATTCAACGTAGTTGAAAGTTTTGGAAATTAGGTCGTTAAGGATGACTTCCCCTCCCCCAAAGCCATCAGGACAAGGGTTTTAAGTTATGCCCTGGAAGCATATAAAGTTTTATTGAAAGCGATGTCGTAGAAACTTCAAAAGGGCTCATTCAATGGAGATTGAAGGGTCTAGTGCCTTTTTTAATATTTAAAAGTGATTGGATAGCGACTAACGCCCCTCTCACGCCCAACATTTTCCCAAACCCATCGAATTAAAATTTGAGATATCCATTTTGTTCAACGTAGTCGAAAATTCTGGAAATTAGGTCTTTCAGGGTGATAACCCCTTAGAGCCCTCAGTGCAAGGGTTGTAAGTTATGCCCTGGGGAATATAAAGTTTTTATTCAAAGCGTTGTCGTAGAAACATCAAAAGGGCTCATTCAATTGGAAATTGAAAGGGCTAGTACCTAACGCCCCTCTCACGCCCACCATTTTCCAAAACACATCCAATCAAAATTTTGAGATATCCATTTTATTCAACGTAGTTGCACGTTCTGGAAGTTAGGTCTTTTATGGATGATAACCCCCTCAGAGCCTTCTGTGCAAGGGTTGTAAGTTGTGCCCTGGGGGCATATAAGGTTTATATAGAAAGTTGTTGCATAAATCATAGGCAGCGCGATCGGGCTGCCTAAGTAAAGAACGGGGACACTCGAGAACGAGACAATAACCGGGGACTAAGTAAAAAGGAGGACACTCGTCCACAACCCTCAGGGCAAGAGTTTTAATTTATGCCCTGGGGGTATATAAGAACGATGTTGGCCCAGTGTATTATTTGTTGATTTATTCCTTTAGAGATGGGCACTACGTAGCGAAGAAGTTGTCGTAGAAACTTCGAAAAGCGCTCATTCAATTGGAAATTGGAGTGGCTCGTGCCCTTTTTAACAGTCGAAAGTGATTGGAAGGCGACTAACACCCCTTCCATACCCACTATTTCCCGAAACACATCCAATCAAAATTTTGAGATAGCCATTTTGTTCAGAGTAGTTTGGTTTTCAGATAGAAATTATGTTCTTGAGGACAGTCCCCCACAGCCCTTAAGACAAGGTTTGTAAGTTATGGCCTGGGGCAAATAAGGTTTTTATCGAAGGTGATGCCATAGAAACTTTAAAAAAGGCTCATTTTATTGGAAATTCAAAGGGCTAGCGTCCTTTTTAATAGTCGAAAGTGATTAGAGGGCAACTAACCCGCCTCTCACGCCCACCTTTTCCCCAAACACATCTAATAAAAACTTTGAGATAGCCATTTTATTCAACGTAGTTTTAAGTTCTGGAAATTATGTTTTTGAGGATGACACCCCCCCCCCCCCTCAACAGCCCTCAGGGCAAGGGTTGTAAATTATGCCCAGAGGGGATATAAGATTTTTATTTAACGCATTGTCGCAGAAACTTCAAAAAGGGCTCATTCGATCGGAAATTGAAATGGCTAGTGCCCTTTTTAATAGTTGAAAGTTATTGGAAAGCAACTAACACCCCTCCAAGTCCACCATTTCCCCAAGCATATCCAATAAAGATTTTAAGATAGCCAATTTATTCCAGACAGTTCAAAATCAGGAAATTATAACTTTGAGCAGGACACTTCCCCCACAGTCTTCAGGGCAAGGGTAATAAGTTATGCCCCGGGGGGGCATATAAGGTTTTATTGAAATCTGTGTCGTAGAAACTTGAAAAAGGGCTCGTTCGATTGGAAAGTCAAGGGGCTAGTGCCCTTTTTAATTGTCGAAAGTGATTTGAAGGCAACTAACCCCCCTCTCACGCCAATATTTTCTCCAAACACATCCAATCAATATTTTAGATAGCAATTTCATTCAATGTAGTTGAAAGTTTTTGAAATTATGTCTTTGAGGATTACAACCCCCTGGGGGAATGCCCTGGGAGCGTATGAGGTTTTTATTGAAAGCGTAGAAACTTCAAAAGGGCTCATTCAATTGGAAATTGAAAGGGCTAGTGCCTTTTCTAACAGTTGAAAGTGATTGGAGAGTTACTAACGCCCCTCTCAAGCCAACCATTTTCCCAAACACATCCAATCAAAATTTTGAGATATCCATTTTGTTCAACGTAGTTCAAAGTTCTTGAAATTAGCTCTTTTAGGATGATAACCCCCTCAGAGCCCTCAGTGCAAGGGTTGTAAGTAATGCCCTGGGCATATAAGGTTTATATAGATAGTTGTTACAGAAATTTCAAAAAGGGCTCATTTGATTGGAAATTGAAATTACCTTTTATAATAGTCGAAAGTGAGTGGAGAGTAATTAACCCCCCTCTTACGCCCACCATTTCCCCCAAAATATTCAATCAAAGTCTAGAGATAGCAATAGTTGAAAGGCCTGGAAATTATGTATTTAACGTAGATGATTTCGGAGACCACACTGCCTTTCCATGACGATAAAATAACAGTTCAAAACAGTTTTACTACTGATGACGGTCACTGTATATGTGACCGAAATATCTGGTATTTTTTGTGAAATTTATTATACACTGTCTATTAAAAAAGGATTTTATCCCTGTTTTGAACTGTTATTTTATCATTATGTATTTAAGGATGACCAACCCCCCAGAGCCCCAAGGGTAAAGGTTGTAAGTTCTTCCCGGGGGGCATATAAGGTTTTTATAGATAGAGTTGTCGTAAAACTTCAAAATGGGCTCATTCAATTCGAAATTGAGAGGGCTAGTGCCCTTTGTATTAGTCGAAAGGGATTGGAGGGAACTAACCTCCCTCTCACGCCCACCATTCTTCCAAACACATCCAATCAAAATTATCAGATAACCATTTTGTTTAACGTAGTAAAAAGTTCTGGAAAAGAGGTCTTTGAGAATGACACCCTCCCGCCAGCAGTCAGGGCGAGGATTGTAAGTTATGCCCTGGGGGCATATAAGATTTTTATTGAAAACTTCAAAAGAGCTCTTTTGGTTGGAAATTGAAAGGGCTAGGGCCATTTTTAATAGTTGAAAGTGATTGGAGAGCGACTACTGCCCCTCTCACTCCCACCATTTCCCCAAACTCATCCAATCAAAATTTTGAGATAGCCATGTTGTTTAACGTAGTTGAAAGTTCTGGAAATTCGGT
The DNA here is from genome assembly GCA_027921565.1 of Artemia sinica. Classification (NCBI taxonomy): domain Eukaryota; kingdom Metazoa; phylum Arthropoda; class Branchiopoda; order Anostraca; family Artemiidae; genus Artemia; species Artemia sinica. The sequence goes on from CM051266.1 coordinate 181,188, forward strand.
TTTAAGGACGACAACCACGGTTTTTAATGTCCCTCCTCTGAAACGGTTTTTGAAAAGTATTTCTTGGTATTGAGGTAACCAAAAAGCTGTAAAGTATAGTTGTGGGTGAAAAAGATAAGTACTTCAAATTGGAAAATGGGTTTATGAGGGACATTAAGAAAGTAACTTGCTCTGAAATGGTCTTTGAAAAGTATTTCTTGGTGTTGAGGTATCCAAAAAGCTGTAAAGTATAGTTGTGGGTGAAAAAGATAAGTACTTCAAGTTGGAAAATGGGTTTAGGAGGGACATTAAGAAAGTAACTTGCTCTGAAATGGTCTTTGAAAAGTATTTCTTGGTGTTGAGGTATCCAAAAAGCTGTAAAGTATAGTTGTGGGTGAAAAAGATAAGTACTTCAAGTTGAAAAATGGGTTTAGAAGGGACATTAAGAAAGTAACTTGCTCTGAAACGGTCTTTGAAAAGTATTTCTTGGTATTGAGGTAACCAAAAAGCTGTAAAGTATAGTTGTGGGTGAAAAAGATAAGTACTTCAAGTTGGAAAATGGGTTTAGGAGGGACATTAAGAAAGTAACTTGCTCTGAAATGGTCTTTGAAAAGTATTTCTTGGTGTTGAGGTATCCAAAAAGCTGTAAAGTATAGTTGTGGGTGAAAAAGATAAGTACTTCATTTTGAAAAATGGGTTTAGGAGGGACATTAAGAAAGTAACTTGCTCTGAAATGGTCTTTGAAAAGTATTTCTTGGTGTTGAGGTATCCAAAAAGCTGCAAAGTATAGTTGTGGGTGAAAAAGATAAGTACTTCAAGTTGGAAAATGGGTTTAGGAGGGACATTAAGAAAGTAACTTGCTCTGAAATGGTCTTTGAAAAGTATTTCTTGGTGTTGAGGTATCCAAAAAGCTGTAAAGTATACTTGTGGGTGAAAAAGATAAGTACTTCAAGTTAAAAAAAAAGGTTTAGGAGGGAAATTAAGAAAGTAACTTGCTCTGAAATGGTCTTTGAAAAGTATTTCTTGGTGTTAAGGTAACCAAAAAGCTGTAAAGTATAGTTGTGGGTGAAAAAGATAAGTACTTCAACTTGTAAAATAGGTTTAGGAGGGACATTAAGAAAGTAACTTGCTGTGAAATGATCTTTGAAAAGTATTTCTTGGTGTTGAGGTATCCAAAAAGCTGTAAAGTATAGTTGTGGGTGAAAAAGATAAGTACTTCAAGTTGAAAAAAAGGGTTTTAGGAGGGACATTAAGAAAGTAACTTGCTCTGAAACGGTCTTTGAAAAGTATTTCTTGGTGTTGAGGTAACCAAAAAGCTGTAAAGTATAGTTGTGGGGTGAAAAAGATAAGTACTTCAAATTGGAAAATGGGTTTAGGAGGGACATTAAGAAAGTAACTTGCTCTGAAATGGTCTTTGAAAAGTATTTCTTGGTGTTTAGGTATCCAAAAAGCTGTAAAGTATAGTTGTGGGTGAAAAAGATAAGTACTTCATGTTGAAAAATGGGTTTAGGAGGGACATTAAGAAAGTAACTTGCTCTGAAATGGTCTTTGAAAAGTATTTCTTGGTGTTGAGGTATCCAAAAAGCTGTAAAGTATAGTTGTGGGTGAAAAAGATAAGTGCTTCAAGTTGGAAAATGGGTTTAGGAGGGACATTAAGAAAGTAACTTGCTCTGAAACGGTCTTTGAAAAGTATTTCTTGGTGTTGAGGTATCCAAAAAGCTGTAAAGTATAGTTGTGGGTGAAAAAGATAAGTACTTCAAGTTGAAAAATGGGTTTAGAAGGGACATTAAGAAAGTAACTTGCTCTGAAATGGTCTTTGAAAAGTATTTCTTGGTGTTGAGGTAACCAAAAAGCTGTAAAGTATAGTTGTGGGTGAAAAAGATAAGTACTTCAAGTTGGAAAATGGGTTTAGGAGGGACATTTAGAAAGTAACTTGCTCTGAAATGGTCTTTGAAAAGTATTTCTTGGTGTTGAGGTATCCAAAAAGCTGTAAAGTATAGTTGTGGATGAAAAAGATAAGTACTTCAAGTTGGAAAACAGGTTTAGGAGGGATATTAAGAAAGTAACTTGCTCTGAAATGGTCTTTGAAAAGTAATTCTTGGTGTTGAGGTATCCAAAAAGCTGTAAAGTACAGTTGTGGGTGAAAAAGACAAGTACTTCAAGTTGGAAAATGGGTTTAGAAGGGACATTAAGAAAGTAACTCGCTCTGAAATGGTCTTTGAAAAGTATTTCTTGGTGTTGAGGTATCCAAAAAGCTGTAAAGTACAGTTGTGGGTGAAAATGATAAGTACTTCAAGTTGAAAATGGGTTTAGGAGGGACATTAAGAAAGTAACTTGCTCTGAAATGGACTTTGAAAAGTATTTCTTGGTGTTGAGGTAACCAAAAAAGCTGTAAAGTATAGTTGTAGGTGAAAAAGATAAGTACTTCAAGTTGGAAAATGGGTTTAGGAGGGACATTAAGAAAGTAACTTGCTCTGAAATGGTCTTTGAAAAGTATTTCTTGGTGTTGAGGTATCCAAAAAGCTGTAAAGTATAGTTTGTGGGTGAAAAAGATAAGTACTTAAAGTATAGTTGTGGGTGAAAAATGGGTTTAGGAGGGAAATTAAGAAAGTAACTTGCTCTGAAATGGTCTTTGAAAAGTATTTCTTGGTGTTGAGGTAACCAAAAAGCTGTAAAGTATAGTTGTGGGTGAAAAAGATAAGTACTTCAACTTGTAAAATGGGTTTAGGAGGGACATTAAGAAAGTAACTTGCTCTGAAATGGTCTTTGAAAAGTATTTCTTGGTGTTGAGGTAACCAAAAAGCTGTAAAGTATAGTTGTGGGTGAAAAAGATAAGTACTTCAACTTGTAAAATAGGTTTAGGAGGGACATTAAGAAAGTAACTTGCTCTGAAATGATCTTTGAAAAGTATTTCTTGGTGTTGAGGTATCCAAAAAGCTGTAAAGTGTAGTTGTGGGTGAAAAAGATAAGTACTTCAAAATGGAAAATGGGTTTAGGAGGGACATTAAGAAAGTAACTTGCTCTGAAATGGTCTTTGAAAAGTATTTCTTGGTGTTGAGGTATCCAAAAAGCTGTAAAGTATAGTTGTGGATGAAAAAGATAAGTACTTCAAGTTGAAAAAAGGGTTTAGGAGGGACATTAAGAAAGTAACTTGCTCTGAAATGGTCTTTGAAAAGTATTTCTTGGTGTTGAGGTATCCAAAAAGCTGTAAAAGTATAGTTGTAGGTGAAAAAGATAAGTACTTCAAGTTGGAAAATGGGTTTAGGAGGGACATTAAGAAAGTAACTTGCTCTGAAATGGTCTTTGAAAAAATATTTCTTGGTGTTGAGGTATCCAAAAAGCTGTAAAGTATAGTTGTGTGTGAAAAAGATAAGTACTTTCAAGTTGAAAAATGGGTTTAGGAGGGACATTAAGAAAGGAACTTGCTCTGAAATGGTCTTTGAATAGAATTTCTTGTTGTTGAGGTATCCAAAAAGCTGTAAAGTATAGTTGTGGGTGAAAAAGATAAGTACTTCAAGTTGGAAAATGGGTTTAGGAGGGACATTAAGAAAGTAACTTGCTCTGAAATGGTCTTTGAAAAGTATTTCTTGGTGTTGAGGTAACCAAAAAGCTGTAAAGTATAGTTGTGGGTGAAAAAGATAAGTACTTCAAGTTGGAAAATGGGTTTAGGAGGGATAATTAAGAAAGTAACTTGCTCTGAAAATGGTCTTTGAAAAAGTATTTCTTGGCGTTGAGGTATCCAAAAAGCTGTAAAGTATAGTTGTGGGTGAAAAAGATAAGTACTTCAACTTGTAAAATAGGTTTAGAAGGGACATTAAGAAAGTAACTTGCTCTGAAATGGTCTTTGAAAAGTATTTTTTGGTGTTGAGGTATCCAAACAGCTGTAAAGTATAGTTGTGAATGAAAAAGATAAGTACTTCATGTTGGAAAATGGGTTTTAGGACGGTCACTAAGAAAAAAACTTGTTCCGAAATGCCTTTTGAAAAGTATTGCTTAGAGTCCAGTCATGACCTTCTGATAGGGTTCTACCGATTATGTAATCAATTTCTCAGAAATCCATTTGTCCTAGTCGATTACGTCATTCTATGCACATAAATGGATTCCCGTCATGACCTTCTGATAGGGTTCTACCGATTATGTAATCAATTTCTCAGAAATCCATTTGTCCTAGTTGATTACGTCATTCTATGCACATAAATGGATTCCCGTCACGAGCTCCTGATAGGGTTCTACCGATTATGTAATCAATTTCTCGGGAATTCTCTCCCTTCGATTACGCAATCAATATATCTCTTCCCCACCTTCCCCTTAGAAACAACAAATTAATTCCCCCTTTCTTGAATCAATAATTCCCCTTAGAAACAACAAATTAATTCCCTTTCGTGAATCAATAATTCCCCTTAGAAACAACAAATTAATTCCCCTTTCTTGAATCAATAATTCCCCTTAGAAACAACAAATTAATTCCCCTTTCGTATCAAATCAATCAACCATGACATCATCTGTCACGTGTGATCTAAACTTTGCCCCGGAAACAATTCTGGTCGAACTCCAAAGATATTAATAAACTTCCGGAAAACAATTCTCCTTGGAAACAATAAATTAACCACGTGTTTCCAACCTTGGAAAAAGAGGTCATTGACCCGTTCGTGGATCGATAAAATTATGTAAAAAAGTTGTAGGTGGCAGCAGGGGTGAGGGATGGGAGTCGGACCCCCTTTCTACTCATTTCCAGCAGCGTCTTTAAAAAAGTGACAAAGATTTCGAAAATTTGCACGGATTTTCGAGGTTCAACTGTGAAACGTGACGGAAAAATGTTTTCCTCCGTGATCGTTTTCCTCCGTATTCCTCCGTTTAACTAACGCAAACTCAAGTTTGCGTTAATTAAACTTGCTCATAACGCAAGTTTATCGGATAAACCTATTTTACCCCCACCCCCACTAAAATTTTTTTTTTGGATTAGCCTATTTTGCGCCCCTCCCCCCCCCCTAGAAAAATCCTGGATCCGCCCCTGTGCATACTGAAACCATATGTCATCTCATTCAGAAGAGAAGAAGCACTCAAGTTCACGGCATTCACCTAACACAGTGGTCAGCAGCCATTTTAGTTAAGAGACTCAAATATAAACAATGGGACGATTATTTAATATCTGACAACAATAAATGTTTATTAACGTATCAAACCTATATCATAGCTCTAGACCTTGACTCAATTACGAGTGCCCCGCCCGAAATTTCTCCAACCCATAAATATTACTATTTACGTTAGTTCTACCATAGGATGAAAGGATGATAAAATTTCTATCTACAAGTAAAATTAATCATTTTATGCAGTTGTGAAAAAAAAGATAACTGTCACTGCTTTCAAAGTTTGATAACTACAATTTTTTTGGCATATTATGGAGTGATAACTGTTTCTTAACACTTATATATATATATATATATATATATATATATATATATATATATATATATATATATATATATATATATATATATATATATATATATATATATATATATATATATATATATATATATATATATATATATATATATATATATATATATATATATATATATATATATATATATATACATATATATATATATATATATATATATATATATATATATATATATATATATATATATATATTACTTTTCTACTTACTTTTAATTTCCCTCAGCAGGCTCGTCGACTTTTAGACTTGTCGACCTTTAGACGCAGGAAGTGAAGTGTCTGTTAATGAAAATAGGTGACTGCTTGTCTGTCTCTTAAGAGACAGACAAGCAAAAATTGTAATTGTAAATTGTCATATATTTATGATAATTTTTTTCCCCCTGAATTCATTGAAAATAAAAAAAAAAGTTTCGTCTTCTATAAATCATGACTTTTTACTAGATTTCGGGAAATTACTAGATCCTCTAAATTTACTAGATTTTTTTTACTAGATCTAGTAAAATCCTACTGACGGTGGCAACCTTGGGTTACAATAATTAGCTGGTTCCTGAGTTCAGAGTTACCGTCACACAAGGTTAACCAGCTTTACAAAAATTATATATTTTTTTTTTTTCTATATATTTATCTGTAAAAACTCGACACTTATATATTTTAACAAGTAATGCATTGAGTTTTTAAAATTAAACCTTTTTTTTTACCAGGTTCTTTAAAGTTAAAATTTTCCTTTCAAACAAATATTATTATTAACTACTTAATCTTTTTCTAAATAAGACACATCAAAATTAACCCTGAAATTTTTTTTTTTTAACGCATAGATCGCATTAATTGAAAATATAGACGCTAAAACAAGGTTGCCAATTGAATTTCTATCCGACTGAGAGAAACAGACATAAAAGGAAAAAAGGGTTGACGAAACTGTTGAATACCCCCTTAGGGAGGGGTTGTGGCCGTGGGGCAAGCACGGATCCAGAGCATTAATTTGGGAGGGGTGGCAGTGCCAAAAAGGGAAAATAGAACACCCCCATCTACAATTTTGTTTAAAGTAATTGAATTAAGGTCCGGTTTACTGCCGATGTAACGTAACGCAACGAAAAGTTAAAACCAAGTGATTTAATAAGACCATTCAAGCAGTGTTGCCAACTGCCGACATAAAAAAAGAGTGCAAATCAAGGCCAAAAAAGAGTGCAAGTCAAAAAATTGCGTACGCGTGGCTGCCGGTGCTTGCGCAACCCCTTTGACTCTTTTGGCCACTCTTACGCTGGTTACAAATAATTATCAATTATCCTATAATGAATAAACATATTACCTTTTAATTTTCAAATGGATTTAAAATAAAGCTAGGAGAACTTTCTACTTAAATCACACTTCTAAATAATGGGATAGACAATGATTGTCATTTTTTTAGCTCAAAAAGTAATGCTCTGCTTGAAATGTACTGGTGTTTATTTTGATTGCTTGGATCTTTAACTGAACTATAGTTGACTTCATCAAATGTTTATTTAAGGTTTTGTCTCCATTTTATTCAAATGCTTTGTAAGGAATATAAGAGGTCCAAGTAGTTAGTCGTAAACTATAGCTGACTTCACTGTAGTCAAGTCAAGTACCGTACCTTAGAAGCAAAAAAAAAAAAAAAAAAATGTTGAAAACATTCTTAGTCACACAAAATAATTCTTCTTTTTTCCTCGACTATATTTTGATTCTTCATTCCTTTTCTTGTAAATTGATGTCCATTTTTTAGATCAAATGAGTAGTTTTCTGGGACATTCCCAGAAAGTGGATAGCTGCTTGTTTTGCGAACGTTCTGCTTTGCTTTGAGTACATTAAATTTGAGCACATTCATGAATATGAATAAATAAGAATGAGACAAGATTTCTGCGAAAGGGGTATTTTAGATCTGAATCAGAGATTCATGAAAGAAAATAAAAAACAGGATGAATATATAATAGTTTATAAACACCCCCCACCACATGGAGGTGGGGCTGGGGGGGGGGGGCTAAAGCCTAGCATATATTAAATACGTAACCTAACCTAACCTAGGTACTTTTTTCCCGCTTAACCCCAAAAAACATTAGTTCAAATATTGTAAACGCAATGAGAAACCACGCTTTGCGATCCATTTATCTCTTGCAAATACCCGTTTGACTGGTTTCCTTTAGTGTTCCCTTACAGAGTATATAGCGGTATTGTTGAGTAGGCTACCGTATAATGCATAAGTACCAAAAGGTCTTTCTGGGTTTGTTTATCCCAACAACACAGAAGTGCAAATTTAAATTGTCAACTATAGAAAAACCGCATCAATAACTTGCAAAAATATTCAACGATACATGTGACATAACATTTTTTTTTGCATTTGCAGTGTCGATCGAGGAGAAGTCGGAGCCCATTAATAACTACACAGAATTTCATAAACATTAATAAAGTTAATAAACCAAATTTTCTATTATATCTTCAAAGAATAGTTCCCAGCGCATAAACAACAATAAATCACAATTTACTCCCAGCTCTTTTTACAGCTACAAGGATAGTAGTTGTAAAGAAGTACACTTTTTACAACTACAAGCATATGCTACCTCAAAGGATTATAAAAAAAAAACTTGGAGGATACGACAATCTAAGGAAGACAACTCCTCATGTGTGCAAATATGAGGATATACAGTCAGAAGTTCAACCTTGTAATAAGAAAAGTACGCAGAAATTGACTTTGGAGCGGTCCAAAATTTCAAATAGAGCCTAAATCATAGGCAGCTTGCTAGCGCTGCCTAAGTAAAGAACGATGTGGGCTCAATGTGTTTTTTTTCTCCACCCGGGCACTTCGTATCGAAGGAGTTGTCGTAGAAAACTTCGAAAAGGGCTCATTCGATTGGAAATTGGAGTGGCTAGTGCCCTTTTTAATATTCGAAAGTGATTGGAGGGCAGCTAGACCCCCCCACGCCCATCCTTCCCCCAAACACATCTAATCGAAATTTTGAGATAGCCATTTTGTTCAGCGTAGTTGATTGCCAGATACAAAATATATTTTTGAGGAGGAGACTCCCCCACAACCCTCGGGGCAAGGGTTTTTAAGTTATGCCCTGAGGGCATATAAGAACGATGTTGGGACAATGTACAACTTATTATTTTTTTCCCTTTAGAGCAAGACACTTCATATGGAAAGTGTCGTCGTAGAAACATCAAAAGGGGCTCATTCGATTGGAAATTGAGAGTTCTAGTGCCCTTTTTATTAGTCGAAAGAGATTGGAGGGCAACTAACCTCAACCCCCTCGCCCATCCTTCTCCCAAACACATCCAATAAAAATTTTGTGATAGCCATTCTGTTCAGCGTAGTTGATTTCCAGATAGAAAATATGTTTTGAGGAGGACATTCTCCCAAAACCATCAGGGCAAGGGTTTTATGTTATGCCCTGGGGGCATATAAGGTTTTTATAGAAGACGTTGTCGTAGAAACTTCAAAACAGGCTCATTCAATTGGAAATCCAAAGGGACTGGAGGGCAACTAGCCCCGCCCCCACACCCCCAAAGAGATCCAATCAACATTTTCAGATAGCCATATTTTTCAGCGTTGTTGATTTCCAGATAGAAAATATGTTTTTGAGGAGGACACTCCCCCAGAGCCCTCAGGGCAAGGGTTTTAAGTTATGCCCTGGGGGCTTAAAAGTATTTTAAAGAAAGTGTTGTCGTATAAACTTCAAAAAAAGCTCATTCGATTGAAAATTCAAAGGGCTAGTGCACTTTTTAATAGTCTAAAGTGATTGGAGGGCAACTAGCCCCCCACGCCCATCATTCCCCCAAACATATTCAATAAAAATGTTGAGATAGCCATCTTGTTCAGCGTAGTTGATTTCCAGATAGAAAATGTATTTTTGAGGAGGACGCTTCCCCACAACCCTCAGGGCAAGGATTATAAGCTATGCCCTGGGGACATATAAGGTTTTTATTGAAATATATTTGTCGTAGAAACTTGAAAAAAGGCTCATTCGATTTGAAATTCACAGGGCTAGTACCCTTTTTAATAGTCGAAAGTGATTTGAAGGCAACTAACCCCCCTCTCACGCCCACCTTTTCCCCAAACTAATCCAATCAAAATTTTGAGATAGCCATTTTATTCAACGTAGTTTTAAGTTCTGGAAATTAGGTCTTTGAGGATGACACCCCCCCCAACAGCCCTCAAGGTAATTTATTCAACGTAGTTGAACGTTTTGGAAATTAGGTCTTTAAGGATGACTTCCCCTCCCCCAAAGCCATCAGGACAAGGGTTGTAAGTTATGCCCTGGAAGCATATAAAGTTTTATTGAAAGCGATGTCGTAGAAACTTCAAAAGGGCTCATTCAATTGGAGATTGAAGGGTCTAGTGCCTTTTTTAATATTTAAAAGTGATTGGATAGCGACTAACGCCCCCTCTCACGCCCAACATTTTCCCAAACCCATCGAATTAAAGTTTTGAGATATCCATTTTGTTTCAACGTAGTCGAAAATTCTGGAAATTAGGCCTTAGAGCCCTCAGTGCAAGGGTTGTAAGTTATGCCCTGGGGAATATAAAGTTTTTATTCAAAGCGTTGTCGTAGAAACATCAAAAGGGCTCATTCAATTGGAAATTGAAAGGGCTAGTACCTAACGCCCCTCTCACGCCCACCATTTTCCAAAACACATCCAATCAAAATTTTGAGATATCCATTTTATTCAACGTAGTTGCACGTTCTGGAAGTTAGGTCTTTTAGGATGATAACCCCCTCAGAGCCTTCTGTGCAAGGGTTGTAAGTTGTGCCCTGGGGGCATATAAGGTTTATATAGAAAGTTGTTGCATAAATCATAGGCAGCGCGATCGGGCTGCCTAAGTAAAGAACGGGGACACTCGAGAACGAGACAATAACCGGGGACTAAGTAAAAAGGAGGACACTCGTCCACAACCCTCAGGGCAAGAGTTTTAATTTATGCCCTGGGGGTATATAAGAACGATGTTGGCCCAGTGTATTATTTGTTGATTTATTCCTTTAGAGCAGGGCACTACGTAGCGAAGAAGTTGTCGTAGAAACTTCGAAAAGCGCTCATTCAATTGGAAATTGGAGTGGCTCGTGCCCTTTTTAACAGTCGAAAGTGATTGGAAGGCGACTAACACCCCTTCCATACCCACTATTTCCCGAAACACATCCAATCAAAATTTTGAGATAGCCATTTTGTTCAGAGTAGTTGGTTTTCAGATAGAAATTATGTTCTTGAGGACAGTCCCTCACAGCCCTTAAGACAAGGTTTGTAAGTTATGGCCTGGGGGCAAATAAGGTTTTTATCGAAGGTGATGCCGTAGAAACTTTAAAAAAGGCTCATTTTATTGGAAATTCAAAGGGCTAGCGTCCTTTTTAATAGTCGAAAGTGATTAGAGGGCAACTAACCCGCCTCTCACGCCCACCTTTTCCCCAAAACACATCTAATAAAAACTTTGATATAGCCATTTTATTCAACGTAGTTTTAAGTTCTGGAAATTAGGTTTTTGAGGATGTACACCTCCCCCCCCCCCCTCAACAGCCCTCAGGGCAAGGGTTGTAAATTATGCCCAGAGGGGATATAAGATTTTTATTTAACGCATTGTCGCAGAAACTTCAAAAAGGGCTCATTCGATCGGAAACTGAAATGGCTAGTGCCCTTTTTAATAGTTGAAAGTTATTGGAAAGCTACTAACACCCCCTCCAAGTCCACCATTTCCCCAAGCATATCCAATAAAGATTTTAAGATCGCCAATTTATTCCAGACAGTTCAAAATTTCAGGAAATTATAACTTTGAGCAGGACACTTCCCCCACAGTCTTCAGGGCAAGGGTAATAAGTTATGCCCCGGGGGGCATATAAGGTTTTATTGAAATCTGTGTCGTAGAAACTTGAAAAAGGGCTCGTTCGATTGGAAAGTCAAGTGGCTAGTGCCCTTTTTAATTGTCGAAAGTGATTTGAAGGCAACTAACCCCCCTCTCACGCCAATCTTTTCTCCAAACACATCCAATCAATATTTTAGATAGCCATTTCATTCAATGTAGTTGAAAGTTTTTGAAATTAGGTCTTTGAGGATTACAACCCCCCTGGGGGAATGCCCTGGGGGCGTATGAGGTTTTTATTGAAAGCGTAGAAACTTCAAAAGGGCTCATTCAATTGGAAATTGAAAGGGCTAGTGCCTTTTCTAATAGTTGAAAGTGATTGGAGAGTTACTAACGCCCCTCTCAAGCCAACCATTTTCCCAAACACATCCAATCAAAATTTTGAGATATCCATTTTGTTCAACGTAGTTCAAAGTTCTTGAAATTAGCTCTTTTAGGATGATAACCCCCTCAGAGCCCTCAGTGCAAGGGTTGTAAGTAATGCCCTGGGCATATAAGGTTTATATAGAAAGTTGTTACAGAAATTTCAAAAAGGGCTCATTTGATTGGAAATTGAAATTACCCTTTATAATATAGTCGAAAGTGAGTGGAGAGTAATTAACCCCCCTCTTACGCCCACCATTTCCCTCAAAATATTCAATCAAAGTCTAGAGATAGCAATAGTTGAAAGGCCTGGAAATTATGTATTTAACGTAGATGATTTCGGAGACCACACTGCCTTTCCATGACGATAAAATAACAGTTCAAAACAGTTTTACTACTGATGACGGTCACTGTATATGTGACCGAAATATCTGGTATTTTTTGTGAAATTTATTATACACTGTCTATTAAAAAAGGATTTTATCCCTGTTTTGAACTGTTATTTTATCATTATGTATTTAAGGATGACCAACCCCCCAGAGCCCCAAGGGTAAAGGTTGTAAGTTCTTCCCGGGGGGCATATAAGGTTTTTATAGATAGAGTTGTCGTAAAACTTCAAAATGGGCTCATTCAATTCGAAATTGAGAGGGCTAGTGCCCTTTGTATTAGTCGAAAGGGGATTGAGGGAACTAACCTCCCTCTCACGCCCACCATTCTTCCAAACACATCCAATCAAAATTATCAGATAACCATTTTGTTTAACGTAGTAAAAAGTTCTGGAAAAGAAGGTCTTTGAGAATGACACCCTCCCGCCAGCAGTCAGGGCGAGGATTGTAAGTTATGCCTTGGGGGTATATAAGATTTTTATTGAAAACTTCAAAAGAGCTCTTTTGGTTGGAAATTGAAAGGGCTAGGGCCATTTTTAATAGTTGAAAGTGATTGGAGAGCGACTACTGCCCCTCTCACTCCCATCATTTCCCCAAACACATCCAATCAAAATTTTGAGATAGCCATGTTGTTTAACGTAGTTGAAAGTTCTAGAAATTCGGTTTTAAGGACGACAACCACCCAAAAAGACCATAGGGTAAGGATTGTAATTTATGCCCTGGGGGCATATAAGGTATTTATAGAAAGCGTTGTAGTTTCCAAACACTGCTCATTCGATTGGAAATCGAAAGGCCTAGTGCCCTTTTTAATAGTCGAAAGTGAATGGAACGCTTGCCATTTTTATAGTAAAGATCTAAGTGGGTATAATGTATTATTTTTTGTTGTTATTGTTGCTTAGACCAGGGCGCTTCGTATCGAAGGAGTTGTCATGGGAACTTCTAAAAGGGCTCATTCGATTGAAAATAGAAAGGGCTGATGCCCTTTTTAATAGTCGAAAGTGATTTGAGGGCAACTAATCCCCCTTTCGCTCCCACCCTCCCACGCCAACCCTCCCATTTCTGGTCTTAAAATTTAACCAAATTAAAATAGCGTAAGTGTATCCAAGCTATCAAAGAAAGTAAACGGATTTTTTTGCGAATGAGATATATGAGATATACATTTATTAAAAAGAAAACAAACACTATTCGCCTTTCGCCTGCCAAGAAAGGCAATAAGCTTGAAAGGGCAAGCGAGGTTATCACTCTCATCTAATTAAAACAACATTCATACCTTGCTACTTAACACACGAGAAACTTATCTGATGAAGGAATAAAGGAAAAAAAAGAGAGAAAGAGGAAAAGACAAGAAGAAGAAAAAAAAAAAAAAAGCAAAGTAAATCGGGGAAATACCTTAAATAGAATGACAACCTGGAGTGGGCTTAACACCAAATTCACTCACGAGATAAAAGAAACTTCTTTGCCCGTGACTTGAAAGCCGGAAGACTAGGCGCATTTTTCACACACTCGGGCAATATATTCCAAACATGGGGACCATAATGGCGAATCACAAAAGATGCCCGAGTGGTGCTCCTAAACTCATGAGTTAAGTTATCAGCTTTTCTTGTATTATGATCATGACGGTCTCTATTAAAAGTAAAAAGATTTTCAAAAGCAGGGGTGAGCAGCTGATTCAAATATTTATACGAGAAAATCGCGACTTGGTAATCTCGAATTTGGGATACATCCATTAACTTATTATTTTTAAAATGCTCATGAGCAGGAACCTCATCAGAATCATCAAATTAAGATAATAATTTTACAGCTCTATTCTGAACTTTTTGTATGTACTCTTTTGAAACATGTTACAAAATTACTTGCCCATATAGAGCATCCGTAGCTAATATATGGGTAAAATATAGAAAAATAAATCATCTTCAGGACTTTTTTGGGATTTTTAATTCTTCGCATCACCCCAAAGGCCTCTGCTTAATTTTTCAGCTATTGCACTTGAATGGTTTTTCCACGACAAGTTTTCATCAATTAAAAACCCCAAATACTTCGTTGTTGCTACTCTCTTTATCACATTTTCTTGAACCGTGATATGGTCATTTCCAGCACTAGACGAAAGTCTAGAAAATATCATGAAAAAAGTTTTAGAAAAGTTTAGGGTTAACATATTTTGCTGAGAAAAAGTTAGAAATTCAGAAACTGCATTATGAATTTTATTATATAAAACATCAAGTGAAGGCGCTGCCAGAAAGAGCAAAGTGTCATCTGCAAACAGGATGACACCAGCCTCTGACAGGTAGTGTTTCACTCGATCAATGAAAATAATGAAAAGTAGAGGTCCCAAGATTGACCCTTGTGGGACCCCACACTCTACTTTCTTTTTTGAAGATAAAAATGACCCATTCTGAACTATCTGATACCGACTGTGTAGATACGATGAAAACCACTCCAGACTTGAACCCTTCACCCCAATCGAGTAAAGAGCTTGAATAAGCTCTGAGTGGTCCACGGTATCGAACGCTTTTTTTCATATCCAAAAAACACAGCTGTGGGTATGAGACCAGCTTCAAATGCATCACTAATCCAATCAACCAATTTCAGAACTGCTATATCCGTAGATAGCCCTTTTCTGAACCCAAATTGATTTTCCCTTAGAATTTTATTCTTTTCAATATAATAACTTAACTGGGCATGTACCACTTTCTCATATAACTTAGAGAAAAATGGGAGAATAGATATAGGTTTTCGATTCGATGGGACATCTTTTTTTCCTCCTTTATGAAGAGGAACCACTCTTGCAATCTTTAGTGCTTCCGGGAAGACTCCAAGATCCAGAGAAAGGTTGATGAGGTGCGTCAACACAGGTAAGACACTCGTTTTTTGCGGCCTTTATGAGTTTCAGGGAAAACTCGTCCATCCCGCTGGAGCTTGACTTCATCGTAGCCAAGAATCGTGCCACTTCCCGTTCCGAATATCTTGCAAACTCAAAGGAATTCTGACTTGCAGGCTGTCTTTCAACGACAGATCGAAAACTCGCAGATGTGCGTAGTTTAGCCCGCGCTTGATCGCAGAGTCTTTTTCCTTCATTTGCAAAATACCCACACAGAAAATTCAGATATGTCTTGAGAATCAGTAAGACGACCTCCTGTTGTCTCCATGACTCTAACCTCCTCCTTACTATGAAATTTACCCAAAAGTTTATTTATTGTTTTCCATGTATTTTTCATATTCCCTTGATTTTCATGAAATTCATTTTGGAAATAAAGTTTCTGAGCATTCCGTTTTACTGAATTTAAAATATTCCGAAATCTCTTGAATTTTATAAAACTATCATCTGAATGATCCTTTAAATAATTCACATAAAGTTTGTTTTTCTCCTTTATTGAAACTACAATAGCTTTTGTTATCCATAGTTTCTTGGGGAAAATTTCTATTAGGGTTTATTCTTCGCAAGGGACATGTTTCATTCATTACCTTCGTCACTATCTCACTGAATAGGTCATATGCAGTACTTGGACACTTTTCATTTATTACACGCGAGAAATTTGTTTCATCCTTCATATTTGCAAAACTCTTTAGGTTTTTATTATTTATTTCACGGTAAAACGAAGCCCTTTCATTTCGTTTATTTTCCTTTGACTGATTCAGCTTTATTTTACTTATTAAAAGAAGGTGATCCGAGCCGTCGGACACAACCGCATCTGCTTGGGATCTTTCAAGCAATCCCCCATTAACGAAAAAATTATCAATTAAAGATGCCGAGAGATGCGAAATCCGAGTTGGAACAGTCACAAGAGGAAAACTATCATGTGCATTACACCATCATATTAACAAAATCTGAGCTATTCGCTCTTTTTAGTAAATCTATATTAAAATCTCCATCATAAATTTGTTTTTATTTTCATTATTAATTTTATCTAACAATGGTTCAAATTCATCAAGAAAAAAAACTAAATATCACATGACGGATTTTTGTAAATTAATCCCAAAATCAAGTTCCTTTCCCCTTCATTTTTTATTTCAATGAAAAGTGTTTCGATCCTACCTTCAAGCCACAGGGAAAGGTCATCCCTAACCCAATATTGGGTACCTTCATTAATCAAAAGGCCTAGACCGCCCCGCTCCATGGTTGTCCGTTCTCTTCGCTCGCAAATATATCCTGGGAAAGAAAAATCCCATGGGAGTGACTTGCTAGAAACAAATGTCTCACAAAGGCCTACAATACACGGTTTCTTATCTAGCGAACTTAAAATCTCACATAAAGAAGAATCAATTCCAGAAAACGATCGCTCTTTCTGCACTCGCAGGATTTGAATACTCATAAAGATTATTCGGATTCACATAATTACTTGGGCGACAATTCAACGAAAAATTATCGATGCATTCATCATCCCCCGCAAGTGTGTCACGAGCTTGGCTTCCAAGAATAAACCGGTTTTTTTTTTTAAATTCATTCAAAGGGTCATCATATATATTCGCACTCACTGAAGAGGGTGACTACCTTTACGACAAAAAAAAAACGTACTGATAGGCAGAAAGAAGAAGGAAAATGAAAGAGAGAAAGAAAAGAAAAAAAACGTGAAAGGAACTGAAAATTTGGCTATAAAATACAAAAGGGAAAACAAGCATACAAGTAATTCAACAACACAATTTACACAACACAAAAATTATATGGTCAGATTCGGCAAACGAACCACTTCAGCCATATCTCGAATTTTACGGATCTCTCCCTCGGAGTTTTTTTCCAAAAATCGTCCCGTTATTCGACCAAACATTTCTGTTTCCAAGCTTACTCTTAGCCAAGTCAAGAATCTGTTTCTTTTTTGATGTTAGGTACTCGGTGACAAAAATTCCCGACCGAGCAATCTTTGACTTACATGCAAACACTTTTCTTGCAATTTCAGCAGACTTGAACGCAACCAACACAGGCAAAGGACGCTTTTTTGCATTTACAATGGTGTCCGAATCAGTATAATTTGCTCGAAATTTAAATACAGAAACTATTGCGGTCGAAGAAAAATCAGAAATTTGCATTTTATCTGTAATCACATTCAATACACACTCAGAGATAGGAAGACCCCCACTATGGTCAACACCATGAAATACGAGCTGATTCAGTCGTTTTTCCTGCTCTATATCATCAAGACGGGTTTCAAGCTGTTCAACCCTCTTTTCCAGGTCTAGGTTCGCGTTTTGAAGAGCACGTAGTTTGTTTTTCAATCTCATCAAACTTAGGTTAGTCGAATACTGAACGAGTATAGAGTCGTGAATCTGAGAAACGATAGAGTCAACCATATCCGCACTATTTGACATTCCAACTTTTTTACATACTTCTTTTTCAATATCATTCCGGATATTGGATTTAAGTGTGTCCAAGTCCGATAAAACAGAGTTTACTGAATTCACCGATGTATCTGGTAAACTCGAACCACTAATCTCAAGATGCTTATGAGGAAAATCAGCTAATTCCGCAAAAGCGTTCGCAACGCCTAATTCATTTTTCTTCTTAGCCTCCTTTGAAATGCCAACAAAGGTCGAAAGCTGTGAGGCTGTTGTTGTCACGATTTCATGGCTTCGGTAACAAAATACAACGTAAGATATTTTATTGTTCTTGGCCTTAATTATGTCCAACACTCGGCAGGGCCATGGTGGATAACTTCTGAATTTTGCTAGAACAACAGCATCCTTTGTGAACTGAACCATTGAAATGTATTATCAAAAAGGCAAAAAAAAAAACTACACTTAACTTTGAATAGGTAGGTCAACGTGAGCTTATGAATCACCTTTTGATCGGTTCATCAGTCCAAATATCCAAAAATTGTATCCAATTTCATTCAAGTTCATTAATTATGTCCAACAAATCATATCCAATTTCATTCAAAAGGTCACTGTGCGTTTGTAGGTAATAGGTTTTAGATAATGTAATACAAATCACACACAGGTCCTTTCGCTTTGAACAACGAATGATAACTGATGGTAACTAGTGGTATCATTAGTATTAGTTATTAGTGATAACTAATGGTATCAAGTTTTTCATTTCAGGTCAACTAGAGGAGGTATGAAAATAAATTAAACAGTACTATTTGTGTCCAAATTTTTAACAGGGTGTATGTTGTTAAAAATTGCTGAAAATTTTTCTCCAGCATACAAATAGCAGGCCAAACTATAAAGTCTTAAAAAACGAAAAGATTTAAAGTATTTTCTTTTTCCCTGAAAAGACTATGTCAATATAAAACGAACAGAAATTAATTAGAAAAACTTTTTCCACAAAATAAGGTTTTTAAAAAAAAGTAAAGAACTCCATTAAACAAAAAATGAGCAAAAATCAAATAATCTACCAAGCGTGAAACTACCACGAATCAGCATCGATAAATAAATGAAACTCAAAACGAGCAGAAATTACAATAATTAACCAAGTCAAACTCAAAACGAGCAGAAATTAACATAAGTTGGGCGCAAAACCCCTATGCCTTCCCAAGGCCAAAACAAAATTTGCACTTTACTGAAATCATGCAAATGAATGTGCATTGCCAGGTTAATATACATATACTGATATTTAGTAATCAGACTATTAATATTATTTGATTTATCAAAGTTATAAAAGTAAAAACATTATATTTTTTTTCCGTAAAGTGCAAGTTTTGTTCTGGCCTTGGGAAGTTAAAATAATAACATATTTATTTACGCTCTCTTCCTATGTAAAAAAAAAAAAAATATTTTCTACACTAGAAACATCAGGGAATAAATTAATTCTGTTGAGTAGTAGGAAGACCATTCTCACGCAAATAAATGTTAAATTTGGATTCAGGATGCAACTTTGACTATAGAGGTAAGTTTGAAATTTACTCTCCCCCCCCCCCTCAACTTGCAATTATATACGCTGATTTGGTATATAGCGGTGGAGTGAAGTGAAATTGCGCCAAAAAGCGATTATTATTTTTGGAGAGAGCATAAGAAAAAGCATCGAGTGTATGTTCACTTTATTCATTGGTCAATAATATGAACAACTCAATATTTACCCATTTTTCATTGTTATTTTCAATTGGCTACAATACTTTTGGTCCTGGATTCATTTCAGAAAGTGTCATTCACCTAAAGGAGGCTCTAGACGGTCAATCATTTTGATCAATAGCTTCCGTCAGTCGATTGTTTACGGTGATTGATAGAAAGTTTGAATGACTCTATCATTTTGCAATCATCAACAGCAGTGTGTTGGATTAGCTTTGGTCGAGATTGAAGGGCTGATTGAAATGTCGATTGAAGATCAATTGAAGCACACGTCAATGGATTGACGGAGGCTTTTGATCAAAATGATTGATCATCTAGGGCCTCGCTAACTCAACTGCTTTACATGATAGCAAGAAGTATCTAAACTACAACTTTAGGCTACCCCATATTTTCCCAATGTACCCTTTTATGTCATTTCGATACTATGGGTCCCATCCAAAGCAAATTCTTGGACCCGTGGCTGGTAAGATAAGATTTTTTTTTTCAGAAAAACTGGGTGTAACAAGCAGAGATGGGCCATTCGCGCTTTAAAAAGGTGCACAGGTCTAAAGTTTTCACATAATTTTATCAGTTTGAGAGTAGACTTTGAAAAGTTTGTTCTGGTTGTTGCTTCTCCATCGCTTCACTGCATGTTGCATACTCACTTTTCCATTTCCAAGAAGATTGGTTGTACCCAACAACTTTTAACTTTTTTCTATAAAAATTGATGTTGAATCTACCACATTTTCACTTGTAATTTATACTTTGATTTACTTCTTCGTAAGTGGTTGAAAATACCAGAAAGGCGCCTCGGGGACGGCCCAGGCAGAGATAACAGAGATCATACCGGCTATTTGTTCTATCTTTTCCTCTTGAATAATTTAATTTGAATTTTTAAAGAGTGCAAAGAGCAAATAATGGGCAAAAAGAGTGTAAATCTGGTCCGTGGAGTGAAAGAGTGCAATGGAAAAGAAGAGTGCATTTCACACGAAAAGTGTAAATTGGCAACCCTGCTATACGATCTTTCAATAACAACCCTACTCAATTTATGTTGATTTACCAAGAAAGGGGCATCCACTTTTAGTATTTTCAACATTTTAAAAAATTGTACTCAGGGCTGTAACCCTGGGAACGAAAAAAAAATCACTTGATTCTCGAAAAAAATCACTAAATCAGCATATAAATAACTAGATTATTTGCTAGAAATCACTAAGAAACACTAAAATTATAATACTCTTTATCCTTGTAACTAATGAGTGTTTTGTTTCTTTAACCTGTTCTTTACAGGTGCACCTACAGGAAGGGGGTAAAATTACCCCCCTAATTGTGAAAAAATATCTTTAGATTGTTGTGTTTTGTCTTCTCAAGCAAAAAATAACCTTGAAATTTGGAAAAATGCCTTTTTGCATCCTTACGCAAAGAATAGAACAAAATCCCTTGCTTCCTCCCTTTATTTTCCCGAATTGACACCCTTGGCGTATACCCAATCACTGAAAATTGGTTATTGGTGATCTAATCGAAATATTAGTTTTTGCTTTTTAATTTTTTTCCTTGACGATCTGAAACCTCCGTTTTTTTCCAAAAAATATAGAAACTTTTCTTTTTACTCTAGTTGAGCTCGTACAATTACTGGGACACCAGCGACAATTTTGAAAATGACCTTTTTATATTTTCATGGAAAAAACGTGCCCCATCCTTCATAAATTTCGATAAGCATCGGTCTTATTGCTTCTTTAATAAATAAATTAAAAAAACAAGTTTTTTAAACTGAAAGTAAGGAGCGACATTAAAACTTAAAACGAACAGAAATTATTCCGTATATGAAAGGGGCTGTCCCCTCCTCAACGCCTCGCTCTTTACGCTAAAGTTTGACTCTGTCTCACAACTTTATTTTTTAAAACAATAAAAAACTTTAGCGTAAAGAGCGAGGCGTTGAGGAGGGGACAGCCCCTTTCATATACGGAATAATTTCTGTTCGTTTTAAGTTTTAATGTCGCTCCTTACTTTCAGTTTAAAAAACTTGTTTTTTTTAATTTAATTTCTGATCGTTTTTTAGTTAATGCAGCTTTTATTTGCATAAAAATTTTACTTTTCTTTTGCTAAATGGATGTCTTTACAAATTAACTTACGTAACTAACTTCTATATTCGTATATTTTTCTTCTGGCAAAAAATACAAAGTTGCAGATTTTTTGCAGATATGAGCTTGAAACCTATGTAATAGGGTTTTCTGATACGCTGAATCTGACGGTGTGATTTTCATTAAAATTCTTTCACTTGTAGGGGATGTTTCCCCCCTCTTTAAAAAATCGAGTAAATTTTCTCAGGCTCGTAGCCTTTGATGAGTAATACTAAACTTAATAAAATTTATATATTTAGGATCAGCATTATAAACACATTCTTTTGATACATTTATTGACATCAAAATTTCGTTTTTAAAAGTTTCGATTACTATTGAGCCGTATCGCTTGTTTTTTTTTTTTTTTGTTTTTTTTTATTACGTATATGTTATTACTTATATGAAGTGGTTCTCCCCTTAGTCAATACCACGCTCTTTACGTTAAAAGTTAAAAAAAAATTGGATTCACAAACCCCTGAATCACAAAGGCCGTTTAATTAGAATAGATAGCTCTTTTGAAAGCACTAAAAAAAAAAAAAACTGTAGCGTAAAGAGCGAGGTATCGACTTGGGGGAGAACCCCCTCACATACGTTATAATTTCTGTTCGTTTTAAGTTCTAATATTCCTTCTTACATTTCAGTTGAAAAAAACTTGTTTTTTTTTATTTAACTTCTGATCGTTTCTTAAATAATGCTTGGAAATCCGGCGCCCCCTTCATAGAAATGTCCCTTACCCCAAAGAAACATCCTCCACGGAAATATTCTCCAGAGTAATCCCCTCCTCTAGCCCCCCCCTCCAGAAAAAATCCTTCCTGAAAATGGTTGTATACTTCCCAATAACCAATAAATAATGCTGGCAAGTCCGGCGCCCCCTTCATGGCAATTTCCCTTCCCCCATGAAAACTTCCTTCATGGAAAGATCCTTCCATATAGCCCCCCACCCTCTCCTTCCCCCACCTACCAGAAAAAAATCTCCTCTGAAAAAGTCTGTATACTTCCCAATAACCAATACTATATGTTAACATTGAGTAAAGTTCATAACTTTCAGCCCTCCCCCTGGGGGCTTCGAGGGATTAAGTCATCCTAAAAGACATATTTATCATATTTTCGACCATGATGAACAAAATGGCTATCTCAAAATTTTGATCGGGTGACTTTGGGAAAAATGAGCGTGGGAGGGGGCCTAGTTGCCCTCCATTTTTTTTGGTCACTTAAAAAGGGCACTAGAACTTTTAATTTCCGTTCCAATGAGCCCTCCCACGATATTCTAGGACCACTGGGTCGATACGATCACCCCTGGGGAAAAAAAAAAAAAAAAAACAAACAAACAAATAAACACGCATCCGTGATCTTTCTTCTGGCAAAAAATGGAAAATTCCACATTTTTGTAGATAGGAGCTTGAAACCTCTACAGTAGGGTTCTCTGATACGCTGAATATGATGGTGTGATTTACATTAAGGTTCTATAACTTTTAGGGGGTCTTTCCCCCTTTTTTCGAAAATCAGCCAAATTTTCTCAGGCGCGTAACTTTTGATGGGTAGCACTAAACTTGATGAAAGTTATATATTGAAATCAGCATTGAAATCTGATTCTTTTGATATATCTATTGGTATCAAAAACCCGTTTTCTAGAGTTTCGGTTACCATTGAGCCGGGTCGCTCCTTACTTACAGTTCGTTACCACGAACTGTTTGAAAAGAAGAGGTAATTGTTAATTATAAGGAAACACACCCAAGAAGTAAAGTTATGTTAATCCTTATGAAATGTGCCAAAGTATGATTAAAATATAATACTTTGGTTTATAATAATATAATTTCGGCTATATATTGGCACTTTAGGGGGGTTTGGGGGTAAAGTAACCTAACTTTGCCCCCACCCCCTTAATGTACAATTATATAGCCAAAGTTATACAAGTCCAATGCATTCTGTCACCCGTTATTTGTCTTTGTGGCTATGAAACTTCAAATTATTCTCAGCATACTTCAATCCCCAGACCTATCCTCGGGGGCTCTGCGGGTCATGTTAATTGTAAAGAAGTAGTTTTGGAACCTTTTAACTATGTTAAACAAAATGACTATCTCAAACTTTTGATCGAACAATTTTTGGGAAAAAAAGGGACGTAGGAGGGGGGCTAGTAGCCGTCTGATCTTTTTGGTCAAATAAAAGGAATACCAGAAATTTTTATTTCCGTCAAGAAAGCCCTCTCCCTATGTTCTAGGACTGTTGTTTCGATACGATCACCCCTGGGAAAAAAACAGCAAATTAGCACGCATCCATGATTTTTCTTTTCGCAAATAATACAAAATTCAACACTTTTGCAGATAGGGGCTTGAAACATCTACAGTCAGGTTCTCTGATACGCAGAATCTATTGGTTTGATTTTAATTAAGATTATTCGACTTTTGGTGGGTGTTTCCTCCCTCTTTCGGAAATCGTGGCAAATTTTCACGTTTTCTTTAGCTTTTTATGGGTAAAACTTAGCTTAATGAATCTTATATATTTGTAATCAACATAAAATTTCGATGATATACCGATTGACATCAAAATTCCGTTTCTAGAGTTTTAGTTACTATTGAGCCTTGTAGCTCCATTCTTACAGTTCGTTACCGCAAACTGTTTTATATATGAGCACATAAATCCAAAAACTTAAAGAACAGGACGTTATCTGCGCTTATTAGGTGTTTTAATTACAAATAAGAGAATTTGGAGAATTATTGGAGTTTCAATTATATATTCGAAATAAAGATTAAAATCATTAGACAATTTTAAGAATAGATACTCCCCCCTTACTCCCAAACGACTTCAATCATCAAAGTCTAGTTATATTACAAATCCTATTATAAAAATCACTAAGTCCTATTTTCTTTTTCAATGACTTCTTTTTACATTTAGATAACTTTATTTAATGTATACCTACCTTCTTATTTTTCAATGACTCCATTTCTGTTCTATTTGCAGATGTAGAGGTTGGATTCATATCCAGCATTTACTCCACTTTCAAAGGTTTTAATAAAAGAAAATCTCATTTAGAACTGATAGATTACAGAGAAAAAAAACATAAATATGAAGACAAAAATTTAACCTGAGCAAATGTTGTGAAACAGGAAGTATAGAACATTTTTGCAATTACCTAGGTTTACATATTATTTTGATGATAACGCTCTGGGGTCTATATCTGATACAGACATATGGTGGTAAATAGAAAGTTTTTAAAGGCGGTATATTTGCATAAATGCTAATCTGGAACATATTAGGAACTTTAGTGAATCACTATAATGTTTTTTTTTTATTAATTAGCTTGTTGTATGATTTATTCGATTGAATCATGATTCTACGCGCGCGTACCATCAAAAATCATTAGTTTTGGGAAAATTTCACTAGTTTTAGAAGAAAAATCACTACCTAGCAGAAAATCATTAGGCAACATAAAAAATAACCGGAAATAGTGATAAATCACTAGGGGTGGCAACCCTGATTGAACTTATTTGCTTTATTCAGGTTTAGAATTCTAAAAATTGAGTCTCGTTTGAATAAACTTCATTAATAAAGCTATATGTAATATAAATAGTAAAAATAGTCTAATTTGCATTAAAATTATTTCTTTATGTTATTACTGTATTATATTTTGCTTTATTGAAAATGATTTTAAAAATTTGTCGGTAAAATATCCCATTAAAATGTCTTTTAGCTTTCTTAATGCTTTAAAACTGAAGCAAATGAAAAGTTAGTGATCATATCTTTTACATTAGACAATGGAATTGGGAGAACTGTCAAAATTGAAACTTTCGCTTAACTAGAGTACTAATAGGGCTGTATCTAGACCCGACGCCACGCCGGCGCATCGACCGAACGCCACCAACGAGAGGCCCGGTTGACCACCACCGAAGTGTTGCAACGCTGCCGGCGTGGCGCACGCGCGCCACCGCCGGCAGAGGCAGCGGCGTTCGCTTGACTTTGAATTAATTTTGCGGCAATTTTTTTATTGCGTCAACCACAAAGTCTGAGCTTTTCTTTTCTCGTGTGGTGAAGTGTTTCGATTTTCGTGATTAGAAATCAAGAAGGGTTTGCACTATCCCTGAATTTTTGGGGATTTCCCCAAAAATCTATGTTGCACTTCGAAAAAAATTGGTTCCCCGAATCCCCAAAAATCACCCAATCACGGTGCCACCCCTAGTGAATTATCACTAGCGACTATCCCTGCCAAATATTAATTTGTATACCATAATTCTTCACTACTCTTTTGTTCGTTAATTTTTGTCTCTTTTGTTACTTTGCATATAAACCTGACAGATACAATTCCAATATACATGGTTCTTCATATGTTGACAAAAGTATCGTCTTTATGAAATTAAATTTAAAAAAAAGTTTTTTAACTGAAAGTTAGGAGCAACATTAAACTTACAACTAAAAGCAATTAATCCATATATGAAAGGGGCTGTCCCCTCCTCAACGCCTCACTCTTTACGCTAAAGTTTTTTTGTTGTTTTAAAAAGTAGAGTGTTGAAAAAGAGTCAAACTTTAGTGTAAAGAGTGAGGCGTTGAGGAGGAGATAGCTCCTTTCATATACAGAATAATTGCTTTTCGTTTTAAGTTTTAATGTCGCTCTTTACTTTTAGTTTAAAAAACTTGTTTTTTATTTAATTTCTGAACACTTTTCAACTAATCCAGGTTCAATTTTGGCTCAGCGAACATGAAAAATTAAAACGCAATTGCATATTAATTTTGGCATATTTATTCCGGATATGAAGGGTCGCCCCTCCTCAAAACCTTGCTCTTTACGCTAAAGCTGTTAGCTCTTTTAAAAAAAGCTTCCTATTCTAATTAAACAGCCCCTGTGTTTCAATTTTAGTAAACAGTCAAACTTTAGCGTAAAAAATAAGGTATTGAGGAGAGAGCAACCCTTCATATATAGCATAATTTCTGCTGGTTTTTAAATAATGCCGGTAAATCTGGCTCATTATATATGAAATATACCCCTTCCCCTAACGGAGAACTCCTCCCTGGAAATTTCATACAGACGGTTCCTTCCTCGCTGAGAATCCCCCCTCTCTCTGTAAAATGGCTTGTGGATGATTCACCGTGAAAAAAATCTCCTTAGCATTTTCTTTATTGGAATAAGAGTTTAATCTATAATCGGTTTCTCGATCACTCCAGAAATATCCCCTTCTGTGGAAATTATTTCCTAGAAAACAGAACGCGTGGATAAAAGCCCCCGGATGATTCCCCGGAACATCTCCATATAAATATTTGGCAAAGAGAATGTAAGACTATTAAGAAAAAAATTCGTATAGTAATTCTGTCAAAACTCCCCAGTGTAACATTCCCCCTAGAATATTCACTTATCAGAAATTTCCCTCCCAAAGTAGTCTCCCCTTAGAAATTCACCCCAAGCACAACCTCTCCCCCCCCCAAAAAAATGGCTGCATACTTCCAATAAAAAAATACTATATGTAAACAATGAGCAAAGTTCTCAACTTGCAACCCTTCCCCCAGGGACTTTGGCGCGCCATGTTGCACCTAAAAACATAGTTATTAGATTTTTTGACTATACTGAACAAATGGCTATCTCAAAATTTCAATCCGATGACTTTGGGAGTAAAAATGAGCATGGGAGCGGGTCTCGTTACCCTTCAATTTTTTGGGTTACTCAAAAAGGGCACTAGAATTTTTGATTTCCGTTCGAATGAACGGAACTTTTGATTTTACCTCTCGCAATATTTTAGGACCACTGGGTAGATACGATCACCCCTGGGAAGAAAGAAACAAAACAAATAAGCACGCATCCGTGATTTTTCTTCTGGTAGAAAAATAAATACAAAATTCCACATTTTTGCATATAGGAGCTTTAATTCTCTACAATAGGGTTATTTGATACGTTGAATCCGATGGCGTGATTTTAATTAAGATTCGATAACTTTAGGGGGTGTTTTCCCCTTTTTTCAAAAATAAAGCAAATGTTCTCAGGCTCGTAACTTCTGTTGGGTAATACTAAAGCTGATGAAATTTATGGATTTGAAATCGGCATAGAAATCCGATTCTTTCTATGTATCTATTGGTATCAACATTGGTATTCGTTTTTCAGAGTTTCGGTTATTATTGAGCCGGGTCACTCCTTACCTACAGTTCGTTACCACGAACTGTTTGATGAGATTAAACTATTTTGAATACAGTTTCCCAATTGCTATAAGATTCTTACACCATTCGAAGTCAAGAATTTTTTTTTTAAATTGAACAGAACGCTTACACTATTTTTTTTTTTTTTTTTAGATAAGATTTATTCGTAATTAATTAATCACACAATTAATACAGTCTTCTAATCCCCCAAAGGCTCCTAGGCCTGTAAAGAGGGGGAATACATACATTTCAGTTAAGCACCAAATCAATAGAATAAAATGTCAAACACATCAAAAATAATTGTATAAATTAAACAGACACCAATCAATGCTAAACGAAAAGGAGACAAAAAAAAGAAAAAAAAAAAACTTTAACGGCAGAAAAAGCTGGAAAGGCAGCTATGCATGTAATAATATTTACTTTAGATAGTTTATGGGCATCATAATTGCAAAACAAAACAAAGAACAGAGAAAAGAAAACAATTTGAAAAACCCAAACAAAAAGCGATTTTAAAGACCCCCCCCCCAAAAAAAAAAGATGCAGGACAATCCTATAAAATAAACCAAAATTCCAAAATATATATTTGAAACCAAGCCACAATAAAATTAGACATACTCAGTACCCCTCACAACAAACATTTCTAACCCAGGCTAGGGTCAACCGCACCCCCTAGAACACATATTAATTTACATTAATATCTATTGTATTTTTGTTTGCATTGATTGTTTATTTAATTTCTGTTCGTTTTAAGTTTCATTTATACTTTCATAGGAAAACATTTTTTTTTTTAAGCTTGATTTTCATATTCAATCTAAGCATTACTCGCTTTAAGAGATCTCTTTATTCATTTATTATATTACTTGTTGTATGTTTTTGCTATGATTGTTTGTTTAATTCCTGTTCGTTTTGGGTTTCATTTATTCTTGAATAGTAATTTCTGGTCGCTTTGAGCTTGAATTTTAAAAGGCATTTGTATCTGCTGAGCGTAAGTTTAAAAGGGCCTTTACTTTGAAAAACTTATTTTTCGGAAAGTTTTTTAAATTAATTTTTGTTCGTTTTTGATTCCAAAAAGTTTCAAGTTTTTAAAAATTCCCTTATTTCAAAATCAAACTTTAAAAAACAAAATAGAATATTCATCAAAGCATCAAAACTGGTATCAAAGTAACAATGTCAAAGTGAAAAAATGGGTTTGTGTCAACCTCGGAGTTTTTATTATCTGATGTTTGAACTATTTTTAACAAAATTGCTATCTTAAAATTTTATCGGATAAGTTTGGGGAAAAAGTGCATGGGGGGAGGGGGCTAATTAACCTTCGGTCTATTTTGGCTCTTTAAAAGTGAACTAAAACTTTCTATTTTCAATCAAATGAGCCCTCTGTGAAGTTTATACGAGTATCCCTTCTATAAGAACCATATATATCCCCAGGGTATAACTTACAACACCTGTCGCTGGGCCTTGGGGGGTAGTGTCGACCTCGGAGTTTTGATGTCTGATGGTTGAACTATGTTTAACAAAATGGTTACCTCAAGTTTTTATCGGATGGGTTTATCCATCCGATAAACCCAAACGCATGGAGAACGAGAGGGGCTAGTTGCCCTCCGATCTTTTTTTACTCTTAGAAAATGAACTACAACTTTTAATTTCCATCCAAATGAACCCTCTCTGAAGTTTATACGAGTATCCCTTTCATAAGAACCACATACGGCCCCAGGACATAGCTTACAATGCCTGCTTCCCCCTGGCCCTGGGGAGATGTGTCGACACCGGAGTTACTTCCCCCTGGCCCTGGGGAGATGTGTCGACACCGGAGTTTTTTGTTATCTAACCTTTGAACTATTTTGAAAAAAAAATCACTCTCTCAAAGTTCTTATCGGATGTGTTTGAGAAAAATAGGGCGTGGCGAGGAGGGCTAGTTGCCCTCTGATCCCTTTTGACTCTTAAGAAGTGAGCGAGAACTTTCAATTTCCAATCATATGAGCCCTCTCTGAAGTTTACACGAGCATACCTTTTATGAGAACCATATATGCCCCCAGAGCAATACTTACAAAGCCTGCCCCGGACCCTGGAGAGGGGGGGGTTGTGTCGACAAAGAAGTTTTTTTTTATCTGACCTTTGAACTATTTTTAACGAAATGGTCATTAGTAAAGGAGTTTTTGTTATATGATCTTTGAACTATTTTTAACAAAATGGCTACCTAAATTTTTTTATCAGATGTATTTGGGAAAAGAGCTTGGGAGGCCAGTTGCCCTCCGATCACTTTTGACTCTAAAAAGGTCACTAGAACTCTCGATTTTCAATCGAATGAGCCCCCTTTGAAGTTTATACGACGACTTCTTCTATATGAAGTGCCTCTGGAAAAAAAACTAATGGAGTGTGGGTGAGTCTAGCTGCCCTCCAATCACTTATGACTCTTAAAAAGTGAATTAAAACTTTCAATTTCTACTCAAGTGAGCCCTCTATGAAGTTTATACGAGTATCCCTTCGATTACAACCATATATACCCCAAGGGCACAACTTACAAAGCCCCCGGGCCCTGGGGGGCTATGTCGACACCAGAGTTTTTTGTTATCTGAACTTTGACCTATTTTTAACAAAATGTCTATCTCAAAATTTTTATCTGATGCATTTAGGGCGTGGAGGAGAGGGGGGGGGCTAGTTGCCCTCCGATCTCCTCTGACTCTTAAAAAGTGAACAAGAACTTTCAATTCCCAATCAAATGAGCCCTCTCCGAAGTTTATACGAGCATCCCATCCATAAGAACTAAATATGCCCCTAGAGCATTACTCATAACGCCTAACTCCGGGCCCTGGCGGGTTACGTCGACAAAGGAATTTTTCTTATTTGAGCTTTGAACTATTTTTAATAAAATGATTATTATAAAAAATTTATTGGATGGGCTTGGGGAAAAAGGGTGTGGGGGGAGGTAGTTGCACTCGGATGTCTTTTGACTCTTAAAATTTTAATTAGAACTTTCAATTTCCAATCAAATGAACCCTCTCTGAAGTTTATACGAGCATCCCTTTCATAAGAACCATATACGCCCCCAGGATAACACTTACAACGCCTATCCCCCAGGCCCTGGGGGAGATTTTTGTTATCTAATTTTTGAACAATATCCAAAAACTGGCTATCTCAAAATTTGTAGCGGATGGGTTTGGGGCAAAAAGAACATGGGGGGCTAGTTGCCTTTAACTCTCTTGACTCTTGAAAAGTGAACTAGAACTTTCAATTTCCAATCAAATGAGCCCTCTATGAACTTTATACGAGCATCCCTTTCATAATAACCATACATGCCCTTAGGGTATAACTTAGAACGCCTTCCCCTGGGCCCTGGGAGGTTGTATTGACACCGGGATTTTTTTTTATCCAACCTTTGAACTATTTTTAACAAAATATCTATTTCAAAATTTTCATCAGATGGGTTCGGAAAAGGAAGGCGTGGGGGGGGGGGGGGCTAGCTGCGCTCGGACCTCTTTTGACTATTTAGAAGTGAGCTCGAACTTTCAAGTTCCAATCAAAGGAGCCCTCTCTGAAGTTTATACGAGCATCCCTTTCATAAGAACCATATATGCCCCTGAGCACAACTTACGACGCCTGCCTCTGGGTCCTGGGGGTTGTGACGACACCTGAGTTTTTGTTATCTGGCTTTTGAGCAATTTTTAACTTAATGGCTATCTCAAATTTCTATTGGATGCATTTGGGGAAAAGGGGCTTCGGGCAGGGATAGTTCTCACCAATCTCTTTTGACTCTAAAAAACTGAACTAAAACTTTCAATTTCCAATCAAATGAGCCATCTCTGAAGTTTATACGAGCATCCCTTCAATAAGAACCTGCTAGGGGACTGTGTCGACCCCGGAGTTTTCTTTATATGGTCTTTGAACTATTTTTAAAAAAAGCTATCTCAAAGTTCTTATCGGACGGGTTTGAGAGAAACGGGCGTGGAGGGGGGGGGGCTATGTGCCCTCCAATCTCTTTTGACTCTTAAAAAGTGAACTAGAACTTTCAATTTCCAACCAAATGAGCCCTACTTGAAGTTAATACGAGCATTCCTTCCATAAGACCCATATATGTCCCCAGGGTATAACTTACAACGCCTACCCTTGGGCCCTTGGGGGTTGTATCGACACCAGCATTTTTGTTATATGATCTTTGAACTATTTTTTAACAAAATAGCAATCTTAAAATTTTTATTGGATTCATTTGGAAAAAAAAGTTTGGGGAGGGGGAAGCTGGTTACCCACCGATATCTTTTGACACTTAAAAAGTGAACTAGAACTTTCAATTTCCAATCAAATGAGCCCTATCTGAAGTTTATACGAGCATTCTTTCCATAAGAAGCATATATGTCCCCAGGGCATAACTTATAACCCTTGCCCCTGAAGAATGTGGGGGGAGTGTCCTGCTCAAACATATAATTTCCAGAACTCTCAACTACTTTGAACAAAATGGCTATATTAAAATTTTGATTAGATGTGTTTGGGGAAAAGGTGGGCGTGGAAGGGGTCTTAGTTGCCTTCCAATCACTTTCGACTATTAAAAAGGGAACTAGCCAGTTAAATTTCCAATCGAATGAGCCCTTTCTGAAGTTTCTATGCCAAAGCTTTCTATACAAAACCTTATATGCCCCCAGGGCATAACTTACAACCCTTGCTCTGAGGGCTCGGGGGGGGGGGGGGGTTGTTATCCTCAAAGACCTAGTTTCCTGAATTTTCAACTACATTGAACAAAATGGCTATCTCAAAATTTTGATTGGATGTGTTTAGGGAACTGGTGGTCGAATAAGGGGTTTCAGTTGCCTTCCAATCACTTTTGACCATTAAATAGGGCACTAGAACTCTTGATTTTCAATCGATGGAGCCCCCTTTGAAGTTTCTACGACGACCCCTTCCATATGAAGTGCCTCTGGGAAAAAAATAATAAATAATAATAAAAAAAAGCATTGGAGCCGTACGGCCTTTACTTCAGGTAACGGTATAGCGTTGCCTCTGATTGATCTGCTTCTGGAGTTTTATTTTTGTAGCACAAAGTTGGTACAAGCTACAGTAAGGTATGCGTGCAATAAACTGAGTGTGTAGAGGACAATTCGCCTTTTTGCTTTCATATATTTTTTGCTTTCAGTAACGCACTAGTCACTTTTACGACGGGACACACGGAGGGTTGGTAATATTTGTTTGTTCACAAGGCTCTTATTTTGCTTTTGACCTAAACTTATGTGTAGATTATCTGATATACCGATTGTAATTTTCTTGTTTTATCCATAATAGCGCTATAATAGGGCATAATAAGGTTACAATAGCGTTCGCTATTTTTGGGCTCGTGATTGTGCCGGTTTGGGCTACATGTTCTGCCAAAAAACCTGGCAACTATGTGATCCTAAATTTCACAGCTCCTCAAAAATTATTCCAATTAACATAAAGTTTGATTTTTTTTTTTTCCTTCAAACCTGCTATGAAATTCCGATTAATTAATAGTTTTTATTTACCAATAATTTTCTGAACAAAGAAAAAACTCTGACAAAAGAAAATCTGAGCAAACATCATTAACTATACTGTATTTAATATTCTGTTTATTCCAAAAATCTTTATTTAACTTACAACGTATTTTAAAAGCTTTTATGAAAAAATCCAGAACAATTAAATAAATGCGTCGAAAGTCTAAATTTTATTTGAGATGAACCCTAAGAAAAGGAAAACATTAGAGCCAGTGACCTATAGCCCTATTGACGAAAAGTGGAGTCCCGGAAAAGTATATCAAGCAGTTTGTGTAACGAAATGTAAGTAAGGAGCGACCCGGCTCAATAGTAACCGAAACTTTAAAAAAGGAATTTTGATACCAATAGATACATCACAAGAATCAGATTTTTATGCTCATTTCAAATATACAAGTTTCTTCAAGTTTAATATTACCCAACAAAAGTTACGCTCCTTGGAAAATTTGCCTTGTTTTAAAAAAGGGTGAAAACCCCCTAAAAGTCATAATACCTTAATGAAAATCCCACCATCAGATTCAGCGTATCAGAAAACCCTACTGTAGAGGTTTCAAGCTCTTATCTGCAAACATGTGGAATTTTGTATTTTTTGCCAGAATATCATGGATGCGTGTTCATTGGTTTTTTTGTGTTTTTTTTTTTCAGGGGTGAGCGTATCGAACCAATGGTCCCAAAATGTCATGGGAGGGCTCATTCAAACGAAAATTAAAAGTTCTAGTGCCCTTTTTAAGTGACCCACAAAATGGAGGGCAACTAGGCCCCCTCCCAAACTCATTTTTTCCCAAAACCACCCGATCAAAAGTTTGAGATAGCCATTTTGTTCAGCATGGTCGAAAAATATAATAACTACGCCTTTGAGCATGACTTAATGTCCCACAGTCCCCAGGGGTAGGGCTACAAGTTTTGAACTTTGCCCAATGTTTACATCACAGTTCATATAATTATCCAGTATGATCATTCCCTATCTCGCCCATTATAAAAACCCGAACTGGGGTGCCAGTGCTCCAGAGAACGTAGAAACATAAGCGGCGTCAGATCTTTTCATGGGTAGACAAGTCAGACGCGAAACAATCGGAAACAAGTGGAAACCCGCTATTACGAATGATGCACTTTACGCGAAACAATCGGAAACAAGTGGAAACCCGCTATTAATAACTGCACGAAGAAGTGAGAGGAGCTTTTTGTTCGCACCGAGAACGAAGACCAGAAATGATCTGCGATAAGCTTACTGGATAATTATATGAACTGTGGTTTACATATAGTATTGGTTATTGGAAAGTATACAGAAGTTCTCAGGGGGAATTTTTTGTAGTGGGGGGGCGTGGATAGGGGTTTACGTGGGAGGATCTTTCCATGGAGGAAGTTTTCATGGCGAAAGGGACATTGCTGTGAAGAGGGTGCCAGATTTTCCAGCATTATTTAAAGAACGATCAAAAATTAAATACAAAAAAAAACAAGTTTTCAACTGAAAAACTTTCAGCATCAAAACCTAAAACGAACAGAAACTATTACATATGTGATTGGGTTTGCCTCCTAGTCAATACCTCACTTTTTACGCTAAAGTTTTCTTAGTACTTTCATCAGAGCTATTTATTCTAATTAATTAAAAAAAAACTTTCCGAAAAATAAGTTTTTCAAAGAAAAGTAATGCGAACAAACATGCAATATATATTAATGTAAATAAATAAATAAATCTTAAAACGAGTGAAACTTAAATTAAATATGCAAATCAAGTTTGAATCGAATAAAAATAACCACAAACAAGAGTTTGGGTATCGCCTCACTGCAGAAGCCTAGAACCTACTGCGTCATTGGCGCCTTACTGAAAACTATATGAGTCTTGAACAGTCTTGGAAAGTATAAACAAAATCAAATTGAATATTAGATATATAAATGATATTAATTGTTGAAAGATCCATCAGTTCAAGATTTTTTTTTCACTGCAATTTTTGTTTTCATTTTCAATGCTGTAAGAACTGG
The DNA here is from genome assembly GCA_027921565.1 of Artemia sinica. Lineage (NCBI taxonomy): Eukaryota > Metazoa > Arthropoda > Branchiopoda > Anostraca > Artemiidae > Artemia > Artemia sinica. The sequence continues at coordinate 215,911 of CM051266.1, forward strand.
CAAAGAATAAATTTGTAATATACGAGTAATTCGTTTTCAGTGAAGGGCCAATGACGCAGAAGGCTTTAGGTTTTTACAGTTAAAGAAGGGGGCAGTATCCAAATTTTGTTTGTAGTGAAACTATATTTGTCTTGACCAATCTTGAAAAGAACTAATAAATTAAACTGATATTTGATGTATAATGATATTAATTTCTGAAAGCTCATCAGTTCTAAAATTTATTGTAATTTTAATATTTATTTTCAATATTAAGTACAAAAGAAAATATTTGTGTGGTAAAGCTTTCTAATTTAGTTAATTATTAATTTAGTAAAAATATATAAGACGCAAATATGAAGTTTTGAAATACCACTTTTTATTAAGATAAGGAACATATCCTGCTAAGTTCTGTTTAACGGGAAATTGAGAAATTACCACTTCCTAGCGATTACATGGGAAGGTGTGGTTGATAAAAATGCATAAAAGATACATTTTATCGGAAGGGAAAATCTTATACTAACTTTATGCCGGACTGACCTCTGGTCCGTTGTTTTTAGAAATACCTTGGAACTTTGTCTTATCATTGTAAGTGTCTAAGTATCTATTTATATATTATTGTTGTTTTTTGAGACTTGTGGTCTACTTGGGACAGCCAGTCCCAGTAGACAGAATATTTCCGATTATATTATATGTTAAATGAATAAAAGTATTGTATTTTAGACAACCTCTCTACAATCTACCTTTAGCCCCTCGAACACGTCACAACAACTGGTGGCATTGCGGAAAAACTTGGTCGAGGAGACTAAATAAGGTTGCAAAATTAAAAAAAATCGAAATGACCGGATTAGAAGGGGAAAGTAAATGTACTTTTCTTTTAGCGGCGGTCAAATTAGCAAAACTTCGAGCAGTTTTGCTCGAACTTTGGCTATTAGAAATAGATTTGTATCCCCTCAAAGATTTGGGTACAATAGATAAAATGGAAAAAAGGCTCGATCAAGAATTGTAAAATAGAAAAAAATACAGTATCTAGTTTTTAGCAAGTAGAAGCAAGTGTATAATTAGTAGTTATTTTTTAGTGTTAGTAATAAATGCAATGTAGTAGTGCTGTATATTACTAAATAATAAAGTATTTGTACCGTGAATTGAAAGAATAAAATAAAAGATAATACTTAAAGAAAAACAAAATCTAGCTGGACCGATGAAACGTTGGTAGAAACAGAAGAATTTTAGGCATAATAGTAGCAAATAGGGTCCTAATTCAGCCTTACTACAGGTACAAGCTATGGACCTATTGTTCAAGGATAACACTGCTAAAATTTAGCAAAGGAAGCACATAAATTGTGGTCCGAACAATTATAGGTTAGAAGCTGCCATTTCCGAGTGTTTTAGGAGTAGAGATGCTTCGAAAATATGGCATCTTACGACGTAATAAGCAATAGAATTACCTTTGTTAAAGCTAACAAATACTAGGTTAGTTATGTAGTTTCACAAGCAAAGGGAAGGAAAAGATATATAAATATATATAATTAAAGTACTTGAGGAAAGGGATGGAAAAAAACGAGAAAAGTAACGTTATAAGTAAGAAAACAAATGTGGAAGCTTAGCAAAAGTCGCCGAAGGAAGCAAAAAAAAAAAAAGAGTTGTTGCCCAGCTCTGATGGGAACTCTGCATAAGGCGAGAAATTCGGTGAAAGAAACCGTTAATCACAGAAAATGGAGGCATGGGGATAGGTCTTAAAAGGGTCTCCTTTACCTACACAGAGGACCTTCATCTGAATAGTGGTGTTAGAAAAAGTTCAAATTCTGAATTAGCCGCACAAAATGCGTCCGAAGAAAGTTCTAATTTAAATTTTAACCATGGCTGCTTTCGAGCCATGTTGATGTAAAGCTACCAGTGTATGAAAAACTGCTATGCTTGTTTACATAGAATATAAGCCACATTAGGACAAACAGAGAAGGCAATGCATCCTTTTGGGATAGCTAATATTGATAATTCTGGTCCGCTCTTACAGTTACTCAATGACGAACCATCCTCAAGTCTAGTCTAATTATAAATCAGTACAGTTTAGTCGAACAGACAAAATAGAAAAAAAAAGTGGAAAAAAAAGCTATGAAAAAACTTACAAAAAGGATGAAAAGTCATTATATCCTTAAAGATATAAAAAATTTCCATAAAAAACTTTACTAATCCTTAGAGAGAAGTTGACACAAAACGGAGAATTTCACCAACAGATAAAGACAGCTACGAACAGGGCAGAGATTAAAGGATACTCTACCCCAAATTCCCGCGGCCATCCTGACAAGTCGGGAACTTAGTGTGAAAAAATTCACTTATTTAAGCACAAAATTATAAACTATCACATTGACACGGAAACGAACAATTCAAAATGAACAGAAGATTCTCATTTTGTCCAATTAGTCGTTATCAGAAGAGTAATTCCGCTTTAAAGAGATTAGTTCCTTCATGAAATCTGCCAAATATTTTAGAATTTTATAGACGTAATAATTAAGATCGAAATAGAGTTATAAATATTATAGCTTGAAAAAAAATTTACAACCAGATCATCGCCAGAATTGCATTTCAATAGGACATATTATTGTTTAAAATAAAAATTCTTAGACTGGAAAGACCTTAAATTAGAAAACAAGCTGCTAATTTAATACAGTATTTTACGATAAGGGTGCACATTAATGGCCGTATGTGGGAAAACTGTTCTTGACATGTATTGTTTTTATACGTGCTTATCAAAAAAAAATGTAGCTTTCATTTGACTATTCCTAATGCTGATGAATTGAAGTAAATCCTGTCACGATTAAGGCAATTATGTCGCGCAAGAACCTAACTAAAAATGCTCTAAAGATCAACTGGAAAACACAGTGCGTTTAGAACACTAAATAAATACTTTTTGACGGAGACCAAAAAAAAAACCACACAGGTTGTGACAATAGACAACTCTCCACCCCTTAAAATATGGAGGAACGTTGGGAACATAAAGGAAACATAAGGAACATTTTTGCTGGAAAGATCTAATGAATAAAACAGGAAACATATAAATATAGGTTTAGAAAAGGACTGTAGTACTGAAAAAGCTGAAAAAGACTTGAAAAAACCCTTAGGCTTCATTGAAGTAAATAATGAAAAAAAAAAGAAAAAAAGGGTTCAAGTTGAAAATATAGCCAGACGGAAGTGAAGTAAAAGAAATTGGGTGACAAAAAGACACAAGTTGAAGTCGAAATTTAAGGCAAGACCACTTAAAGTTGGGAAGTTAAAGCGAAAACAGTTATGTTCGCTTATATATCTTAAAAAAAACTACCGTACGTAAAAAAAAGATATATGGAGATAAGGATATATTCCTTGTAAAAGAACCACCTTTTTACTAAAGGGAAGAGCCTATGGGAAGATTGTGGCTACAAATAAAGAGTGTAGATATACATAATATATTGTTGTGTTTCGTGTTCTTAATAAACCTATTAGATTGAACAAAATCACAAGGAAAACTGCTGTTGAACCTACCAGACGCTTTTTTTTATGGTGATCAAGCACCAAATAGATATTACTGAGGTGAGGGCACAACAAGAAGGTAAAAAGTCAGAAAATTCCATCTCAAGCTTTTTCAAACTGATTCTCAAGCTACAAATTTAGCTATTGTTGAATATAATTTTGAAAAAAAAGATATATATTCTTTTAGAAAAGGATAAACCTTGAATATGTGAATTACTACAGTTAAACCTAGTATTATGCAAAAAAAAAACTTGTCTCAGGTTTTTGACAACCCTTGAGCACACGTAGCGCGTAGCGCATAGACGTAGTGTGAGTTTTTTTGCGCATCATAGCGCATAGAACTGTAATTACATTTGCAAACTCGTGTTACTAAGAAATGAACAATAAATCGCTCCCCGGAAAAAAAAACTTACCTAGATGGAAATAGAAAGAATACTTATTATAAAGGCTTATTAGCCTCAACTTGGTGATATTTCATAACTGCTATCGTGATTATGGGATTAATTATATATGTTTTTAAATATTAATATTATGGGAAACATCAAACTCGTGGAGGGAAGGATGTAAGAACTCCTGTCTGCAAAAACCTTAATCTATCGCAAAGAAACTAATTATTAAAAAAAAAAAATATGTTATCCACAACCGCAGACAATTCGGTTGGCACTATGATTTCATAAATATGAAAGTAAAAGAGAAATCTATGATTGATAATGAAGCGATTTTATTACTGTGTCAGCAATAATACTTGTTACTGTAAATAAATTAGCAATTTGAGTGTTTACTGATGAAAAAAAGAGTTATACCACTTTTTAGTGTTGCTTTGCGAAAAATCGACTTTAAAAAAAAAGATGCTTGATGCTTTAAAGTAACTTCTAAAACTTAAACCAAATATATTTTTAGGTAAAAGTTTTTTTGTTACTTAACATACTTGTGTAAGCTATTACACAATACTTATATATATATATACTATGTTTTAATTTACTTTAAATTTTAACTAGTGATTTAATGTATATGTAAAGGTTTGACTTCGAGTCAACGTATAAATACTTTTTATTGTGAAATGGTCCGCTAAGTATTAAGTTTGAAAAGAATGATCCAGCAAGAAACATAATGTTTCGATTTAAGCGGGATATTATTTTTGGAGTAATTAAAAAAGAGGAGAAAGTAATTAAAAGTAGTTAACTTTCGAAGGCATTGATATATACGAAAATTGAGTGTTTCATTCTGCTATATATGTAAAAATATATGCTTTATATGTATACTAATGTGGATATTTATTTTAGATACAGCATTAGCTATTTTTTTTGGAAATCAAATTTTTCATAACATCCTTTTGGATCCATTTCTCAATCATTTCTTTGACGCATTTTTGGAAAGTAGCAAATTTCAAAGCCAGTTCAATTATATCCTGATACTATCATCAGGAACCAAACCATACTTGATCAACTGATATTTGGAAACTATAGCAGAAATACAGACTTTACTACATGTTCATCAAAAGTGAGATAAAATCAGAACTTACTTTAAGCCTAGATATTGTGCTACATAACCCAAATGGCTTATGTTATTGAAATATGTGAAAATGGTTTGTGCTGGAAAAATATGTGAAAATTTAAAAATCAATAATGTTATATGTAATTTACCCAAGGTATTTCTAAAACGAAAAAATAAACGGTATATCAACCACATCACACAGATAAATTGAATTATAATGGGAATTAAATTTAAACTCGAATAATTCATAAACTTGTCTAATATAACTTGAAATCTAATTTAAGCAAAACCACTAACATTATGTTTAAGCGGCTTGGGGTCAAGTTAAAACAAAAGATGCATATGAAGAGGGTAAACGAGTAGTTGTCAGTCCTAGAGACAGAGAAAAAGAGAAACAAGGATGAATTTCAAATTGAAATCCTTCGACAAAAAAAAGAACATGGCCTATATTGGACCAGAAACACAACCCTAAGGAAACCCATTGAGGGTAGATGCACATAATGACCCAAAGATGGCAGCATAATAGCTGTAAACAAAATTAAGTTGTTTTAAAAGTAAAATATTGAGAATTGGGACAATTCTTCTTTAAATGGGGAGTATTGTGGTAAAGCTTTCTAATTTAGTTAATTATTAATTTAGTAAAAATATATAAGACGCAAATATGAAGTTTTGAAATACCACTTTTTATTAAGATAAGGAACATATCCTGCTAAGTTCTGTTTAACGGGAAATTGAGAAATTACCACTTCCTAGCGATTACGTGGGAAGGTGTTGTTGATAAAAAATGTATAAAAGATACATTTTATCGGAAGAGAAAATCTTATACTAACTTTATGCCGGACTGCCCTCTGGTCCGTTGTTTTTAGAAATACCTTTGAACTTTGTCTTATCATTGTAAGTGTCTAAGTATCTATTTATATATTATTGTTGTTTTTGAGACTTGTGGTCTACTTGGGACAGCCAGTCCCAGTAGACAGAAAAAAATCCGATTATATTATATGTTAAATGAATAAAAGTATTGTATTTTAGACAACCTCTCTACAATCTACCTTTAGCCCCTCGAACACGTCACAACAACTGGTGGCATTGCGGAAAAACTGGGTCGAGGAGGAGACTAAATAAGGTTGCAAAATTAAAAAAAAAATCGAAATGACCGTATTAGAAGGGGAAAGTAAATGTACTTTTCTTTTAGCGGCACTCGAATTAGCAAAACTTCGAGCAGTTTTGCTCAAACTTTGGCTATTAGAAATAAATTTGTATCCCCTCAAAGATTTGGGTACAATAGATAAAATGGAAAAAAGGCTCGATCAAGAATTGTAAAATAGAAAAAAAATACAGTATCTAGTTTTTAGCAAGTAGAAGCAAGTGTATAATTAGTAGTTATTTTTTAGTGTTAGTAATAAATGCAATGTAGTAGTGCTGTATATTACTAAATAATAAAGTATTTGTACCGTGAATTGAAAGAATAAAATAAAAGATAATACTTAAAGAAAAACAAAATCTAGCTGGACCGATGAAACGTTGGTAGAAACAGAAGAATTTTAGGCATAATAGTAGCAAATAGGGTCCTAATTCAGCCTTACTACAGGTACAGGCTATGGACCTATTGTTCAAGGATAACACTGCTACAATTTAGCAAAGGAAGCACATAAATTGTGGTCCGAGCAATTATAGGTTAGAAGCTGCCATTTCCGAGTGTTTTTAGGAGTAGAGATGCTTCGAAAATATGGCATCTTACGACGTAATAAGCAATAGAATTACCTTTGTTAAAGCTAACAAATACTAGGTTAGTTATGTAGTTTTACAAGCAAAGGGAAGGAAAAGATGTATAAATATATATAATTAAAGTACTTGAGGAAAGGGATGGAAAAAAAACGAGAAAAGTAACGTTATAAAGTAACAAAACAAATGTGGAAGCTTAGCAAAAGTCGCCGAAGGAAGCAAAAAAAGAGTTGTTACCCAGCTCTGATGGGAACTCTGCATAAGGCGAGAAATTCGGTGAAAGAAACCGTTAATCACAGAAAATGGAGGCATGGGGATAGGTCTTAAAAGGGTCTCCTTTACCTACACAGAGGACCTTCATCTGAATAATGGTGTTAGAAAAAGTTCAAATTCTGAATTAGCCGCACAAAATGCGTCCGAAGAAAGTTCTAATTTGAATTTTAAACCATGGCTGCTTTCGAGCCATGTTGATGTAAAGCTACAAGTGTATGAAAACTGCTATGCTTGTTTACATAGAATATAAGCCACATTAGGACAAACAGAGAAGGCAATGCATCCTTTTGGGATAGCTAATATTGATAATTCTGGTCCGCTCTTACGGTTACTCAATGACGAACCATCCTCAAGTCTAGTCTAATTATAAATCAGTACAGTTTAGTCGAACAGACAAAATAGAAAAAAAAGTGGAAAAAAAAGCTATGAAAAAACTTACAAAAAAGGATGAAAAGTCATTATATCCTTAAAGATATAAAAATTTCCAAAAAAAACTTCACTAATCCTTAGAGAGAAGTTGACACAAAGCGGAGAATTTCACCAACAGATAAAGACAGCTACGAACAGGGCAGAGATTAAAGGATACTCTACCCCAAATCCCGCGGCCATCCTGACAAGTCGGGAACTTAGTGTGAAAAAATTCACTTATTTAAGCACAAAATTATAAACTATCACATTGACACGGAAACGAACAATTCAAAATGAACAGAAGGCTTCTCATTTTGTCCAATTAGTCGTTATCAGAAGAGTACTTCCGCTTTAAAGAGATTAGTTCCTTCATGAAATCTGCCGAATATTTTAGAATTTTATAGACGTAATAATTAAGATCGAAATAGAGTTATAAATATTATAGCTTTAAAAAAAATTTACAACCAGATCATCGCCAGAATTGCATTTCAATAGGACATATTATTGCTTAAAATAAAAATTCTTAGACTGGAAAGACCTTAAATTAGAAAACAAGCTGCTAATTAGTACAGTATTTTACGATAAGGGTGCACATTAATGGCCGTATGTGTGAAAACTGTTCGTGACATGTATTGTTTTTATATGTGCTTATCAAAAAATGTAGCTTTCATTTGACTATTCCTAATGCTGATGAATTGAAGTAAATCCTGTCACGATTAAGGCAATTATGTCGCGCAAGAACCTAACTAAAAATGCTCTAAAGATCAACTGGAAAATACAGTGCGTTTAGAACACTAAATAAGTACTTTTTGACGGAGAACCAAAAAAAAACCACACAGGTTGTTACAATAGACAACTCTCCATCCCTTAAAATATGGAGGAACGTTGGGAACATAAAGGAAACATAAGGAACATTTTTGCTGGAAAGATCAAATGAATAAAACAGGAAACATATAAATATAGGTTTAGAAAAGGACTGTAGTACTGAAAAAGCTTAAAAAGACTTGAAAAAACCCTTGGGCTTCATTGAAGTAAATAATAAAAAAAAAGGAAAAAAAGGGTTCAAGTTGAAAATATAGCCAGACGGAAGTGAAGTAAAAGAAATTGGGTGACAAAAAGACACAAGTTGAAGTCGAAATTTAAGGCAAGACCACTTAAAGTTGGGAAGTTAAAGCGAAAACAGTTATGTTCGCTTATATATCTTAAAAAAAAAAAACTACCGTACGTAAAAAAAAGATATATGGAGATAAGGATATATTCCTTGAAAAGAACCACCTTTTTACTAAAGGGAAGAGCCTATGGGAAGATTGTAGCTACAAATAAAGAGTGCAGATATACATAATATATATTTTTGTGTTTCGTGTTCTTAATAAACCTATTAGATTGAACAAAATCACAAGGAAAACTGCTGTTGAACCTACCAGACGCTTTTTATGGTGATCAAGCACCAAATAGATATTACTGAGGTGAGGGCACAACAAGAAGGTAAAAAGTCAGAAAATTCCATCTCAAGCTTTTTTCAAACTGATTCTCAAGCTACAAATTTAGCTATTGTTGAATATAATTTTGAAAAAAAAGATATATATTCTTTTAGAAAAGATAAACCTTGAATATGTGAATTACTACAGTTAAACCTAGTATTATGCAAAAAAAACTTGTCTCAGGTTTTTGACAACCCTTGAGCACACGTAGCGCGTAGCGCATAGACGTAGTGTGAGTTTTTTTTGCGCATCATAGCGCATAGAACTGTAATTACATTTGCAAAACTCGTGTTACTAAGAAATGAAACAATAAATCGCTCCCCGGAAAAAAAACTTACCTAGATGGAAATAGAAAGAAACACTTATTATAAAGGCTTATTAGCCTCAACTTGGGGATATTTCATAACTGCTATCGTGATTATGGGATTAGTTATATATGTTTTTAAATATTAATATTATGGGAAACATCAAACTCGTGGAGGGAAGGATGTAAGAACTCCTGTCTGCAAAAACCTTAATCTATCGCAAAGAAACTAATTATTAAAAAAAAAAATATGTTATCCACAACCGCAGACAATTCGGTTGGCACTATGATTTCATAAATATGAAAGTAAAAGAGAAATCTATGATTGATAATGAAGCGATTTTATTACTGTGTCAGCAATAATACTTGTTACTGTAAATAAATTAGCAATTCGAGTGTTTACTGATGAAAAAAAAAATAAGAGTTATACCACTTTTTAGTGTTGCTTTGCGAAAAATCGACTTTAAAAAAAAAGCTTGATGCTTTAAAGTAACTTCTAAAACTTAAACCAAATATATTTTTAGGTAAAAGTTTTTTTGTTACTTAACATACTTGTGTAAGCTATTACACAATACTTATATATATATACTATGTTTTAATTTGCTTTAAATTTTTAACTAGTGATTTAATGTATATGTAAAGGTTTGACTTCGAGTCAACGTATAAATACTTTTTATTGTGAAATGGTCCGCTAAGTATTAAGTTTGAAAAGAATGATCGAGCAAGAAACATAATGTTTCGATTTAAGCGGGATATTATTTTTGGAGTAATTAAAAAAGAGGAGAAAGTAATTAAAAGTAGTTAACTTTCGAAGGCATTGATATATACGAAAATTGAGTGTTTCATTCTGCTATATATGTAAAAATATATGCTTTATATGTATACTAATGTGGATATTTATTTTAGATACAGCATTAGCTATTTTTTTTTGGAAATCAAATTTTTCATAACATCCTTTTGGATCCATTTCTCAATCATTTCTTTGACGCATTTTTGGAAAGTAGCAAATTTCAAAGCCAGTTCAATTATATCCTGAAACTATCATCAGAAAACCAAACCATACTTGATCAACTGATATTTGGAAACTATAGCAGAAATACAGACTTTACTACAAGTTCATCAAAAGTGAGATAAAATCAGAACTTACTTTAGGCCTAGATATTGTGCTACATAACCCAAATGGCTTATGTTATTGAAATATGTGAAAATGCTTTGTGCTGGAAAAATATGTGAAAATTTAAAAATCAATAATGTTATATGTAATTTACCCAAGGCATTTCTAAAACGAAAAATAAACGGTATATCAACCACATCACACAGATAAATTGAATTATGATGGGAATTAAATTTAAACTCGAATAATTCATAAACTTGTCTAATATAACTTGAAATCTAATTTAAGCAAAACCACTAACATTATGTTTAAGCGGCTTGGGTCAAGTTAAAACAGAAGATGCATATGAAGAGGGTAAACGAGTAATTGTCAGTCCTAGAGACAGAGAAAAAGAGAAACAAGGATGAATTTCAAATTGAAATCCTTCGACAAAAAAAAGAACATGGCCTATATTGGACCAGAAACATAACCCTAAGGAAAACCCATTGAGGGTATATGCACATAATGACCCAAAGATGGCAGCATAACAGCTGTAAACAAAATTAAGTTGTTTTAAAAGTAAAATATTGAGAATTGGGACAATTCTTCTTTAAATGGGGAGTATTTTGGTAAAGCTTTCTAATTTAGTTAATTATTAATTCAGTAAAAATATATAAGACGCAAATATGAAGTTTTAAAATACCACTTTTTATTAAGATAAGGAACATATCCTGCTAAGTTCTGTTTAACGGGAAATTGAGAAATTACCACTTCCTAGCGATTACGTGGGAAGGTGTGGTTGATAAAAATGTATAAAAGATACATTTTATCGGAAGAAAAAAATCTTATACTAACTTTGTGCCAGACTGACCTCTGGTCCGTTGTTTTTAGAAATACCTTTGAACTTTGTCTTATCATTGTAAGTGTCTAAGTATCTATTTATATATTATTGTTGTTTTTGAGACTTGTGGTCTACTTGGGACAGCCAGTCCCAGTAGACAGAATATATCCGATTTATATTATATGTTAAATGAATAAAAGTATTGTATTTTAGACAACCTCTCTACAATCTACCTTTAGCCCCTCGAACACGTCACAACAACTGGTGGCATTGCGGAAAAAACTGGGTCGAGGAGACTAAATAAGGTTGCAAAATTAAAAAAAAAATCGAAATGACCGTATTAGAAGGGGAAAGTAAATGTACTTTTCTTTTAGCGGCACTCGAATTAGCAAAGCTTCGAGCAGTTTTGCTCGAACTTTGGCTATTAGAAATAGATTTGTATCCCCTCAAAGATTTGGGTACAATAGATAAAATGGAAAAAAGGCTCGATCAAGAATTGTAAAATAGAGAAAAAATACAGTATTTAGTTTTTAGCAAGTAGAAGCAAGTGTATAATTAGTAGTTATTTTTTTAGTGTTAGTAATAAATGCAATGTAGTAGTGCTGTATATTACTAAATAATAAAGTATTTGTACGTGAATTGAAAGAATAAAATAAAAGATAATACTTAAAGAAAAACAGAATCTAGCTGGACCGATGAAACGTTGGTAGAAACAGAAGAATTTTAGGCATAATAGTAGCAAATAGGGTCCTAATTCAGCCTTACTACAGGTACAGGCTATGGACCTATTGTTCAAGGATAACACTGCTACAATTTAGCAAAGGAAGTACATAAATTGTGGTCCGAACAATTATAGGTTAGAAGCTGCCATTTCCGAGTGTTTTAGGAGTAGAGATGCTTCGAAAATATGGCATCTTACGACGTAATAAGCAATAGAATTACCTTTGTTAAAGCTAACAAATACTAGGTTAGTTATGTAGTTTCACAAGCAAAGGGAAGGAAAAGATATATAAATATATATAATTAAAGTACTTGAGGAAAGGGATGGAAAAAAAACGAGAAAAGTAACGTTATAAGTAAGAAAACAAATGTGGAAGCTTAGCAAATTTCGCCGAAGGAAGCAAAAAAGAAGAGTTGTTACCCAGCTCTGATGGGAACTCTGCATAAGGCGAGAAATTCGGTGAAAGAAACCGTTAATCACAGAAAATGGAGGCATGGGGATAGGTCTTAAAAGGGTCTCCTTTACCTACACAGAGGACCTTCATCTGAATAATGGTGTTAGAAAAAGTTCAAATTCTGAATTAGCCGCACAAAATGCGTCCGAAGAAAGTTCTAATTTGAATTTTAACCATGGCTGCTTTCGAGCCATGTTGATGTAAAGCTACCAGTGTATGAAAACTGCTATGCTTGTTTACATAGAATATAAGCCACATTAGGACAAACAGAGAAGGCAGTGCATCCTTTTGGGATAGCTAATATTGATAATTCTGGTCCGCTCTTACGGTTACTCAATGACGAACCATCCTCAAGTCTAGTCTAATTATAAATCAGTACAGTTTAGTCGAACAGACAAAATAGAAAAAAAAGTGGAAAAAAAGCTATGAAAAAACTTACAAAAAAGGATGAAAAGTCATTATATCCTTAAAGATATAAAAATTTCCAAAAAAACTTCACTAATCCTTAGAGAGAAGTTGACACAAAACGGAGAATTTCACCAACAGATAAAGACAGCTACGAACAGGGCAGAGATTAAAGGATACTCTACCCCAAATTCCCGCAGCCATCCTGACAAGTCGGGAACTTAGTGTGAATAAACTCACTTAAGCACAAAATTATAAACTATCACATTGACACGGAAACGAACAATTCAAAATGAACAGAAGGCTTCTCATTTTGTCCAATTAGTCGTTATCAGAAGAGTACTTCCGCTTTGAAGAGATTAGTTCCTTCATGAAATCTGCCAAATATTTTAGAATTTTATAGACGTAATAATTAAGATCGAAATAGAGTTATAAATATTATAGCTTGAAAAAAAAATTTACAACCAGATCATCGCCAGAATTGCATTTCAATAGGACATATTATTGTTTAAAATAAAAATTCTTAGACTGGAAATACCTTAAATTAGAAAACAAGCTGCTAATTTAATACAGTATTTTACGATAAGGGTGCACATTAATGGCCGTATGTGTGAAAACTGTTCGTGACATTTATTGTTTTTATATTTGCTTATCAAAAAAAATGTAGCTTTCATTTGACTATTCCTAATGCTGATGAATTGAAGTAAATCCTGTCACGATTAAGGCAATTATGTCGCGCAAGAACCTAACTAAAAATGCTCTAAAGATCAACTGGAAAATACAGTGCGTTTAGAACACTAAATAAATACTTTTGGACGGAGACCCAAAAAAAACCACACAGGTTGTGACAATAGACAACTCTCCACCCCTTAAAATATGGAGGAACGTTGGGAACATAAAGGAAACATAAGGAGCATTTTTGCTGGAAAGATCTAATGAATAAAACAGGAAACATATAAATATAGGTTTAGAAAAGGACTGTAGTACTGAAAAAGCTGAAAAAGACTTGAAAAAACCCTTAGGCTTCATTGAAGTAAATAATAAAAAAAAAAGAAAAAAAAAAATGGGTTCAAGTTGAAAATATAGCCAGACGGAAGTGAAGTAAAGAAATTGGGTGACAAAAAAGACACAAGTTGAAGTCGAAATTTAAGGCAAAACCGCTTAAAGTTGGGAAGTTAAAGCGAAAACAGTTATCTTCACTTATATGTCTTAAAAAAAACTACCGTACGTAAAAAAAAAAAATATATGGAGATAAGGATATATCAAACAGTTCGTGGTAACGAACTGTAAGTAAGGAGCGACCCGGCTCAATGGTAACCGAAACTCTAAAAAACGGGATTTTGATACCAATAGATGCATCAAAAGAATCAGATTTTAAATTCTGATTTCAAATATATAAGTTTCATTAAGTTTAATCTTACCCATCAAAAGTTACGTGCCTGAGAAAATTTGGCTGATTTTCGAAAAAAGGGGGAAAGACCCCCTAAAAGTTATAGAACCTTAATGAAAATCACACCATCATATTCAGCGTATCAGAGAACCCTACTGTAGAGGTTTCAAGCTCCTGTCTACAAAAATGTGGAATTTTCCATTTTTTTTTTTGCCAGAAGAAAGATCACGGATGCGTGTTTATTTTGTTTGTTTGTTTGTTTGTTTTTTTTTTTCCCCAGGGGTGATCGTATCGACCCAGTGGTCCTAGAATATCGTGGGAGGGCTCATTGGAACGGAAATTAAGAGTTCTAGTGCCCTTTTTAAGTGACCAAAAAAAATGGAGGGCAACTAGGCCCCCTCCCACGCTCATTTTTTTTCCCAAAGTCACCCGATCAAAATTTTTAGATAGCCATTTTGTTCAGCATGGTCGAAAATATGATAAAAATGTCTTTTAGGATGACTTGATCCCCAAAGTCCCCAGGGGGAGGGCTGAAAGTTATGAACTTTACTCAATGTTAACATATAGTATTGGTTATTGGGAAGTATACAGACTTTTTCAGAGGAGATTTTTTCCGGTAGTTGGGGGAAGGAGAGGGTCGGGGGCTATTTGGAAGGATCTTTCCATGAAGGAAGTTTTCATGGGGGAAGGAACATTGCTATGAAGGGGGCGCCGGATTTCCCAGCATTATTAAAGAAAAAGATCAGGAATTAAATAAAAAAAAAACAAGTTTTTCAACTGATCAACTGATTGTGATTAAGAGGTCATTTTTAAAGAACTGGAAAAAAAAATTCGAACTATAGTTGAAAGAGCAGGGTATTGACTAGGGGCGAACCCCCTAATATACGTGTTAAAAATTTATGAATATAGAAGTTCGTTACGTAAGTTAATTCTAAGTTACGTATATTTATTACTAATAAAAACGTTCGTAAATAAAATTAAACAAGTTTCGAGAAAGCCATTTAACCAAATATAATATGCAAATTTTGTTTTAATTATTCATGTACGGTGAGCCAAAATCAAAACCTGCATTAATTCAAAAACGTTCAAAAATTAAATAAAAAAACAAGTTTTTTTAACTGAAAGTAAGGAACGACGTTAAAACTTAAAACGAACAGAAATTATTCCGTATATGAAGGGGGCTGTCCCCTCCTCAACGCCTCGCTCTTTACGCTAAAGTTTGACTTTCTCACAACTCTATTTTTTTAAACAATAAAAAAACTTTAGCGTAAAGAGCGAGGCGTTGAGGAGGGGACAGCCCCCTTCATATACGGAATAATTTCTGTTCGTTTTAAGTTTTAACGTCGTTCCTTACTTTCAGTTAAAAAAACTTGTTTTTTTTTAATTTAATTCCTTGTAAAAGAACACCTTTTTACTAAAGGGAAGAGCCTATGGGAAGATTGTGGCTACAAATAAAGAGTGTAGATATACATAATATATTGTTGTGTTTCGTGTTTCTTAATAAACCTATTAGATTGAACAAAATCACAAGGAAAACTGCTGTTGAACCTACCAGACGCTTTTTATGGTGATCAGCACCAAATAGATATTACTGAGGTGAGGGCACCAACAAGAAGGTAAAAAGTCAGAAAATTCCATCTCAAGCTTTTTCAAACTGATTCTCAAGCTACAAATTTAGCTATTGTTGAATATAATTTTGAAAAAAAAGATATATATTCTTTTAGAAAAGGATAAACCTTGAATATGTGAATTACTACAGTTAAACCTAGTATTATGCAAAAAAAACTTGTCTCAGGTTTTTTGACAACCCTTGAGCACACGTAGCGCGTAGCGCATAGACGTAGTGTGAGTTTTTTTTGCGCATCATAAGCGCATAGGAACTGTAATTACATTTGCAAACTCGTGTATACTAAGAATGAAAAATAAATCGCTCCTCGGAAACAAACTTACCTAGATGGAAATAGAAAGAATACTTATTATAAAGGCTTATTAGCCTCAACTTGGGGAATTTCATAAACTGCTATCGTGATTATGGGATTAATTATATATGTTTTTAAATATTAATATTATGGGAAACCATCAAACTCGTGGAGGGAAGGATGTAAGAACTCCTGTCTGCAAAAACCTTAATCTATCGCAAAGAAACTAATTATTAAAAAAAAAAAAATATTTATCCACAACCGCAGACAATTCGGTTGGCACTATGATTTCATAAATATGAAATAAAAGAGAAATCTATGATTGATAATGAAGCGTTTAGATCGACTGTGGGTCAGCAATAACACTTGTTACTGTAAATAAATTAAGCAATTCGAGTGTTTACTGATGAAAAAAAAGAGTTATACCACTTTTTAGTGTTGCTTTGCGAAAATCGACTTTAAAAAAAAATGCTTGATGCTTTAAAGTAACTTCTAAAACTTAAAAACCAAAATATATTTTTAGGTAAAAGTTTTTTTGTTACTTAACATACTTTTGGTAAGCTATTACACAATACTTATATATATATATATATATATAATATATA
>CM051266.1:240000-262500 GCA_027921565.1 Artemia sinica
AATCAAGGCGAACAAACATACAATATATATTCATGTAAATGAATAAATAAATCTTAAAACGACTGAAACTTAAACTGAATATGCAAATCAAGTTTGAATCGAATAAAAACAACTACAAACAAGAGTTTGGGTATCACCTCACTGCAGAAGCCTAAAACCTACTGCGTCATTGGCGCTTTACTGAAAACGAATTATATTACAAATGTTGTGAAGTGTTATTCTATGGTATTTGGGGGTTGTAGCTGTAGATGCCTTCATTCTCCCTTTATAGGGGAGATAAACTCTGGCCCTAAGGTAATTAAACTTTGGTAGCGTGCCTTAGGCTATGACCGAACCAATGAGGCGTACCGACTGGGTATATTCGAGGGCTAAAGGTATATTGTAGAGAGGTTGTCTAAAATACAATACTTTTATTCATTTAACATATAATATAATCGGATATATTCTGTCTACTGGGACTGGCTGTCCCAAGTAGACCACAAGTCTCAAAAACAACAATAATATATAAATAGATACTTAGACACTTACAAAGGTATTTCTAAAAACAACGGACCAGAGGTCAGTCCGGCATAAAGTTAGTATAAGATTTTCTCTTTCGATAAAATGTATCTTTTATACATTTTTATCAACCACACCTTCCCACGTAATCGCTAGGAAGTGGTAATTTCTCAATTTCCCGTTAAACAGAACTTAGCAGGATATGCTCCTTTTCTTAATAAAAAGTGGTATTTCAAAACTTCATATTTGCGTCTTATATATTTTTATTAAATTAATAATGAACTAAATTAGAAAGCTTTACCACAATACTCCCCATTTAAAGAAGAATTGTCCCAATTCTCAATATTTTACTTTTAAAACAAACTTAATTTTGTTTACAGCTATTATGCTGCCATCTTTGGGTCATTATGTGCATCTACCCTCAATGGGTTTCCTTAGGGTTATGTTTCTGGTCCAATATAGGTAATGTTCTTTTTTTTGTCGAAGGATTTCAATTTGAAATTCATCCTTGTTTCTCTTTTTCTCTGTCTCTAGGACTGACAATTACTCGTTTACCCTCTTCATATGCATCTTCTGTTTTAACTTGACCCCAAGCCGCTTAAACATAATGTTAGTGGTTTTGCTTAAATTAGATTTCAAGTTATATTAGACAAGTTTATGAATTATTCGAGTTTAAATTTAATTCCCATTATAATTCAATTTATCTGTGTGATGTGGTTGATATACCGTTTATTTTTCGTTTTAGAAATGCCTTGGGTAAATTACATATAACATTATTGATTTTTAAATTTTCACATATTTTTCCAGCACAAAGCATTTTCACATATTTCAATAACATAAGCCATTTGGGTTATGTAGCACAATATCTAGGCCTAAAGTAAGTTCTGATTTTATCTCACTTTGATGAACTTGTAGTAAAGTCTGTATTTCTGCTATAGTTTCCAAATATCAGTTGATCAAGTATGGTTTGGTTTCTGATGATAGTATCAGGATATAATTGAACTGGCTTTGAAATTTGCTACTTTCCAAAAATGCGTCAAAGAAATGATTGAGAAATGGATCCAAAAGGATGTTATGAAAAATTTGATTTCCAAAAAAATAGCTAATGCTGTATCTAAAATAAATATCCACATTAGTATACATATAAAGCATATATTTTTACATATATAGCAGAATGAAACACTCAATTTTCGTATATATCAATGCCTTCGAAAGTTAACTACTTTTAATTACTTTCTCCTCTTTTTTAATTACTCCAAAAATAATATCCCGCTTAAATCGAAACATTATGTTTTCTTGCTGGATCGTTCTTTTAAAACTTAATACTTAGCGGACCATTTCACAATAAAAAGTATTTACACGTTGTAAACACCCACATTGAAAAATTGGGGGAACGAAAAGTGACAAGAATATAAATACTCTTTGGTCGGGCCAGTTTCCCCTTAGTTGTAAACACCGCTTTGAAAAATTGGGGGAACGAAAAGTGACAAGAATATAAATACTCTTTGGTCGGGCCAGTTTCCCCTTAGTTGTAAACACCCACATTGAAAAATTGGTGGAACAAAAAGTGACAAGAATATAAATACTCTTTGGTCGGGCCAGTTTCCCCCTTAGTTGTAAACACCCACTTTGAAAAATTGGGGGAACGAAAAGTGACAAGAATATAAATACTCTTTGGTCGGACCAGTTTCCCCTTAGTTGTAAACACCCGCTTTGAAAAATTGGGGGAACGAAAAGTGACAAGAATATAAATACTCTTTTGTCGGGCCAGTTTCCCCCTTAGTTGTAAGCACCCACTTTGAAAAATTGGGGAACGAAAAGTGACAAGAATATAAATACTCTTTGGTCGGGGCCAGTTTCCCCCTTAGTTGTAAACACCCACTTTGAAAAATTGGGGAACGAAAAGTGACAAGAATATAAATACTCTATGGTTGGGCCAGTTTCCCCCTTAGTTGTAAACACCCACTTTAAAAAATTGGGGGAACGAAAAGTGACAAGAATATAAATACTCTTTTGTCGGGCCAGTTTCCTCTTAGTTGTAAACACTCACTTTGAAAAATTGGGGGAACGAAAAGTGACAAGAATATAAATAATCTTTGGTCTGGCCAGTTTCCTCTTAGTTGTAAAGACCCGCTTTGAAAAATTGGGGGAGCGAAAAGTGACAAGAATATAAATACTCTTTGGTCGAGCCAGTTTCCCCCTTAATTGTAAACACCTGCTTTGAAAAATTGGGGGGAACGAAAAGTGACAAGAATATAAACACTCTTTGGTCGGGCCAGTTTCCCCCTTAGTTGTAAACACCCACTTTGAAAAATTGGGGGAACGAAAAGTGACAAGAATATAAATACTCTTTGGTCGGACCAGTTTCCCCTTAGTTGTAAACACCCACTTTGAAAAATTGGGGGAACGAAAAGTGACAAGAATATAAATACTCTTTTTTTCGGGCCAGTTTCCCCCTTAGTTGTAAGCACCCACTTTGAAAAATTGGGGGAACGAAAAGTGACAAGAATATAAATACTCTTTGGTCGGGGTCAGTTTCCCCTTAGTTGTAAACACCCACTTTGAAAAATTGGGGGAACGAAAAGTGACAAGAATATAAATACTCTATGGTTGGGCCAGTTTCCCCCTTAGTCGTAAAGACCCACTTTGAAAAATTGGGGGAACCAAAAGTGACAAGAATATAAATACTCTTTTGTCGGGCTAGTTTCCTCTTAGTTGTAAAAACACCCACTTTGAAAAATTGGGGGAACGAAAAGTGACAAGAATATAAATACTCTTTGGTCGGGCCAGTTTCCCCCATAGTTAAAAACACCCACTTTGAAAAATTGGGGGAACGAAAAGTGACAAGAATATAAATACTCTTTGGTTGAGCCAGTTTCCCTTTAGTTAAAAACACCCGCTTTGAAAAATTGGGGGAACGAAAAGTGACAAGAATATAAATACTCTTTGGTCGGGCCAGTTTCCCCTTAGTTGTAAACACTCACTTTGAAAATTTGGGGAACGAAAAGTGACAAGAATATAAATAATCTTTGGTCTGGCCAGTTTCCTCTTAGTTGTAAACACCCGCTTTGAAAAATTGGGGGAACGAAAAGTGACAAGAATATAAATACTCTTTGGTCGGGCCAGTTTTCCCTTAGTTGTAAACACCCACTTTGAACAATTGGGGGGAACGAACAGTGACAAGAATATAAATACTCTTTGGTCGGGCCAGTTTCCCCCTTAGTTGTAAACACCCGCTTTGAAAAATTGGGGGAACGAAAAGTGACAAGAATATAAATACTCTTTGGTCGGGCCAGTTTCCCCTTAGTTGTAAACACCCGCTTTGAAAGATTAGGGGAACGAAAAGTGACAAGAATATAAATACTCTTTGTTCGGGCCAATTTCCCCCTTAGTTGTAAAACACCCGCTTTGAAAAATTGGGAGAACGAAAAGTGACAAGAATATAAATTGTCTTTGGTCGGGCCAGTTTCCCCTTAGTTGTGAACACCCGCTTTGAAAAATTTTGGGAACGAAAAGTGACAAGAATATAAATACTCTTTGGTCGGGCCAGTTTCCCCCTTAGTTGTAAACACCCACTTTGAAAAATTGGGGGAACGAAAAGTGACAAGAATATAAATACTCTTTGGTCGGGCCAGTTTCCCCCTTAGTTGTAAACACCCACATTGAAAAATTGGGGAACGAAAAGTGACAAGAATATAAATACTTTTGGTCTGGTCAGTTTCCCCCTTAGTTGTAAACACCCAGTTTGAAAAATTGGGGAACGAAGAGTGACAGGAATATAAATACTCTTTTGGTCGGGCCAGTTTCCTCTTAGTTGTAAACACCCGCTTTGAAAAATTGGGGGAACGAAAAGTGACAAGAATATAAATACTCTTTGGTCGGCCAGTTTCCCCTTAGTTGTAAACACCCGCTTTTAAAAATTGGGGGGGGAACGAAAAGTGACCAGAATATAAATACTCTTTGGTCGGGCCAGTGTCCCCCTTAGTTGTAAACACCCGCTTTGAAAAATTGGGGGAACGAAAAGTGACAAGAATATAAATACTCTTTGGTCGGGCCAGTTTCCCCTTAGTTGTAAACACCCGCTTTGAAAAATTGGGGGAACGAAAAGTGACAAGAATATAAATACTCTTTGGTCGGGCCAGTTTCCCCCTTAGTTGTAAACACCCACTTTTAAAAATTGGGGGAACGAAAAGTGACAAGAATATAAATACTCTTTGGTCGGGCCAGTTTCCTCCTTAGTTGTAAACACCCCACTTTGAAAAAATTGGGGGAACAAAAAGTGACAAGAATACAAATACTCTTTAGTCGGGCCTGTTTCCTCCTAGTTGTAAACACCCACTTTGAACAATTGGGGGAACGAAAAGTGACAAGAATATAAATACTCTTTGGTCGGGCCAGTTTCCCCCTAAGTTTTAAACACCCACTTTGAAAAATTGGGGGAACGAAAAGTGACAACAATATAAATACTCTTTGGTCGGGCCAGTTTCCCCTTAGTTGTAAACACCAGCTTTGAAAAATTGGAGGAACGAAAAGTGACAAGAATATAAATACTCTTTGGTCGGGCCAGTTTCCCCTTAGTTGTAAACGCCCGCTTTGAAAAATCAGGGGAACGAAAAGTGACAAGAATATAAATACTCATTGGTCGGGCCAGTTTCCCCCTTAGTTGTAAACACCCGCTTTGGAAAATTGGGGGAACGAAAAGTGACAACAATATAAATACTCTTTGGTCGGGCCAGTTTCCCCTTAGTTGTAAACACCAGCTTTGAAAAATTGGGGGAACGAAAAGTGACAAGAATATAAATACTCTTTGGTCGGGCCAGTCTCCCCTTAGTTGTAAACGCCCGCTTTGAAAAATTAGGGGAACGAAAAGTGACAAGAATGTAAATACTCTTTGGTCGG
The DNA here is from genome assembly GCA_027921565.1 of Artemia sinica. Lineage (NCBI taxonomy): Eukaryota > Metazoa > Arthropoda > Branchiopoda > Anostraca > Artemiidae > Artemia > Artemia sinica. Next base: position 245,398 of record CM051266.1, read on the forward strand.
GCCAGTTTCCCCCTTAGTTGTAAATACCCGCTTTGGAAAATTTGGGGAACGAAAAGTGCCAAGAATATAAATACTCTTTGGTCGGGCCAGTTTACCCTTAGTTGTAAAAACCCGCTTTGAAAAATTTGGGGAACGAAAAGTGACAAGAATATAAATACTCTTTGGTCGGGCCAGTTTCCCCCTTAGTTGTAAACACCCACTTTGAAAAAATTGGGGGAACGAAAAGTGACAAGAATATAAATACTCTTTGGTCGGGCCAGTTTCCCTCTTAGTTGTAAACACGCACTTTGAAAAATTGGGGAACAAAAAGTGACAAGAATATAAATACTTATTGGTCGGGCCAGTTTCCCCCTTAGTTGTAAACACCCACTTTGAAAAATTGGGGGAGCGAAAAGTGACAAGAATATAAATACTCTTTGGTCGGGCCAGTTTCCTCTTAGTTGTAAACACCCCACTTTGAAAAATTGGGGGAACGAAAAGTGACAAGAATATAAATACTCATTGGTCGGGCCAGTTTCCTCCTTAGTTGTAAACACCCACTTTGAAAAATTGGGGGAACGAAAAGTGACAAGAATATTAATACTCTTTGGTCGGGCCAGTTTCTCCCTTAGTTGTAAATACCCGCTTTGAAAAATTGGGGGAACGAAAAGTGACAAGAATATAAATACTCTTTGGTCGGGCCAGTTTCCCCTTAGTTGTAAACACCTGCTTTGAAAAATTTGCGGGAACGAAAAGTGACAAGAATATAAATACTCTTTGGTCGGGCCCAGTTTCCTCCTTAGTTGTAAACACCCACTTTGAAAAATTGGGGGAACGAAAAGTGACAAGAATATAAATACTCTTTGGTCGGGCCAGTTTCGCCCTTAGTTGTAAACACCCACTTTGCAAAATCGGGGGAACGAAAAGTGACAAGAATATAAATACTCTTTATTCGGGCCATTTTCCTCTTAGTTGTAAACACCCACTTTGAAAAATTGGGGGAACGAAAAGTGACAAGAATATAAATACTCTTTGGTCGGGCCAGTTTCCGCCTTAGTTGTAAACACCCACTTTGAAAAATTGGGGGAACGAAAAGTGCCAAGAATATAAATACTCTTTGGTCGGGCCAGTTTCCCCTTAGTTGTAAACACCCGCTTTGAAAAATTGGGGAACGAAAAGTGACAAGAACATAAATACTCTTTGGTCGGGCCAGTTTCCCCTTAGTTGTAAACACCCGCCTTGAAAAATTAGGGGAACAAAAAGTGACAAGAATATAAATACTCTTTGGTCGGGCCAGTTTCCCCCTTAGTTGTAAACAACCACTTTGAAAAATTGGGGAACGAAAAGTGACAAGAATATAAATACTCTTTGGTCGGGGCCAGTTTCCCCTTAGTTGTAAACACCCCGCTTTGAAAAATTGGGGGAACGAAAAGTGACAAGAATATAAATACTCTTTGGTCGGGCCAGTTTCCCCCTTAGTTGTAAACACCCACTTTGAAAAATTTGGGAACGAAAAGTGACAAGAATATAAATACTCTTTGGTCGGGCCAGTTTCCCCCTTAGTTGTAAACACCCACTTTGAAAAATTGTGGGAACGAAAAGTGACAAGAATATAAATACTCTTTGGTCGGGCCAGTTTCCTCTTAGTTGTAAACACCCACTTTGAAAAATTGGGGGAACGAAAAGTGCCAAGGATATAAATACTCTTTGGTCGGGCCAGTTTCCCCCTTAGATGTAAACACCCACTTTGAAAAATTGGGGGAACGAAAAGTGACAAGAATATAAGTACTCTTTAGTCGGGCCAGTTTCCTCTTAGTTGTAGACACCCACTTTGAAAAATTGGGGGAACGAAAAGTGACAAGAATATAAATACTCTTTGGTCGGGCCAGTTTCCCCTTAGTTGTAAACACCCGCTTTGAAAAATTGGGGGAACGAAAAGTGACAAGAATATAAATACTCTTTGGTCGGGCCAGTTTTCTTAGTTGTAAACACCCACATTGAAAAATTGGGGAACAAAAAGTGACAAGAATATAAATACTCTTTGGTCGGGCCAGTTTCCCCCTTAGTTGTAAACACCCACTTTGAAAAATTGGGGGAACGAAAAGTGACAAGAATATAAATACTCTTTAGTCGGGCCAGTTTCCTCTTAGTTGTAAACACCCACTTTGAAAAATTGGGGGAACGAAAAGTTACAAGAATATAAATACTCTTTGGTTGGGCCAGTTTCCCCTTAGTTGTAAACACCCGCTTTGAAGAATTAGGGGAACGAAAAGTGACAAGAATATAAATACTCTTTGGTCGGGCCAGTTTCCCCCTTAGTTGTAAACACCCGCTTTGAAAAATTGGGGAAACGAAAAATGACAAGAATATAAATACTCTTTGGTCGGGCCAGTTTCCCCTTAGTATTAAATACTCTTTGGTCGGGCCAGTTTCTTCTTAGTTGTAAACACCCACATGAAAAATTGGGGGAACAAAAAGTGACAAGAATATAAATACTCTTTGGTCGGGCCAGTTTCCCCCTTAGTTGTAAACACCCACTTTGAAAAATTGGGGGAACGAAAAGTGACAAGAATATAAATACTCTTTAGTCGGGCCAGTTTCCTCTTAGTTGTAAACACCCACTTTGAAAAATGGGGGAACGAAAAGTTACAAGAATATAAATACTCTTTGGTTGGGCCAGTTTCCCCTTAGTTGTAAACACCCGCTTTGAAGAATTAGGGGAACGAAAAGTGACAAGAATATAAATACTCTTTGGTCGGGCCAGTTTCCCCCTTAGTTTCCCCCAATTTTTAAAAGTGGGTGTTTACAACTAAGGGGGAAACTGGCCCGACCAAAGAGTATTTATATTCTTGTCACTTTTCGTTCCCCCAATTTTTCAAAGCGGGTGTTTACAACTAAGGGGAAACTGGCCCGACCAAAGAGTATTTATATTCTTGTCACTTTTCGTTCCCCCAATTTTTCAAAGCGGGTGTTTACAACTAAGGGGGACACTGGCCCGACCAAAGAGTATTTATATTCTGGTCACTTTTCGTTCCCCCCAATTTTTAAAAGCGGGTGTTTACAACTAAGGGGAAACTGGCCCGACCAAAGAGTATTTATATTCTTGTCACTTTTCGTTCCCCCAATTTTTCAAAGCGGGTGTTTTACAACTAAGAGGAAACTGGCCCGACCAAAGAGTATTTATATTCTTGTCACTTTTGTTTTTCCCAATTTTTCAAAGTTGGTGTTTACAACAAAGGGGGAAACTGGCCCGACCAAAGGGTATTTATATTCTTGTCACTTTTCATTCCCCCAATTTTTCAAAGTGGGTGTTTACAACTAAGAGGAAACTGGCCCGACCAAAGAGTATTTATATTCCTGTCACTTTTCGTTCCCCCAATTTTCAAACTGGGTGTTTACAACTAAGGGGGAAACTGACCAGACCAAAAAGTATTTATATTCTTGTCACTTTTCGTTCCCCTAATTTTTCAATGTGGGTGTTTACAACTAAGGGGGAAACTGGCCCGACCAAAGAGTATTTATATTCTTGTCACTTTTCGTTCCCCCAATTTTTCAAAGTGGGTGTTTTACAACTAAGGGGGAAACTGGCCCGACCAAAGAGTATTTGTATTCTTGTCACTTTTCGTTCCCAAAATTTTTCAAAGCGGGTGTTCACAACTAAGGGGAAACTGGCCCGACCAAAGACAATTTTTATATTTTGTCACTTTTCGTTCTCCCAATTTTTCAAAGCGGGTGTTTACATCTAAGGGGGAAATTGGCCCGAACAAAGAGTATTTATATTCTTGTCACTTTTCGTTCCCCTAATTTTTCAAAGCGGGTGTTTACAACTAAGGGGAAACTGGCCCGACCAAAGAGTATTTATATTCTTGTCACTTTTCGTTCCCCCAATTTTTCAAAGCGGGTGTTTACAACTAAGGGGGAAACTGGCCCGACCAAAGAGTATTTATATTCTTGTCACTGTTTTCGTTCCCCCAATTGTTCAAAGTGGGTGTTTACAACTAAGGGGAAACTGGCCCGACCAAAGAGTATTTATATTCTTGTCACTTTTCGTTCCCCCAATTTTTTCAAAGCGGGTGTTTACAACTAAGAGGAAACTGGCGAGACCAAAGATTATTTATATTCTTGTCACTTTTCGTTCCCCAAATTTTCAAAGTGAGTGTTTACAACTAAGGGGAAACTGGCCCGACCAAAGAGTATTTATATTCTTGTCACTTTTCGTTCCCCCAATTTTTCAAAGCGGGTGTTTTTAACTAAGGGGAAACTGGCTCGACCAAAGAGTATTTATATTCTTGTCACTTTTCGTTCCCCCAATTTTTCAAAGTGGGTGTTTTTAAACTATGGGGGAAACTGGCCCGACCAAAGAGTATTTATATTCTTGTCACTTTTCGTTCCCCCAATTTTTCAAAGTGGGTGTTTACAACTAAGAGGAAACTAGCCCGACAAAAGAGTATTTATATTCTTGTCACTTTGGGTTCCCCCAATTTTTCAAAGTGGGTCTTTACGACTAAGGGGAAACTGGCCCAACCCATAGAGTATTTATATTCTTGTCACTTTTCGTTCCCCTAATTTTTCAAAGTGGGTGTTTACAACTAAGGGGAAACTGACCCCGACCAAAGAGTATTTATATTCTTGTCACTTTTCGTTCCCCCAATTTTTTTCAAAGTGGGTGCTTACAACTAAGGGGGAAACTGGCCCGAAAAAAGAGTATTTATATTCTTGTCACTTTTCGTTCCCCAATTTTTCAAAGTGGGTGTTTACAACTAAGGGGAAACTGGTCCGACCAAAGAGTATTTATATTCTTGTCACTTTTCGTTCCCCCAATTTTTCAAAGTGGGTGTTTACAACTAAGGGGGAAACTGGCCCGACCAAAGAGTGTTTATATTCTTGTCACTTTTCGTTCCCCCCAATTTTTCAAAGCAGGTGTTTACAATTAAGGGGGAAACTGGCTCGACCAAAGAGTATTTATATTCTTGTCACTTTTCGCTCCCCCAATTTTTCAAAGCGGGTGTTTACAACTAAGAGGAAACTGGCCAGACCAAAGATTATTTATATTCTTGTCACTTTTCGTTCCCCCAATTTTTCAAAGTGAGTGTTTACAACTAAGAGGAAACTGGCCCGACAAAAGAGTATTTATATTCTTGTCACTTTTTGTTCCCCCAATTTTTCAAAGTGGGTGTTTACAACTAAGAGGGAAACTGGCCCAACCATAGAGTATTTATATTCTTGTCACTTTTCGTTCCCCCCAATTTTTCAAAGTAGGTGTTTACAACTAAGGGGGAAACTGGCCCCGACCAAAGAGTATTTATATTCTTGTCACTTTTCGTTCCCCCAATTTTTCAAAGTGGGTGCTAACAACTAAGGGGGAAACTGGCCCGACAAAGAGTATTTATATTCTTGTCACTTTTCGTTCCCCCAATTTTTCAAAGCGGGTGTTTACAACTAAGGGGAAACTGGTCCGACCAAAGAGTATTTATATTTCTTGTCACTTTTCGTTCCCCAATTTTTCAAAGTGGGTGTTTACAACTAAGGGGGAAACTGGCCCGACCAAAGAGTATTTATATTCTTGTCACTTTTTGTTCACACCAATTTTTCAATGTGGGTGTTTACAACTAAGGGGAAACTGGCCCGACCAAAGAGTATTTATATTCTTGTCACTTTTCGTTCCCCCCAATTTTTCAAAGCGGGTGTTTACAACTAAGGGGAAACTGGCCCGACCAAAGAGTATTTATATTCTTGTCACTTTTCGTTCCCCAATTTTTCAATGTGGGTGTTTACAACTAAGGGGGAAACTGGCCCGACCAAAGAGTATTTATATTCTTGTCACTTTTCGTTCCCAAAATTTTTCAAAGCGGTGTTTCAACTAAGGGGAAACTGGCCCGACCAAAGACAATTTATATTCTTGTCACTTTTCGTTCTCCCAATTTTTCAAAGCGGGTGTTTACATCTAAGGGGGAAATTGGCCCGAACAAAGAGTATTTATATTCTTGTCACTTTTCGTTCCCCTAATTTTTCAAAGCGGGTGTTTACAACTAAGGGGAAACTGGCCCGACCAAAGAGTATTATATTCTTGTCACTTTTCGTTCCCCCAATTTTTCAAAGCGGGTGTTTACAACTAAGGGGAAAACTGGCCCGACCAAAGAGTATTTATATTCTTGTCACTGTTCGTTCCCCCAATTGTTCAAAGTGGGTGTTTACAACTAAGGGGAAACTGGCCCGACCAAAGAGTATTTATATTCTTGTCACTTTTCGTTCCCCCAATTTTTCAAAGCGGGTGTTTACAACTAAGAGGAAAACGGCGAGACCAAAGATTATTTATATTCTTGTCACTTTTCGTTCCCCAAATTTTCAAAGTGAGTGTTTACAACTAAGGGGAAACTGGCCCGACCAAAGAGTATTTATATTCTTGTCACTTTTCGTTCCCCCAATTTTTCAAAGCGGGTGTTTTTAACTAAGGGGAAACTGGCTCGACCAAAGAGTATTTATATTCTTGTCACTTTTCGTTCCCCCAATTTTTCAAAGTGGGTGTTTTTAACTATGGGGGAAACTGGCCCGACCAAAGAGTATTTATATTCTTGTCACTTTTCGTTCCCCAATTTTTCAAAGTGGGTGTTTACAACTAAGAGGAAACTAGCCCGACAAAAGAGTATTTATATTCTTGTCACTTTGGGTTCCCCCAATTTTTCAAAGTGGGTCTTTACGACTAAGGGGGAAACTGGCCCAACCATAGAGTATTTATATTCTTGTCACTTTTCGTTCCCCTAATTTTTCAAAGTGGGTGTTTACAACTAAGGGGGAAACTGACCCCGACCAAAGAGTATTTATATTCTTGTCACTTTTCGTTCCCCCAATTTTTCAAAGTGGGTGCTTACAACTAAGGGGGAAACTGGCCCGAAAAAAGAGTATTTATATTCTTGTCACTTTTCGTTCCCCCAATTTTTCAAAGTGGGTGTTTACAACTAAGGGGAAACTGGTCCGACCAAAGAGTATTTATATTCTTGTCACTTTTCGTTCCCCCAATTTTTCAAAGTGGGTGTTTACAACTAAGGGGGAAACTGGCCCGACAAAGAGTGTTTATATTCTTGTCACTTTTCGTTCCCCCAATTTTTCAAAGCAGGTGTTTACAATTAAGGGGGAAACTGGCTCGACCAAAGAGTATTTATATTCTTGTCACTTTTCGCTCCCCCAATTTTTCAAAGCGGGTGTTTACAACTAAGAGGAAACTGGCCAGACCAAAGATTATTTATATTCTTGTCACTTTTCGTTCCCCCAATTTTTCAAAGTGAGTGTTTACAACTAAGAGGAAACTGGCCCGACAAAAGAGTATTTATATTCTTGTCACTTTTTGTTCCCCCAATTTTTCAAAGTGGGTGTTTACAACTAAGAGGGAAACTGGCCCAACCATAGAGTATTTATATTCTTGTCACTTTTCGTTCCCCAATTTTTCAAAGTAGGTGTTTACAACTAAGGGGGAAAACTGGCCCCGACCAAAGAGTATTTATATTCTTGTCACTTTTCGTTCCCCCAATTTTTCAAAGTGGGTGCTAACAACTAAGGGGGAAACTGGCCCGACAAAAGAGTATTTATATTCTTGTCACTTTTCGTTCCCCCAATTTTTCAAAGCGGGTGTTTACAACTAAGGGGAAACTGGTCCGACCAAAGAGTATTTATATTCTTGTCACTTTTCGTTCCCCCAATTTTTCAAAGTGGTGTTTACAACTAAGGGGGAAACTGGCCCGACCAAAGAGTATTTATATTCTTGTCACTTTTTGTTCCACCAATTTTTCAATGTGGGTGTTTTACAACTAAGGGGAAACTGGCCCGACCAAAGAGTATTTATATTCTTGTCACTTTTCGTTCCCCAATTTTTCAAAGCGGGTGTTTACAACTAAGAGGAAAACTGGCGAGACCAAAGATTATTTATATTCTTGTCACTTTTCGTTCCCCAAATTTTCAAAGTGAGTGTTTACAACTAAGGGGAAACTGGCCCGACCAAAGAGTATTTATATTCTTGTCACTTTTCGTTCCCCAATTTTTCAAAGCGGTGTGTTTTTAACTAAGGGGAAACTGGCTCGACCAAAGAGTATTTATATTCTTGTCACTTTTCGTTCCCCCAATTTTCAAAGTGGGTGTGTTTTAACTATGGGGGAAACTGGCCCGACCAAAGAGTATTTATATTCTTGTCACTTTTCGTTCCCCCAATTTTTCAAAGTGGGTGTTTACAACTAAGAGGAAACTAGCCCGACAAAGAGTATTTATATTCTTGTCACTTTGGGTTCCCCCAATTTTTCAAAGTGGGTCTTTACGACTAAGGGGGAAACTGGCCCAACCATAGAGTATTTATATTCTTGTCACTTTTCGTTCCCCTAATTTTTCAAAGTGGGTGTTTACAACTAAGGGGGAAACTGACCCCGACCAAAGAGTATTTATATTCTTGTCACTTTTCGTTCCCCCAATTTTTCAAAGTGGGTGCTTACAACTAAGGGGGAAACTGGACCGAAAAAAGAGTATTTATATTCTTGTCACTTTTCGTTCCCCCAATTTTTCAAAGTGGGTGTTTACAACTAAGGGGAAACTGGTCCGACCAAAGAGTATTTATATTCTTGTCACTTTTCGTTCCCCCAATTTTTCAAAGTGGGTGTTTACAACTAAGGGGGAAACTGGCCCGACCAAAGAGTGTTTATATTCTTGTCACTTTTCGTTCCCCCCAATTTTCAAAGCAGGTGTTTACAATTAAGGGGGAAACTGGCTCGACCAAAGAGTATTTATATTCTTGTCACTTTTCGCTCCCCCAATTTTTCAAAGCGGGTGTTTACAACTAAGAGGAAACTGGCCAGACCAGACCAAGATTATTTATATTCTTGTCACTTTTCGTTCCCCCAATTTTTCAAAGTGAGTGTTTACAACTAAGAGGAAACTGGCCCGACAAAAGAGTATTTATATTCTTGTCACTTTTTGTTCCCCCAATTTTTCAAAGTGGGTGTTTACAACTAAGAGGGAAAACTGGCCCAACCATAGAGTATTTATATTCTTGTCACTTTTCGTTCCCCCAATTTTTCAAAGTAGGTGTTTACAACTAAGGGGGAAACTGGCCCCGACCAAAGAGTATTATATTCTTGTCACTTTTCGTTCCCCCAATTTTTCAAAGTGGGTGCTAACAACTAAGGGGGAAACTGGCCCGACAAAAGAATATTTATATTCTTGTCACTTTTCGTTCCCCCAATTTTTCAAAGCGGGTGTTTACAACTAAGGGGAAACTGGTCCGACCAAAGAGTATTTATATTCTTGTCACTTTTCGTTCCCCCAATTTTTCAAAGTGGGTGTTTACAACTAAGGGGGAAACTGGCCCGACCAAAGAGTATTTATATTCTTGTCACTTTTTGTTCCACCAATTTTTCAATGTGGGTGTTTACAACTAAGGGGAAACTGGCCCGACCAAAGAGTATTTATATTCTTGTCACTTTTCGTTCCCCCAATTTTTCAAAGCGGGTGTTTACAACTAAGGGGAAACTGGCCCGACCAAAGAGTATTTATATTCTTGTCACTTTTCGTTCCCCCAATTTTTCAATGTGGGTGTGTTTACAACTAAGGGGGAAACTGGCCCGACCAAAGAGTATTTATATTCTTGTCACTTTTCGTTCCCCCAATTTTTCAAAGTGGGTGTTTACAACTAAGGGGGAAACTGGCCCGACCAAAGAGTATTTATATTCTTGTCACTTTTCGTTCCCAAAATTTTTCAAAGCGGGTGTTCACAACTAAGGGGAAACTGGCCCGACTAAAGACAATTTATATTCTTGTCACTTTCGTTCCCCCAATTTTTCAAAGCGGGTGTTTACAACTAAGGGGGAAATTGGCCCGAACAAAGAGTATTTATATTCTTGTCACTTTTCGTTCCCCTAATTTTTCAAAGCGGGTGTTTTACAACTAAGGGGAAACTGGCCCGACCAAAGAGTATTTATATTCTTGTCACTTTTCGTTCCCCCAATTTTTTCAAAGCGGGTGTTTACAACTAAGGGGGATACTGGCCCGACCAAAGAGTATTTATATTCTTGTCACTGTTCGTTCCCCCAATTGTTCAAAGTGGGTGTTTACAACTAAGGGGAAACTGGCCCGACCAAAGAGTATTTATATTCTTGTCACTTTTCGTTCCTCCAATTTTTCAAAGCGGGTGTTTACAACTAAGGGGGAAACTGGCCCGACCAAAGAGTATTTATATTCTTGTCACTGTTCGTTCCCCCAATTGTTCAAAGTGAGTGTTTACAACTAAGGGGAAACTGGCCGACCAAAGAGTATTTATATTCTTGTCACTTTTCGTTCCCCCAATTTTTCAAAGCGGGTGTTTTTAAACTAAGGGGAAACTGGCTCGACCAAAGAGTATTTATATTCTTGTCACTTTTCGTTCCCCCAATTTTTCAAAGTGGGTGTTTTTCAACTATGGGGGAAACTGGCCCGACCAAAGAGTATTTATATTCTTGTCACTTTTCGTTCCCCCAATTTTTCAAAGTGGGTGTTTACAACTAAGAGAAAACTAGCCCGACAAAAGAGTATTTATATTCTTGTCACTTTTGGTTCCCCCAATTTTTCAAAGTGGGTCTTTACGACTAAGGGAGAAACTGGCCCAACCATAGAGTATTTATATTCTTGTCACTTTTCGTTCCCCCAATTTTTCAAAGTGGGTGTTTACAACTAAGGGGGAAACTGGCCCCGACCAAAGAGTATTTATATTCTTGTCACTTTTCGTTCCCCCAATTTTTCAAAGTGGGCTTACAACTAAGGGGGAAACTGGCCGGAAAAAAGAGTATTTATATTCTTGTCACTTTTCGTTCCCCCAATTTTTCAAAGTGGGTGTTTTACAACTAAGGGGAAACTGGTCCGACCAAAGAGTATTTATTCTTGTCACTTTTCGTTCCCCCAATTTTTCAAAGTGGATGTTTACAACTAAGGGGGAAACTGGCCCGACCAAAGAGTATTTATATTCTTGTCACTTTTCGTTCCCCCAATTTTTCAAAGCAGGTGTTTACAATTAAGGGGGAAACTGGCTCGACCAAAGAGTATTTATATTCTTGTCACTTTTCGCTCCCCAATTTTTCAAAGCGGGTGTTTACAACTAAGAGGAAAACTGGCCAGACCAAAGATTATTTATATTCTTGTCACTTTTCGTTCCCCCAATTTTTTCAAAGTGAGTGTTTACAACTAAGAGGAAACTGGCCCGACAAAAGAGTATTTATATTCTTGTCACTTTTCGTTCCCCCAATTTTTCAAAGTGGGTGTTTACAACTAAGGGGGAAACTGGCCCAACCATAGAGTATTTATATTCTTGTCACTTTTCGTTCCCCCAATTTTTCAAAGTGGGTGTTTACAACTAAGGGGAAACTGGCCCCGACCAAAGAGTATTTATATTCTTGTCACTTTTCGTTTCCCCCAATTTTTCAAAGTGGGTGCTTACAACTAAGGGGGAAACTGGCCCGACAAAAGAGTATTTATATTCTTGTCACTTTTCGTTCCCCCAATTTTTCAAAGTGGGTGTTTACAAACTAAGGGGGAAACTGGCCCGAAAAAAGAGTATTTATATTCTTGTCACTTTTCGTTCCCCCCAATTTTTCAAAGTGGGTGTTTACAACTAAGGGGAAACTGGTCCGACCAAAGAGTATTTATATTCTTGTCACTTTTCGTTCCCCAATTTTTCAAAGTGGGGTTTACAACTAAGGGGGAAACTGGCCCGACCAAAGAGTATTTATATTTCTTGTCACTTTTCGTTCCCCCATTTTTCAAAGCAGGTGTTTACAATTAAGGGGGAAACTGGCTCGACCAAAGAGTATTTATATTCTTGTCACTTTTCGCTCCCCCAATTTTTCAAAGCGGGTGTTTACAACTAAGAGGAAACTGGCCAGACCAAAGATTATTTATATTCTTGTCACTTTTCGTTCCCCCAATTTTTCAAAGTGAGTGTTTACAACTAAGAGGAAACTGGCCCGACAAAAGAGTATTTATATTCTTGTCACTTTTCGTTCCCCCAATTTTTTCAAAGTGGGTGTTTACAACTAAGGGGGAAACTGGCCCAACCATAGAGTATTTATATTCTTGTCACTTTTCGTTCCCCCAATTTTTCAAAGTGGGTGTTTACAACTAAGGGGGAAACTGGCCCCGACCAAAGAGTATTTATATTCTTGTCACTTTTCGTTCCCCCAATTTTTCAAAGTGGGTGCTTACAACTAAGGGGGAAAACTGGCCCGACAAAAGAGTATTTATATTCTTGTCACTTTTCGTTCCCCCAATTTTTCAAAGTGGGTGTTTACAACTAAGGGGAAACTGGCCCGACAAAGAGTATTTATATTCTTGTCACTTTTCGTTCCTCCAATTTTTCAAAGCGGGTGTTTACAACTAAGGGGAAACTGGCCCGACCAAAGAGTATTTATTCTTGTCACTGTTCGTTCCCCCAATTGTTCAAAGTGAGTGTTTACAACTAAGGGGAAACTGGCCCGACAAAGAGTATTTATATTCTTGTCACTTTTCGTTCCCCCAATTTTCAAAGCGGGTGTTTTTAACTAAGGGGAAACTGGCTCGACCAAAGAGTATTTATATTCTTGTCACTTTTCGTTCCCCCAATTTTTCAAAGTGGGTGTTTTTCAACTATGGGGGAAACTGGCCCAACCAAAGAGTATTTATATTCTTGTCACTTTTCGTTCCCCCAATTTTTCAAAGTGGGTGTTTACAACTAAGAGAAACTAGCCCGACAAAAGAGTATTTATATTCTTGTCACTTTTGGTTCCCCCAATTTTTCAAAGTGGGTCTTTACGACTAAGGGGAAACTGGCCCAACCATAGAGTATTTATATTCTTGTCACTTTTCGTTCCGTTCCCAATTTTTTTCAAAGTGGGTGTTTACAACTAAGGGGGAAACTGGCCCCGACCAAAGAGTATTTATATTCTTGTCACTTTCGTTCCCCCAATTTTTCAAAGTGGGTGCTTACAACTAAGGGGGAAACTGGCCCGAAAAAAGAGTATTTATATTCTTGTCACTTTTCGTTCCCCCAATTTTTCAAAGTGGGTGTTTACAACTAAGGGGAAACTGGTCCGACCAAAGAGTATTTATATTCTTGTCACTTTTCGTTCCCCCAATTTTTCAAAGTGGGTGTTTACAACTAAGGGGGAAACTGGCCCGACCAAAGAGTATTTATATTCTTGTCACTTTTCGTTCCCCCCAATTTTCAAAGCAGGTGTTTACAATTAAGGGGGAAACTGGCTCGACCAAAGAGTATTTATATTCTTGTCACTTTTCGCTCCCCCAATTTTTCAAAGCGGGTGTGTTTACAACTAAGAGGAAACTGGCCAGACCAAAGATTATTTATATTCTTGTCACTTTTCGTTCCCCAATTTTTCAAAGTGAGTGTTTACAACTAAGGGAAACTGGCCCGACAAAAGAGTATTTATATTCTTGTCACTTTTCGTTCCCCCAATTTTTCAAAGTGGGTGTTTACAACTAAGGGGGAAAACTGGCCCAACCATAGAGTATTTATATTCTTGTCACTTTTCGTTCCCCAATTTTTCAAAGTGGGTGTTTACAACTAAGGGGGAAACTGGCCCCGACCAAAGAGTATTTATATTCTTGTCACTTTTCGTTCCCCCAATTTTTCAAAGTGGGTGCTTACAACTAAGGGGGAAACTGGCCCGACAAAAGAGTATTTATATTCTTGTCACTTTTCGTTCCCCCAATTTTTCAAAGTGGGTGTTTACAACTAAGGGGGAAACTGGCCCGAAAAAAGAGTATTTATATTCTTGTCACTTTCGTTCCCCCAATTTTTCAAAGTGGGTGTTTACAACTAAGGGGAAACTGGTCCGACCAAAGAGTATTTATATTCTTGTCACTTTTCGTTCCCCCAATTTTTCAAAGTGGGTGTTTACAACTAAGGGGAAACTGGCCCGACCAAAGAGTATTTATATTCTTGTCACTTTTCGTTCCCCCCAATTTTTCAAAGCAGGTGTTTACAATTAAGGGGGAAACTGGCTCGACCAAAGAGTATTTATATTCTTGTCACTTTTCGCTCCCCCAATTTTTCAAAGCGGGTGTTTACAACTAAGAGGAAACTGGCCAGACCAAAGATTATTTATATTCTTGTCACTTTTCGTTCCCCCAATTTTTCAAAGTGAGTGTTTACAACTAAGAGGAAACTGGCCCGACAAAAGAGTATTTATATTCTTGTCACTTTTCGTTCCCCCAATTTTTCAAAGTGGGTGTTTACAACTAAGGGGGGAAACTGGCCCAACCATAGAGTATTTATATTCTTGTCACTTTTCGTTCCCCCAATTTTTCAAAGTGGGTGTTTACAACTAAGGGGGAAACTGGCCCCGACCAAAGAGTATTTATATTCTTGTCACTTTTCGTTCCCCCAATTTTTCAAAGTGGGTGCTTACAACTAAGGGGGAAACTGGCCCGACAAAAGAGTATTTATATTCTTGTCACTTTTCGTTCCCCCAATTTTTTTCAAAGTGGGTGTTTACAACTAAGGGGGAAACTGGCCCGACCAAAGAGTATTTATATTCTTGTCATTTTAGTTCCCCCCAATTTTTCAAAGCAGGTGTTTACAACTAAGGGGGAACTGGCCCGACCAAAGAGTATTTATATTCTTGTCACTTTTCGTTCCCCCCAATTTATCAAAGCGGGTGTTTACAACTAAGGGGAAACTGGTCCGACCAAAGAGTATTTATATTCTTGTCTCTTTTCGTTCGCCCAATTTTTCAAAGCGGGTGTTTACAACTAAGAGGAAACTGGCCCGACCAAAGAGTATTTATATTCTTGTCACTTTTCGCTCCCCCAATTTTTCGAAAAAACTACACAAGAGTGGTATTTTCTACTATTTTACCCACTAGGTAGCAAAACCAAGAGAATGAAAATTCTAAGATAGCCAATCGATTGTCTATGGTCTAAACCCGAAATGGGAGGCTGTTAGTTCCCTCCATCCATACACTTCTTTTGAAAAACTACACCAGAGTGGTATTTTCTGCTATTTTACCCACTAGGTAACAAAACCAAGAGAATGAAAATTCTAACGACCAGAGGAATTTTTGAGATTTTTCATTGGTCTGAGATACAACAATGATACAGTTATTTAATAGCATGGAAAAGAACGAGTATTGAATGCCTCGTTGTTTAAGTTAAGAGGTGAAATCAAGACCAGAGGATTTTTTGAGGTTTTTCATTGGTCAGAGATGCAACAATGGTACACTTTTTTAATAGCTTTGAAAAGAACGACTATTGAATGCCTCGTTGTTTAAGTTAAGAGGTGAAATCAAGACCAGAGGAATTTTTGAGATTTTTCATTGGTCAGAGAGGGTTTTATGACTCCTCCCCACAATTAATTCAGATGGTTTTAGGAGTCATCCTCCTAGCCATAACTCAATTTAACCTTGATTGAAGGTATAAAAGTTTGATGATGTATTTATCTTCTTAACAACTACATTAATAGCTTCCAAGATGATAGGACTGTATGACACAGAATTTATCAGTTGAAGAAATCATCTTGTGGTGTTATATTTGAATGTGCATTTTTATTATTGTCAATGGAACTCGAAGAAATTGACTGTTATCATTCGATAGTGAACTATAACATGTTTGAGTATGATAAAAGCTTGTGGAGTACTACATTACATCATATAAACAGACTGGGATTCTACGATAGAGTGATTACACCACTTAATAATACTGGTCAGGAACTGAGAAATGTCCAGGAGGAAGTCAGTGAAATTTGCAGCTTTTTTCGGCGTTGAAGCACTCTACTTAAAGGGTAATGTACCTACAGATAAAGTTTTAATTCAAAAGTGTGACCCTAGGATTCCACTTTTCAATCTAGAAGAATTTAAGTGTCCTAAATGGTAAGGGCTTTATCACCGTCCTGAAGACGAAGTCAGGTTCTTCGCACACTGGATACCTAAGGACATACCTGATCGTGATAAATGCATAAGACATGGTAAAAAACTATTCTATATCATGGGACCATCGTTTCTGGATGTTTAAGAGTGAAACGTCTGTATGACCACGTATCATAATATAATTTTTTATTAATATTCTACATAGCATTATTTCATTAAAAATATATTATGCATTAAATTGTTATGTGTTCATTATTTTTAGAGTAAGCTAGCATATCAAAAGTTTAGCACACACAGAGACGAAAACACACATAGAGACGACACATGCACAGAGGCGATATACACACAGAGACAACACACACTGACACAGACGACACAAACACATAGTGACGACACACGCACAGAGACGACACACACACACAGAGACGACACACACACACACACACACACACACAGAGAAGACACATGCACAGAGACGATATACACACAGAGACACACACACACACACAGACGACACACACACATAGCGACGACACACGCACAGAGACGACACTCACACACAGAGACGACACACACACACATACTCAGAGAGAGAAGACACACGCACAGAGACGACACACACACACACACAGAGATGACACACACACACACAAACACAGAGACAACACACACACACAGAGAGACGAGACACACACACAGAAACGACAAACTCACATAGAGACGACACACACAAAGAAGACGACACACACACACACAGATACGAAACACACATAGAGACGATACACGCACAGAGAGGACAAACACACACAAAGACAACAAGCAAAGAGACAACACGCACACAGAGACAACACACACACACAGAGACGACAACACACAGAGAGAAGACACACGCACAGAGACGACAGACACACAGAGACGATACACACACAGAGATGACACACACACACACAGAGACGAAACACACATAGAGACGACACACACGCACAGAGACGATACACACACACAGAGACAACACACACACAGAGACGACACACTTATAGCGACGACACACGCACAGAGACACCGCACACACAGAGACGACAAACACACACACACAGAGACGGCACACACACACACAGAGACAACACACACGCACAGAGACGACACACACACACACATAGCGACGACACACGCACAGAGACGACACACACACACACAGAGAGAAGACATACGCATAGAGACGATCACACACACAGAGACGACACACACACAGAAATGACAC
>CM051266.1:265000-342500 GCA_027921565.1 Artemia sinica
TCCATGTATTTTTTCATGTACCGTTCAAATCAACAGCAATTCCATGTATTTTTGCTTGTACAGTTCTTGTGTAATTGCATGTGTTTTTTCATGTATTTTTTCAATAATAGATACATTACTACTCATAATTGAGCAGCCACAGAGAAAGTAATACAAACGAAAATAATCTTTCTTTTGAAAATGTCTTTTTTAATCTATTCTTTTGAAAAGACACGAACAAAATCGTCTAAAGGAACCTGAAGTGCTATCTCTGACATTTCCGTTGATTCTTTATTCCCGTTACTTTCAGATGCAAAAATTTAGAATATTATCGAATGGGTTTAGTTGTCCCCTCCTGAATAATTTACATTTTGAAATCCACCCCTGGGAAATTCCTCGCCCCTCAAAGAACATTTTCTTTTCCTGTTGATAATTCCCCCGCGTTAAGTTCCACAGCAGAAATTTATTTATTAATTTACATTAATATCAGCACTAAATTTATTTATTAATTCACATTAATATCTATTTTTTATGTTTGTTTGCATTGATTGTTATTTAATGATTGTTTGATTGTTTATATACCCCCAGGGCATAACTTGCAACGCCTACCCCCGGGCCCTGGTGGGCTGTGTCGACACCGGAATTTTTTTGTTATCAGAACTTTGAACTATTTTAACAAAATGTCTATCTCAAAATTTTTATCTGATGCATTTAGGGCGTGGAGGACGGGGGGGGGGGCTAGTTACCCTCAAATCTCTTTGACTCTTAAAAAAGTGAACAAGAACTTTCAATTTTCAGTCAAATGAGCCCTCTCTAAAGTTTATACGAGCATCCTTCCATAAGAAATAATGGGAAGGATTCGGAGAATCCTTAAATTACAACCCTTGCACTGAGGGCTGTGGGGGGGTGTCATCCTCAAAGACCCAATTTCCAGAACTTAAGACTACGTTTAATAAAATGGCTGTCTCCAAATTTTGATTGGATGTGTTTGGCAAAAAGCTGGGCGTGAGAGGGGGATTAGTTGCCCTCAAATCACCTTTGACTATTAAAAAGGGCACTAGCCCTTTCAATTTCCAATCGAATGAGCCTTTTTGAAGCTTCTACGACACCGCCTTCTATAAAAACCTTATATGCCCCCAGGGTATAACTTAAAAAAACCCTGCTTGAGGGTTGTGGGGAAGTTGTCCTCCTGAAAAACATATTTTTTATCTGAAAATCAACTACGCTGAACCAAATGGCTATCTCAAAATTGGATTTTGATTGGATGATGTGTTTGGGGGAATGATGGGCGTGAAGGGGGGGGGGGGGAAGCTTCTAGTTCTATGGGGGGGGGGGCTTATATGAGGGAAGGGGTCGGGGGGTGGGGGGGGGACCGGTGGGGGGCTTGAAGGTTAGGGGGAGTGTAAGGGGGGTGGGGGGGGCCATATTTTAACTTAAACCCCTGGGGGGGCCCTCCAAGGGGGGGGGGGGGGAGGGGGTGGGCGTGGCGGGGGGGGGGACTGGGGAGACGGGAAGGGGGGAGGGGGGATAGCGAACCCGGGGGAGGGGGGGGGGGGGGGGAGAGGGTGGGGGCACATTCGACTATTAAAATTCGTGCACTAGCCCTTTGAATTTCCAATCGAATGAGCCTTTTTTGAAGTTTCTACGACAACACCTTCTATAAAAACTTTATATGCCCCCAGGGTATATAAGGTTTGCAATAATTTGCAATAATTTAAAACGATTCAGAAAAACTAAATTAAAAAAACAAGTTTTTTTTAACTGGAAGAATGGAGCGACATTAAAACTTAAAACGGACAGAAATTATTCGGTATATGAAAGGAGCTGTCCCCTGCTCTACGACTCGCTCTTTACGCTAAAGTATTTTATTGTTTTAAAAAAATAGAGTTTTGAGAAAGGGTCAAACTTTTGCGTAAAGAGCAAGGCGTTGAGGAGGGGACAGCCACTTTCATATACGAAATACTTTCTGGCCGTTTTAAGTTTTAATGTCGCTTCTTACTTTCAGTAAAAAAAAAATTTTATTCAATTACGAGAAAGGATTGGAAGGTAAAGATGAAAATGATGATAGTCAAAGCGTTACTACAGTCCTGGCCAGCACAATAGCGCTGCCTAAGTAAAGAGCGATATGGGCGCAATATATATATAATTTTTTGTTTTGCTTTTTATTTTTCAGACCAGGGCACTTCGTATAAAGTAGTTGTCATAGAAACTTCAAAAGGGGGCTCATTCGATTGGAAATTGAAAATTCTAGTGCCCTTTTTAATATTCGAAGGTGATTAAAGGGGAACCAGCCCCTTATGACCATTATTTCTCGAAACATCCATGGATTGAAAAAAAATAAATAGCCATTTATTGCTAGTTTTAAATTTTTAGTAATTTTTATTTAATAATTTACATAAAAAATAATTTAAATAAAAAATAAAATTTTTTAATAATGTTTTATTTATTGTAATTTTGTTTTTTTTTTATCTTATTTATTTATTGATGATGATTTGTGGTAATTTTACGCTTGGAAGATTATTTGACTTTATTTCTGCTCATATTTTGTTTAATGGAGATCTTTACTTTCAAAAAACTGGTTTTGTGGAACTTTTTTAAATAAATAATTTAAAAAACCGTGTTTAAATTTTTAAATGGAGTAGATCTACTTTATAAGGCATGAATTAATAGATTCTTTCAGAATTCTCAGTTTTTACTCTTTCATACTTACTCGGAAGAGAATGAAATCCATAAGGGATGAATCTAAGGTAGTTGAATTTCATCATAATTATCCTTTTCTTGTAAACCTTCACAAAAAAAAAACTGGGAAGGGCCCAGAAATGACGTAGTAAACAATCAAGAAAAACAAAAGAAACCCAGAAGGAAAAACATAGCTACTTCAACAACTAAGAACACGGGACAAACAGGAATAACCAAATATGTGAAGAATCCCAGTATTCAGTAGAAAAATCACGAATACGCCTCTCAATAACACCTTAGCTCTGCTATTAGCAATAGTTGGTCAAAAATAGCTCCGTTCTGGCCTCTACCTGGGTTTACCAATCAACAATCTTTTGCAGAAAAGATTTACCTGTCCATGTTGGCGGTTCCATCAAATACCTTGCAAATTTAAAATAGAGGTGGCAAACTTGCTTTCTCTTACAAAAAAAAGAGAAAGACCAAGTGGATAAGGAGCTTTTAGGCTATTATATAACTAAGATTAGTGAACTTCACTCAGACACGAAGCGTTTGAAGCAATAATACATATGCAGCCTGAATCTTTCAAGTATAACTTTTCAGTCCCAGATTTGTAGTTTCTTTCAGCTTTGCTCCAATACCCAGGTAATTAAGGTTGCTAGCAGAAGAAATTTAAGAGCCAGACAGACATATTAAACTTCTATTTTATTTCTTTCATCTGAATAGTTGAACAACTGTCTTATCAAGTTTAAAACTCAAACCAATGCGCTCACACTCTTTTGGAGAAGCTGAAAAGTCGAAAAGCAGCCTTGAAAAGTGTAGGAAAGGTTCAGTAAGTCATACGCAAACGAAACGAGCGAGAGATCAACTTCTTTGGAGATATCCCGTATATGAGGGGGTGTCATTTCCTCAACACATCGCTCTTTATGAAGATGAAGGATGACAGATGGCCGAAGATTGTCCTTTTCGGTCAACCATCTAGGGCTAAACGGAAAGCAGCTAATCTTCGTTTGGTTGGGAGGACATCATAAAGAAAGATTTAAAGGAAGTGGTAACTTACTGGGAGGATGTAAAGAGGGAGGCTTTGAATAGATTGGGATGGAGAAGGAGCGTGCGTAGCTGTGTTGGCCTCAGGTGGCTTGGTGCTGCGGTAAGTTGTTAGTAGTAGTGGAGTTCATGCTCAGTAGGTCGACTATGAAGCAAATCCTCAGTACGCACCCAGTTGATGGAGAAGACGTGAGTGCTTCATCTTAAAGCATACATTCCATATGTGAACTTTAATGCAGCTTTTGATTCTTACCGTTCACTCGGGCTGATACTGAGAACTTCAGGCCTACCCAATAGCATTGCTCACTCTTAGAAAAGCTATATGATAGCATGGAGAGCTGTGTACTACAGCCTCACATTCTCGCTGAAGACAGGCAAATGGCAAGGCTGCACCACAACTTCCAAACTCTTTAACTAAGTGTTATACCACGTCTTGACTTGCAGAAGTGGGTCAGCTTGCAGAAAATCAAATTTATGCACGTCGAACATCCCACATCTCTCTCTACGGTAAAGGAAGTGAATATTGGGAGCCACCTAATAGATGTGGTTGAAGGCTTCCCCTACCTGGGACCCACTCTGCCGAGGGATGATTCTGTCACCAGAGAGCTTTCATCTGAATCACCAAAGCGTCAATAGTTTCTGGGAGGCTGAGAAGACTATGGCTAAGGCCAAATATTAGCCGCTATACTAAAATGCCAATTTAAAACGTTTCGGTCACCACCGTACAATAGTATTGAGTAAAAACCTGGTTAGCCACAAAATCTGCTCTCAACGCCGTCAAAGTCGCTCAGACTAAACCTCATTGAATAATCAAGGGTGGAATGACGTTGTTAGTTGTCAGACCCTCCTGTCGCATACTTCTCAAAGTCTTATCTTGGTACAGCTCACCTAAATCACTGTTCGTGGGTACAACCACCTCCATCGTATGCCATATGATATCCCAGTACGGATTGATTTTGACTTTGTTCACTCCATGTGCGGATGGAAACGACCCAGAGCACGCCCCCCGCTAGGACATAATTTCACACATAATTTCATAGGTGCTGATCGTTAAACTTGGGTATATCATGCTTCATACCTTAAATGAATTTCTCAAGCTCTTTATTGTCTCCTTCTACCCACAATGAGGACTTCTAAGCAACAAGAGTGATTGTTTCGTTTTTGGGACATTCTGAAAAGTTTTTTTTGCACTTTTAAAAAGATCCCTAATCCTATATATCTCCACCTGACTTCGTCAATTATTACTGAAAATGCATAACAGGATTACTTGTTGATATTTTATTTCTGAGTCGTCGTGTCTTTATTTTGATAACATCAAATACAGTATTTCTGCTGTGGCGATTCAACGGGTAAATGAGCACTAATATAACATAAAATGGTTCTGGTCACCATACTTTGTTTTGCCTCATAAATTTTTCAGACTAATCAATGATTTCCTTAGAGTAGAAGGGAATGACTCACTAACAATAGTTTTATGTATCTTTTTCTATTTTTCACAGACTATAAACCGTTGGGCTTCAAAAAGGTTGCGTGCCTTCTTGATCTCAAGCTTTGAATTCCCAGCAAGGTACCACAAACGGCATGTCATAAAACAAGGATTTTGGCTAGCAAATCACTAGAGGCACGCTAAAGGAGAAATGTAAACCATTGATACAAAAAATAATCATAAATTAGATTTTTTTTTTTTTCTTGTAAACAAATGCAGTACCTCCGTTTCTCAAGTCTATATATAGAAAAGCTTTCCTAAGATATTGACACGTTTACGTGCAATTTTGAACTCTACGCTATTCTAAAGTTTAAAGGTGCTTTTACACAATGTGCGAAACCATTTGTTTTCATCAAAAACATTTTCTATGATACAGACTAAATAATACGTTCAAGCTGAAAAGCATATGTGTCATGTATAATCAGTTATGCTCATATATTAAGGTTTCTATATTCATTCCTCCCAACCCATTCAGGGATGACCTATTTTTCGTTCGGGCCTAAATGGTTGGCCGAAAAGGCCGATCTTTTGGTAATCTATCATCATTGAACTGCAGAACATGTTCTAGCCCTCTTAGCCTTTTTGTTATTCTAGCCCTAAAAAAAGGGACACAACCACATTTATCGTAGATTTTAGAGTTTGAAATACGGTTAGTTATACGGGTACCCGAAAGAATCCTTAGATACTTCGTCTCGAAAGCATCTAACAAATCGTTCTCTGTCTTTCAGAGCACCCAAATTTCACAATTACATTTGACTACTGTCTTCACTGAAGCGTCTAATATTCTAATTTTGGTTTGCAAACTTGTTTTTTATTCTTCCAAACTTTTTTAAATAGTGAAAAAAAAAAAACCTGGGAATTGGCAAATGTACTTCTAAAATCTTCACTGCATCAATAATATTTACTAATAATGTTATCACAGGCAGTGCAATAGTGCTGCCTAAGTAAAGAGCGATGTGGGCACAATGTATTATTTATTCATTTTTTTTTTCTTTAGACCAGGGCACATCGTATAGGAGGGGTTGTCGTAGAAACTTTGAAAGAGGCCCATTTGATTGGAAATTGAAAGGGCTAGTACGATTTTTGATAGTTGGAATTGTTTTGAGGGCAAACAGCCCCCTCCCACGCCTATAATTTTCCCAAACACATCTAATCAAAAATTCAAGATGGCCATTTTGTTCGATGTAGTTGAAAGGTCCAAAAAATATGTCTTTGAGGATGACAACCCCCCCAGAGCCGTCAGAGCAAGGGTTACAAATTATGTCCTAGGGGCATATAAGGTTTTTATAGAAAGAGTGGTCGTATAAAGTTCTGAGGGGGATCGTTGGATTGGTAATCAGAAGTTCCAGTGCCCTTTTTAAGATTCAAAGTGATCGAACGACAGTACCACCCCCCCCTCACAGGTCGTATTTTCCCGAAATGCCTTTGATAGAACTTTTGAGCTCGCCATTTTGTTCAAAACGGTTCAAAGATTTAGGGCAGTGCAATAGCGCTTCCAAATAAAGAGCGATATGGGCACTATGTATTTTTATTTTATTTTAGAAAGGGTGGTCGAATAAACCTCAAAGGGGGCTTATTGGACTGGTAATCAGAAGTTCTAGTTCCCTTTTTTAAGAGTCAAAGTGATTGAAGGGCAGCTATCCCCTTCCCCACACGTCGTATTTTCCCAAAATGCATCTGATAGAAATTTAGGGATAACCATTTGCTAAAAAAAAAAAATAGTCCAAACATCATAGGCAGTGCAATTTTGCTGCCAAAGTAAAGAGTAGTTTGGGCAAAATATATTTTATTTTTAAGACCAGGGCACTTCGTATAGAAGGAGCTATCCTAGAAAACTTCCAAAGGGGCTCATTCGATTGGAAATTGAAATTTCTCTTGCCTTTTCTAATCATCGAAAGTGAATGAAGGGCAACCAGTCCCCCGCTCCCACACGCCCATCATTCTCCAAATTCATCTAATCAAAATTTTGAGATATCCATTTTTTCCGAGTAGTTGAAACAGTAATTATGTCTTTGAAAATTAAACCCTCCCCCCAGAACCTCAAGGCAAGGGTTGTAAGCTATGTTCTGGGGGTATATAAGGTTCTTATGAAAAAAGTGGTTACATAAACTTTGGAGGGGGCCAATTGGATTGGAAATTGAAACTTCTAGTTCGCTTTCTAATAGCTGAAAGTTATTGGAGGACAACCAGCACCTCTCCCCTGCCCCATCATTTCCCCAAACACATCCAATAAAAATTTTGAGATAGTTATTTCGTTAAAAATATTTGAAAGGTTCGTGATTTTTCGGGGATGACAACCCCCCCCCCCCAACCCTTAGGGCAAGGGCTCTAAGCTATTTAGTTGCCCGTTATTAATATTTAAGGTTTATATGGAAAGGGTGGTCATGCAAACTTTGGTTGTGGCTCATTCAATTGGAAATCAGAAGTTCTAGTGGACTTTATAAAAGTGATAGGAGAGTAACTAGCCCAACCCACGCCTCCTTTTCCTCAAATGCATCCGATAGAATTTTTGAGGTAGAAATTTTATTCAAAATAATCTAAAGGTAATATAAAAAGGCCTTTGGGGTTGAAGTAGCCTCTCAGAACCTGGGGACAAAGGTTGTAAGTTATGCCCCAAAGGAATATAAGGTTTTTTATGGAATGGGTGGTTGTTTAACTTAGGATAGGGCTCATTTGATTGGAAATTCGAAGCTAAAGTGCTCCTCCCCCCTTGTCCCCCCTTGCACGACCATCATTTTCCAAAACAAACATCCAATCAAAATTTTGAAACGTCTACCTTCTTCAGCATTATTAAAGGATCCTTTAACTATGCCTCTGGGGACATCAAATCCCTCACAGCTCCCAGAACAGGGGCAATAAGTAAGGCATTTCGTTCACTGTTTACATATAGTATATGTTACTGATAAAGGTATGCATGTTTAACCTTTGCTTTCCAAAAAAACAAAGGGCGTTCAGGTGAGCCTTTCAGAGAAGATTGAGGGGATTGTTGAACTAAATCAAAACACATAATGTGTATACGGGCTGTCAAAAAGGGTATAACTTAGGAATGACTGAGTATATTAATTTGGAACTTTCAAGAAATGATAAAGGAGATGATCAATTCACTAAAAACGTAATATTTGTAAGCTACTACTACTACTACTACTACCATCACTACTACTGCTGCCACTACTACTACTATAACCACACTACTACATTTCAAATTTTTATGGGAAATTTGAACTAAATCAAAAGACACTATGTGCATGCACATTGTCAAAAGAGCGTATCTCAAGAATGGATTTGAGTAATAAGTTGGAACTTTCAGAAAATGCTTAAAGGGAAAATCAACTGACCAAACGGCAATATGTGCGTTCTACTACTAATGCTACTACCGCTGCTACATTTACTATTACTACTACTGCTACTGCTACTTTCAACTACTACCCTTATTGCAACTACTTGCAAGGCTAAGAGCATTAAGATGAAAATCACAGAAGAATATAAATATACAGGTTATCAAAAGAATATATCAGGAATGTCATAGCAACGGTTGGCAGGTTTTCAAAAGGGCATATAGGCAATATCAAAAGAAGTGCTGCTCTATAATAACTAAAAATATCATTGATACTTTTAAAGGAGCTAATTTGATTCAAGATTAAAAGTTCTAGTGCCGTTTTTAAGAGTAAAAAGAGATTGGAGGGAAAGCAGCCCTTCTCCCAGGCCATTTATTTTCTAAACACATCCAATCAAAATTTTGAGACAGACATTTTGTTCAGCATAATATAACAGTCCAGCAGTTATGTCTTAAAGGATGTTGGATATGTCATCCCCCCACAATTATGATATTGGCTCATTATACCTTAAAACTAAATCAAAAGGCACCGTGGAAAAAATTTCATTTTTAACATTATATTTTTTTTTTTTAATTACAAAAGCAAGTAGGTGTAGTAATTTTACTTAAAATAAGCTGTTAAAGAGCTCTTTATGATGTTTTCCAGTGCTCCGCTAGCTGTGGGAAAAAAGAGGACACATAAGTGGACAAAGTGGACGATCAAAGGACAAAATGTCATTTTTTCTCTTTCAGGCCAGGTAACTTTAAGTTCCCTCAAGAGTTTTTGGCCATGGCTATTCCAATGGTCTGCTTTTTGTTCCAATACGACGACATTTTTAAAGAGTCTTAGGCTATTTTTCGAAAGACCTTTAAACTTTTTTAAAAACTAACGTTTTACTGTTAAGATTAATCTAGATTAAAGTTATAATTCTTGAATCTGCTAGTAATAACAATTTTCTCCCACTTGCCAGTTTGTTTTCAAATGCATTTTAATCTTGGTTACTATGGGCTATGGTTCGTCCTTAACTACACTGCAGCTACTGCTACAACCCTCATCTTTTGCCGAGATAAAAAATCGAATGAGACCTGTAATGTCCGCTAAAAAGTTGGTGTTGTCGTGGGAAGATGGAGCTGGAACCGGGACTTATTGAGCGTCTCCTTTAAGTAATAGCCGATGCATTTGAATAACGGCTTAACTATGGACCAAAATAATATGTAAAACAGGGCCAACGTAGGAAATAAGTGAATTTCCTAATACTCTGTCTGATTCCGATTGACCTTTGCCAGTCAATCAGAATGGTTCATTTCAACTTTTTACTATATTCATTGCGATGATTCTCATAGAAACTTATTCAAGGTTATATTAACCATTTTTCGCTATCCATTTCATTTTTCGTTCTTCGTCTAAATTTCCACAGACCGCTGTATTTCAAGGCCCTTGTATCTAGTAAAATCTCGACATTTAAGATCTTCAGTATTTAGTGTCAATTCATGCTTTAGCTATTCTAAACCTGAATTAGTGAAGTCATGCTTTGAAAGGGGCAGGGGCTCCATCAGGAAATAAAATTAAAACTTGTGTTTTGGGTACATGTAGTTATAAACAAGGGCTTTACTTTTTTTTTCATTTGTGGCGGGGGTTGAGAACCAATAGAAACCATGCAAATAAATATTTTTTACCAAGCAAATGGTGTACTCCTGTATGAAAATTATCCCTGCAAATTACAGTATTTTTTGTACTCCCCTCTATGAAACCTAATTTGAAGGTGGGTGGTGTAAAAAAAACTACTACTGTGGCACAAAAGGTCTAAAATTAAGAAAAAGACAAAAAAAAGGTATTAGGGACTGGCAATTTCCATATTTGCTGAGGTGGCAGCAGTTTTTAAGTCTAGCATTTTGATCTTTTAGAGTACATCCATACTGTCATTATTCTTGATTATTGGGACAGAAAAATAGGAATGTAAAACCAACACTTCTGTTTCTTTTTGTTTTCAAAATCGGTAATTTAGTGAGCCATGAAAACAAAAAAAAAAATTCGACAAAAACTACAGCATGCTCTGCTTTTTTGGAAAAAATGCCAGAAAAATGAGGCAAAAAAGCAATTGATAAACTTTAAATATTGTTTATAGCAGAAAATAATAGATTTTTCTGCTTCTAACCAGCTTTCCCAGTTTTCAAGAAAACGGAGTTTAAAACATCTCTTAGTAGGAAAGAACAGATAAAAATTTCTAAAATAACAAATCAAATGTAAATTTGCATTAAGAACCATATTTTTCTTTTGTATTTGGGGGGACAGTTTTGGGAGTGTTGTTGATCCTTACTCTTTTCCACCTTTTTTTCGCAAATTTCAGGGTAAAATATACCACAAGACATTACTTACTTACTTACTTAAAGCTCTTGCTCGGCAGCGTCGCCAGCGTAGAGGGACCAGTCGTCAGCGCCGTCAGTCTTCTCCAGAGTGGTCGGTTCAGGGCGAGGGTTGTCACTTCAGCCGGGTTGATGTTTCTGGAGGCGAGCCGATCACGGATGACGTCCGCCCATCTGGTGCTCGGTCTTCCCCTAGGACGCCTCCAGCCGTTTGCAGCTGGGTCGAAATCGAAGATGAGTCGGGCGGGTGTTTGGGCAGGCAGACGGAGCAGATGACCATACCAACGCAGCGAGCGAGACTCAAGCTGCTCGGACAGGGGTGGGAGTTTGAAGGACCTGAGGATTTCCGAATTTCGTACCCTGTCGGGCCATCGGGAGCCTTCGATTTTTCGGAGGTGTTTCGTCTGGATGGCATCTACCTTCAGCGTCTGTGTCTGAGTCAGCGACCAAGTCTCAGCAGAATAGAGCATAACGCTGGCAACCGAAGCAGAATATATTCGTGCTTTGGTGAGACGGCTGATCTGGGGTTTATGGAAGACCGTTTTTAGAAGGCGACCGAAGACAGAGTTTGCTTTTGCCGCTCTTGCTGATATTTCGGCATCTAGGCTTCCGTTTGAGCAGACAATTGAACCAAGGTAGGTAAACTGCTTGACTACCTCTACAGTCTGGCCACAAATTTCCACAGATGACAGGGGGTTGGACGGCTTTTTCTCAACGGGCATTATCTTGGTCTTCGACCAATTTATTTTCAGACCGAATTTCTCAGCGGCAGAGGCCAGTGTTTCCAGTGTAGTTTTGAGGTCACTAATGTTTTCGCATATTAGCGCCACGTCGTCGGCAAAGTCGACGTCTGAAAGAACTCTTCCAGCAAACTCTATGCCAAACGACTGCACCTGCTGTGTTTTATTCAGGATGTGGTCTATTACACAGTTAAAGAGCTCAGGTGCAGCAGCACATCCTTGCCGGACACCATTTTTAATTTTGAAATATCCAGAAGGCCGTCCATTTACGATCACCGCACTTTCAGTGTTATTATACAGCTCTTTGAGGAGACGGACGATTTTCGTGGGTACGCCAGCAGACTGGAGGATTAGCCATAGTGACTGCCTATCGACAGTGTCGAAGGCAGATCGAAAATCTACAAAGGCAATGTACGCCTTCCTCTTATATTCAAGAGTTTTCTCTACTAGCTGTCTAATCGTATGGATTTGCTCGGTGGTGGACCTGCCTGGCATGAAGCCAGCTTGCTGGGGGCGACGCAGGGCATGGAGGTATCTTGTTGCCCGTTTGAGAAGCAGCATAGCGAAGAGCTTTCCAGGAACTGAGAGTAAAGTTATGCCACGATAATTGATACATTCTGCTTTGCTCCCCTTCCTCTTGTAGATTGGCACAAGTAGGCCCTTCTTCCAGTCTGAGGGGATTTTTTCAGAGTGCCACACAAGGTTAAACAGCATTTGTAGCCAGAGGATCATGGCTGGACCCCCATTTTTAAGGAATTCCGATGTTAGGCCACATATTCCTGGCGCTTTGTTATTTCTTTAGCTTGCGGGTGGCAGCTTTTATCTCCTCCGCTGTAAATTCAGAACCATCAGGAGCAGGTAGGGTAGTAGCCGCAGCAGCTGCTAGCTCATGGTCCGTCTGGTCTGGTGGATCTGAGTTGAGCAGTTTCTCAAAGTGGTCCTCCCACTGGCGGAGGCATTGTGATTGGTCGTAGATATTCTCACCGCTAGCGCTTCGAAGGTATGGCGTAGTTTGAGTGTGCTGACCTGACAGCTCACGAAGAATCTTGTAGGTGGCTCCACTGTCCTTTTTCTTGGCGGCCTCTTGCAGTTCGGATGCCTTGCTGTCAATAAAAGCCTTGCGGTCTTTATGCAACATGGAATTACGCTCTTTGTTTAGCAGTCTGTATGTAGCCATGTCCCCACCAAGACGTGCTTCTCGCCTGAGCTCTATGATGGCAAGGGAGTGATTACTGATCCAGTCCTTTTTCTTCCGTTGCCTCATTCCAACAACGTCAGTTGCTGCCGCAAGAGTGTTCTCTTTGAAGGACTTCCATGCAACTTCACTATCATTGCATTGGCCAAGGACCTCAAATCTGTTGGATATCACCACATGGTACCGCTCAGCCAGAGCGGGGTCCTGTTGGATGCGACCGGCATCAATTTTCCGAGAAGACTGGCTGTTCTTCATAGCTTTGAGGCGGAGCTTAATTTTGGCTGCTACCAGCCGGTGGTCGGTGTTCCCGAGCTCGGCGCCACGGTAGGTGCGGCAATTCTGGACAGACGACAGCCATCGTCGACGTAAGATGATGTAGTCGAGCATCTTCTTTGTTGATCCATCATTGCTATACCAGGTGTACTTGGCTATATTTGGTCTCTGGAACCATGTGTTTGCAATCGTTAGATTGTGGGCCAGACAACAATTCAGCAGCCTCTCTCCATTATCGTTTAGGCTATCCACTGTAACAGGTCCAACAGCGAGATCCCACAGGCCTGATTCGTTTGAAACACTTGCATTCATGTCTCCTAGGAGGAGGAGGTAGTCATGGGGAGGTACAGAAGATAGTTCAGAACTAAGCAGGTTATAGAAATCGTCTTTGTCTTCTTCATCAGCGTCGTTTGTGGGGGCATAGCACGTAATGACAGTTATTTTGCCGTGCTTCCCATCCAGTCTTGCGGTCAGGAGTCTAGGCGATACTGGTTTGAATGACAGGAGGGCCTACGTGCAGCATTGTTCAGTACTAGGCCAACGCCTCCTCTTTTTTGGCTACCGCCAGACCACATCAATGTGCGTCCTTCACCTATGTCCTCTTCACCATGTCCTGGGAGGTGCGTTTCGGTGACTCCAGCTATTGTGACTTTATATTTTTTTAGTTCTTTTGCTAAAAGAAGCTTCGAACCGGGTTGGTTCAGCGTCAGCGCACGTTCCAGGTGGCCACATTGGTGCCACCTTGGTCAACGATGTTCAGACGGGATTTTCCTTGGGCGGTCCGAGGTCGATACGGGGTTTGAGATGATATATCCGAGGCTGAATTTCTGGTTCCATTCGTAGCAATAGAAGTTTCAGGAGGAGGGCTGCCAACCCAACCGTCCCTAGATGCATTTGGTTCTCTGGTGGCTAGCCAGGTATCCAGAGGCACGTGGAGGTCGTTCTTCATGCGCCAATTTGCATGGGAACTAACTCCGGACGAGCATCATTACCTCCAAACAAGACATTAGTTGCTTTAAAAAGCAATTTATTTCCAAACAGTGATGATGTAGTCATGGTACAGGCATCAAAATTCACCGGAAATGTCTCCCCATTTTGGTAGGAAGAATACAGCGAAAACACCACTTTTTCTTTCGGCCGGCACTATTCGATGATGACAGTTAACATGCAGTACTGCCTTTATTCAGCCGCCTAGATTTGAATTCTAAGAACGCAGAAGTTGGTTTTGTTTTGCCTCTTTATCATGGCAGTTGCATTAAGTTCTGATTCTAGTCATGAGATGCTACGTGAAGCAAATGATATTCAAAGAAATGAGCATGATTTAGAAGAAAACATTGATGAAGAATACGAAATTTCCAAAATTATAGGATGGATCAAAGATAACAATTATAAAAAGGTTCTTATTTTAACTAGATGTAGAATTTCGGTAGTCTTGAAGGAATATTCTGCATTTAAACCGACAACAGTGTTCTAATCATTTTTGTGTTGATTTTCTAATAGGACAGTCACTAGCCTATCACATACAGCTCTTTATCAGTAGGCCTAGGCCTAGTCTTTAGAATTTTCCAGAAATCAGATAAGAAAAAAAACACATCATCTGCTATTCAATTCTCCATTCCATAACATTTTAAAATGCAATAATTTTGGTAAATATCTACCAAATCATATTATTGAGTTAGGAATAAAGTGAATACACCATTTGATGCCTTTTTTTATGCTGATTATGAATATAGGGTAAGACACACAGTAGTCGGCCACCTGCCTATTCTTGGACAGAATGTAACTAACAGGGAACCTACCTCTAGGCTTGTTTGTATTAAATTTGTATTAGATATCTGTATGGACTGCTTAGTGACCAGGGAAACCAGCTATGTATAAAAACTTTCTAAGCACATTAGCCTAGAGGTAGGTTCTCTGTTAGTTACATTCTGTCCAAGAATAGGCAGGTGGCTGACTACTGGGTGTCTTACCCTAATAATCATTTCTATCAGAAATGAATTTTAGCCCCCCCCCCCCCTAGCCTATATATACCTAACATAACCCTGAATTGGCATACATAGGGGGGGGGGGGGCTGAAACTCATTTCTGATAGAAATGATTATTATATTCATAATCAGCATAAAAAAAGGCATCAAATGGTGTATTCACTTCAGTCCTAACTCAATAATATGATTTGGTAGCCTAGAACTTTACTGTGAATACACCATTCAATGCCTTTTTTATGCTGATTACAAATAGCCTATAATAATAATTTCTATTGGAAATGAATTTCAGCCCCCCCCCCCTATATATGCCAATTCAGGGTATATATTTCTACAACCTAACCTAACCCTGAATTGGCATATATAGGGGGGGGGGGCTGAAACTCATTTCCATATAAATGATTATTATATTCATAATCAGCATAAAAAAGGCATCAAATGGTGTATTCACTTTATTTGTAACTCAATAATATGATTTGGTAGATATTTACCATAATTTCTGTTGTCACAATTGTGTCTAAGCCTCCTAATAGGCCCAGGTTTGGAAATTGTTAAGATCAAGGGGGGACTCCACCCTTTGACTATTAGAAAAAATTAGTTTATAAGCTTAGGCTATATAGAATGGTACTATCCAATCTCCTTATAATTAAAAACATTTTAGTCATCTAGTTGGAAAATTTGGCCCATCTGTATAGGAAAAATCTAAATTTGCCAACTAGTTGACTAATAACTTCTCCCCAGCAAAACTTAATTTTTCCAACTAGTTGACTAATAACTTTTCCCCAGCAACACTTAGATTTGCCAACTAGTTGACAATAAATTTTGCCCCACCAAAACTTTCCTTTTTCAACTAGTTGACTAATAACTTTTCCCCAGCAACACTTAGATTTGCCAACTAGTTGACAATGAATTTTGCCCCACCAAAAACTTTCCTTTTCCAACTAGTTGACTAATAACTTTTCCCCAGCAACACTTAGATTTGCCAACTAGTTGACAATAAATTTTGCCCCACCAAAACTTTCCTTTTCCAACTAGTTGACTAATAACTTTTCCCCAGCAACACTTAGATTTGCCAACTAGTTGACAATGAATTTTGCCCCACCAAAACTTTCCTTTTCAAACTAGTTGACTAATAACTTCTCCCTAGCAAAACTTAATTTTTCCAACTAGTTGACTAATAACTTTTCCCCAGCAAAACTTAATTTTGCCAACTAGATGGAAAGAAACATTGCCCTAGAAAACAATTCATTTTCCAACTAGTTAACTAGTTGAATAATAGTTAGAATTTATTCTATATAGCATAAAATATGTTAATATTATAGGGTTCTTTCAAATTTCATTATCACTATTGTTACTATTGTGTTACAACTTCTGTCTCTCTCCCTGTCTCCCTCTTAATGGGAGATTTATTTTTAGTTATATATTGGGCTTTGAAGCCAGGGATTTTTTTGTTTTATTTCCCAGGATAATTAGTCTTATACCTGGTCCCAAAAGTGAGATTGAATTTGTCAAAGCTTGGAGGATTATTCCTCCTGTCTGTTTAAAGGAAACAGATGCATATTTGAAGTTTTGTTCATTTATGTTTTGCATTTACTGGACATAAATTGTGTATGTTCCTTCATTTATCTGTCTTTGTTTCTTTTCTGGAGGAATATTTTTGTTTCATTTTTAGAATTTTTGACTAATTTTCCCAACTAGTTGACTAATAACTTCTCCCCAACAACACTTAAATTTGCCAGCTAGTTGACAATAAATGTTGCCCCATCAAAACTTTCCTTTTCCAACTAGTTGACTAATAACTTTTCCCCAGAAAAACTTTATTTTTCCAACTAGTTGACTAATAACTTCTCCAAGCAAAACTTAATTTTGCCAACTAGCTGGAAAGAAACATTGCCCCAGAAAACAATTCATTTTTCAACTAGTTGACTAGTAACTTCTCCCCAGCAAAACTTTATTTTTCCAACTAGTTGACTAATAACTTCTCCCCAGCAACACTTAATTTTGCTAACTAGCTGGAAACAAACATTGCCTGAGAAAACAATTTATTTTTGAACTAGTTGACTAGCAACTTTTCCCCAGCAATTCTCTCTTTATCCAACTAGCTAGAAACAAACTTACCCTATAAACACTCCTGTTAGCCATCTATTTGGCAGGTAACTTTTCCTCAGAATAATTTCTTAGCTAATGATGTGACATAAAGAGAAAAAAAAAAAAACATACTATTCCTGGTCCAACAAAAATTGGCAGTATGTGCTTTTGACAAATGTGCTACAGCTAAGGTAAATCAAACTAACTGAATTCAGGAGTAAATAGTCTTTAAGCCACAAAACTAAAAGTCTTCTCCTTTATAAGTGAATATATATATATATATATATATATATATATATATATATATATATATATATATATATATATATATATATATATATATATATATATATATATA
Organism: Artemia sinica; assembly: GCA_027921565.1. NCBI lineage: Eukaryota > Metazoa > Arthropoda > Branchiopoda > Anostraca > Artemiidae > Artemia > Artemia sinica. The sequence continues at coordinate 282,502 of CM051266.1, forward strand.
TATATATATATATATATATATATATATATATATATATATATATATATTATATATATATATATATATATATATATAATATATATATATATATATATATATATATATATATATATATATATATATATATATATATATATATATATATATATATATATATATATATATATATATATATATATATATATATGCAATTATGTGAAATTGCATGTCTGTGAACCTGGGGTAATACTATCTTGCAGAGTGTTGCCTAAGATTAAAAAGCACACTTATAGAAGAAGACTTTTAGTTCTGTGGCTTCTAGACTATTTACTCCTGAATTCAGTTTGTTTGATTTACCTTAGCTGTAGTGCATTTGTTAAATCACATACTGCCAATTTTTGTTGGACCAGGAATAGTATATTTTTGTTTTCTCTTTATGTCACATCATTAGCTAAGAAATTTTTCTGAGGAAAAATTACTTCAAAATAGATGGCTAACAAAAGTGTTTATAGGGTAAGTTGTTTCTAGCTAGTTGGATAAAGAAAGTATTGCTGGGGAAAAGTTGGTAGTCAACTAGTTCAAAAATAAATTGTTTTCTGGGGCAATGTTTGTTTCCAGCTAGTTGGCAAAATTAAGTGTTGCTGGGGAGAAGTTGGAAAAGTTGGAACTAGTTGGAAAAATTAAGTTTTGCTGGGGAGAAGTTATTAGTCAACTAGTTGGAAAAGGAAAGTTTTGCTGGGGCAACATATATTGTCAACTAGTTGACAAATTAAGTGTTGCTGCAGAGAAGTTATTAGTCAACTAGTTGGGACAATTAAGTTTTCCTGAGTAGAAGTTAATAGTCAGCCAGTTGGAAAGTTAATTAAAAATTCTAAAAATGAAACAAAAACATTCCTCCAGAAAAGAAACAAAGACAGATAAATGAAGGAACATACACAATTTATGTCCATTAAATGCAAGATACAAATGAACAAAACTTCAAACATGCATCTGTTTTCCTTAAACAGACAGGAGGAATAACCCTCCAAGCTTTGACAAATTCAATCTCACTTTTGGGACCAGGTTTAAGACTAATTATTCTGGGAATCAAAACAAAAAATCCCTGGCTTCAAAGCCCAATATGTAACTCAAAATATATCTCCCATTAAGAGGGAGACAGGGAGAGAGACAGAAGTTGTAACACAATAGTAACAATAGTGATAATGAAATTTGAAAAAAACTCTATATTGTTAACATATTTTATGCTATTCAGAATAAATTCTAACTATTATTAGTCAACTAGTTGGAAAATGAAGTGTTTTCTGGGGCAATGTTTCTTTCCAGCTAGTTGGCAAAATTAAGTTTTGCTGGGGAGAAGTTATTAGTCAACTAGTTGTAAAAATTAAGTTTTGCTGGGGAGAAGTTATTAGTCATCTAGTTGGAAAAGGAAAGTTTTGCTGGGGCAACATTTATTGTCAACTAGTTGGTAAATTTAGTGTTACTGGGGAGAAGTTATTAGTCAACTAGTTGGGAAAATTAAGTTTTGCTGGGGAGAAGTTATTAGTCAACTAGTTGGAAAATGAAAGTTTTGCTAGGACAACATTTATTGTCAACTAGTTGGCAAATTTAGATTTTTCCTATACAGATGGGCCAAATTTTCCAACTAGATGACTAAAATGTTTTTAGTTATAAGAACATTGGATAGTACCATTCTATGTAAGCTTATAAACTAATTTTTTCCAATAGTCAAAGAGTGGATATCCAATCAAGGGCATGTTTAAATGAAATCCTAAGAAAATTTGAGGTGTAAGCATATAATCAGGACTATTGTGAAGGAAATATAGAGAGAAAACAGTTTTTACTTTGTAATATGCATAAAAATGGTAGGCTAGTTAACAAATTTTGAAAGTAATTCCACTATACTCTACCCCCCCCCTCCCCCTTAATATACAAATATGTTGATCAACTTATATATTTCCTGAAGCATTTTCCATGTGTCACTCTGGTCTCAATCTGTGTACTTGTAAACTCCATCAATACTGAGGAAATCAAGAAATAGAAAAGCACATAGAAATTTACAATTTGGGCTAGGCTATATATTTGCACATTAGGAGGGGGGGGGGGGGTAAGGTATATTAGAACTGTTCTCAAAATTTGTTAACTACAATTTTTCTATATTATGAAGTAAGGATTATTTTCTTAACATGTTTCCTTCTCAATAGCATTAAAAATTTAGAGCCAATTTTTCCCAAATCAAAGGAACATGACTGTGAAAACTGAAAAATGAGCTGTTTAGTAGCCTACCATAAAGGTAAAGATGTACTAAAGAAAATCAACCCATTTCTGTGGATACTTGTATTATGAAGGCTTATCTCAGTTTTTATAAGATTTTAAAAGGGACTAAATTTCAGCTAGAGAGGGGAGGGATGCAAACTGAGGTCTAGGAGGGGCAACTGCCCTCTGTCCCATAGCAAATTATGCCTAAGATGCCAAGATATGCCTAATCCTTAGAAGACCCCCTTTAATAGACATTTCTACAAATCCTCATTCTTGCTATTGTTTTCCAGAAGAATAATAAATTGCAGTGAAATTTTGTTTAGAAATATCCTTGGTCCCCATATAAGTTACTGAGTTCTGGAAAAGACAGTATCTGTTTGTGGATTGTTGTGATCTTTTTATTTCCAGCCTTTTGGAGAAAAATGCAAATCCACTGGTATTGAAATTCCAAATGAATGTGAGAAAACAAGCTCAGGAATTACATGAATAAGTTATTGTTAAAAATGAAACACTATTGACTACTTGATTATTTCTTTAGCTGTATACTCATCTAACCCCTCGCCCTAGCCATTTAGCCTATTATGATAAAGGAATGGCAACTTTATCTGCTGAAGTTTTGTCTCAAAAGCTAACATAATAGGCCATTATACTAACCATAAACCATTTATCAATGTCACCCATGATCAGAGTATATTTGCCTTCCTTTTGCAATGAATAAGCTGAACACTGCAATATATTTCACTAGTGCTAAACCTGCAACCAGTAACAATAATATACATTCAATAAGGATTAAAAGCCTTACATCATTATATGAACAGCAGGTCTTAATCTGATTTTAATCTGGCATGGGATCCATCACTGAACCTTGAAAAAAAACTTGTCTATCCTACCTGTTCTAAAGAGAAAACAACTGAGCCTACATCCTACAGGTCAATTATAATAACTCTGGTGCTGGGTAAGGTACTTGAGAAAATGATCCCTAATTGACCTGTATGGTTTTAGGAGAGAAATGACACAGTACCTTTCTCTCAGACTGGTGTCAGGAAGCACTAATAATCCATGAATGCTTTTGTTTCTATAACAAAATCTGTAATTGAAAACTTTTCCAAGAAAGAGGCTTTCTATGAAACCCCTTAAGCTACTGTCATTTATCAAATTTTTTATTGAAATTAGATATTTAATTGCTCAGATTTGTGCTGCTTCCTCCCCAGAAACCTAAATACCAAAGGTATTTAGTAGGGTGTAGTCCTGAGTTGTCTCTTATTCTCACTTTTCCTCTGAGGGGTGAACCTTCCTCATACAAATATACAATATGCTGATGACTTAGGGTTATGGACAATGGTAAATATCTTTGATACTGCTCAGTCAAAGCTATAAAACATACTTTTTCAGTTGGAGAAATACTCTCAATTTATGTTTACCCTACCCAATCCACTGTCATACAATTACACCCCAAGTTTAACATTATTTATTATGCAGTTTTTGCATAAAAACCTGTCAGCCATAACCAAAATAAGGAATATTTTCCTGATGAAATATTAAAAAAAGAAGCTAATAGCTTATACTAATTGTACAACTGACTAAGAACTCCCAGCAAATCAACTAAGACAAGAATGATAGATTAAACTTTCAGAAAATAAGGTGTAAAAATAATGGTTTGGATCAAGTAAATGATCGGTAGCTTGATAGTTTCCTGTTACTATATTTTCTGTTTGAATTTATAGTCTAATGCAGGAGATCAAGACGGTCACAATATTACAATGCTTATAATAGCAAGAGCAGAGAGCTCCTTTGTCACCTTTTAATAGGATGGGCTATAAGGGAGGGCGTTGCTGCATTTAAAGTGGATTGAATGTATGACAGACATTGCAAATTAGAAGTCAGATGAATTTAATCTATAGTAAGTGATAATTTATCCTATTAAATTTGACCAAAAGATTAACAAATATGGGCATTCTTATAGCACCTGGTTTACAGACTTGATAGTTTAAGCAAATTGATTTATAGGCTAATTATGTGATTGTGACTTATGGACCATATAACTGTAAATGAAAATGGCAGATGCCGGAATTTTAGCAGTTAAACTTGACTTTTCTATGATTCAGTGTTGAATTTCATACAAAAACAATTCAAACAGGTGGTTTCCCATGATTGGTCAATGACTGTGCTTTGGATTGTTTTTTCAGCTGCTGATGTGCTTGATGCAACAAAGCTTTTCCTTTTGAAATCATTTTCAAGGGAAGTTCCACCTAGGTGAGTTGATAACAAAACCTAACACAATATTGTTGCTGACATCATAGCAGGGTTTGAAAGATGTGATGCCAAACATATAAATGTGCCCAATTTTGTCATATAAAACAGAAGAGATTTCCAAATAATCCCTAATTAAGCTTATTCCATGCTTACTGACAAGGTTTGATGGTTGTTTTAATGAATTACGCACATTGTCAGAAAAGTTTCAAATTTCAACCCCCCCCCCCCCCCCCACCCACACTGCTCCCATTACAGTTGGTAATAAACCTACATATACAGTCATTGTGAAATTTTTTTTTAGGAATTTAAGTGCTCCTGGTTGGTAAGAAGATAAAACTTAATATGAATGAAGGACATGAATGAATTTCAAGTTTAAAACATGATAATCAGAATAAAAATTCGATTGTAGTTACTTGAGATTGATAATCAGGTGTATTCCTTGCTGCTTCAGCCTCTAACATTCAAACCAAGGTCCTTGATAAAAAAAAAAAGCAGTGAGTACTGTTTGGGATATTCCTGAAAATATACCAGAATTATCTCTAATGAAAATCATGCTGGAATTAGCATGTGCTATAAAAATAAGACTTCCAAATGTTTTTGTTTGGAATTTCAGGATCAGCTACCACTGAAAAATACAATTAAATATGGTCTTTGACTCAGGTATGGGTATTCCCATGCTAGAATCTATAAAATATTACCATGTTCTTGTTTCCAATGTAAGTGAGGTAGATCACTCTATGACCAGATACCCATGTTCTCTTGAATTGCCAAAATGTTCCTTCCCTATTCGGACTTAGAAGAACATCTCAGAGAGCCCATGTTCAGCTGCTCCTAAGGGTGCCAATTGTGGAGGAAGTCATATTCCCTACTAAAATGCAGAGTCTTGAGAAGTTTACTTCTCAAGACAAATATTATAGATTCTCAACTTAGTATTTCTGTTGTTTCTTGTTGCTATTTTTTTTCTACTGTATTGTTGTTTTGTCACTTTTTTCTCTTTCTTTTTGTGCTTATATTATTTTTATTTTTATTCTCAAAAATTGTTGATTGCCAACTTTATTTCAATAATTCTAAGCTGAGGTAGGTGCTGTGCTAATTTAATTCATCATGATGGTAAGTGAAAGAAATTTTTCTAACTCTGGTTCTGGGGCTTCTGCTACTTTGATGGGCTTCTTCTTTAGATTCAAACAACCCAGTAGGTGTGTTTAGTATTCTAAATAATTCTGTAAATCAAGATTTAAAAATACTCCGAATTTTTCTCCCTCAGTTATTAGCCAGTATATTTTGTATTTAAAGGGGCATTCCAAATGTGATGACAATTTATTGGTCCTTCAACTTAATTTTCAGGGTATTTGTTCTTTGGTTGAACACAGTTTAGGTGAATAGTAACCTAGATACAAGTAATGACATCTGGATATAAGTAATGACATGCAGCTGGAGATAAGATAAGATATTTATTTCAAAAAGATCACTATCACAAGCCCACAAAGGGCCGAATTCGGACTTCGGAAAAACTGGTCCAGAAGGGGGGGGGACCAAAATAAATAAATAAACCCCCCTGATAAGATGGAACAACTAAATTGGCAGAGGATTGCTAGAAGTTATCTTGCTTTCTATATATCCAGGACTTTCTGCACATTGTAGAAGTGATGTATCAAGGAATCAAGAGGGATCTTTGAATCCACATTTGTTGAAATTAAGTCATAATTATTATTGGTAATCTCCAGCATTCTCCAGGTTGATCTTTCCCATCATTTCTTCAGATCTTTGATAAGCTTTTGGAGACAACATGAACTTGTCCATGTGAGCTTACAATAATGAGAGCATTCAACCATAACGTATTTGATCTTGCACCTTCATTGACAGAAGTATTCTGTCAGCTGTGCTCATAGCTAGAACCTCACCAACAGTTTGCATCTTGACATTTGTAACTATGACTACATCATCATGATGGACCTTCCTTTAGTCCTCGCTTAATTGGGTGCAGAATTGTGTCCTAGTTAATGGTCTATTGGACCATTTTCCGGTCTCTTATTTATTCAGTGCTAAGAAGATGATGAATCACAAGACCCTTTTTTTTTTAACTCGGCTGTTTAGTAGAGATGCCATGGGATATGTTTGACAGAGGTATGGATTCTTGCTCGCAGTTTGTCTCTTTTATGAATCTGTCAAAATTCCATTGTCAATGTATGTACTATATTGTAGTTTCAGATCTAAAAGATTTTTCCGTTGAATCCATGGATGACCCCTGGTCTTCTCAGAAGCCTGAGAAGAAAAAATAACCTTTGGAAATCTTATCAGTCAGTAAAGTTGTTGTCAAATGCAGCTTCTGCTTGAATTCAGTGCTTAAAAACTATAGGAGTTTTATAATTCTTTAATTCAGAAGGCTAAACGCTCTTATTATTTTCAGGAATTCTCAAATTGCAGAAAGAATATTTGAAAAAAATTGATAATTGATTAGTTCCTCAAATCTTTGTCTCTACCTTCTTGTATCCCTCCAAGTTCGATGGTTGATGGCGCAGTTGTTTAATTTGGACTGAAGGTTCTAGATTATTTTACTCTTATTTCACAAATATTGGAAAACAACTGCTTCTTCAGTAAGCTCCCTGCTTTCTAAGCCTTATCTTGCTGCAACCTGCTTGAGGTTGCTGGCCCTGGAGCCAGTTTTCTGAGGTTGATATAAGTGGACTTGTCAATGGATCAAAAGGTTCAGCTCCTTCTTGTCTTAATTGTATAACTATCAAGGTAGTGACATTCATTCTTCCTTCAATTATCTCTCCCCAACAAAAAGCCTTGAAATTTTTTCAGGGCTTTTAATTTGGCTTCTAAGCAAAGTACTCAAATGAGCATGCTTGTGCTGCTCTTTTAAATTTCCTACATTTCGCTCTTGATTCTCATATGATTCCTGCCAATATGTTTGTGGATGTCCAAAAAGCTCACCAAGTGGACGTTGTGTTTGATTCTTGGGTATTCTCCTTGATTAGAACTTCTTCTTTAGGCATTTATGTTAAGCAAATTAAAATGAAGATATCAAGGTAATTCGAAATGCTTAAACAACTTTTTCCTCTTTTGGCTCTAAAAAATTCTTTCATATTGTATTTCAGTCTTAAGTTGTCAAAGTAATTAATATTATTATTATTTAATGCTCATGTATCATTGATCTTTTTGGATTGTGTTTTGTTTATTGGGCAAGACACTTTGCTCCAGCTTGGTTTTTGTCAATTAATCAGTTGGCTGTTGATGGGCATTTTACTAATTAGTAAATTAATGTTTGTTTTTCTTCTCTTTTGCTTTTGTCTTGTGTCTGTTTTTATTCTCTTCCTGCATTCCTGGTTATTGAGTCAGATTGTGTAGGGAAGGTGGTAGTTGGTGCTTGAAGCTCTTTGTTGGATTAATAATTCTTATCTTAATGTGCAGAATAACAAATACACAATAAAAGCATGCAAGTAGAAACGGTTAATCGACAATTTACAGCTAATAAGGAGTCCATAACTACAATGGACATTCTCTGGAAAATGCTGAACAAGAGCTAACCAAGTCGATTTGAGATTTGATGCAACCAGAAAGCCCAAATAAAATGGTACCAGAAGCACTACAAACTTGATTATCACGCTGATCAGAAGCAGAAAAAAGGCTAGAGAAAATAAATCAAACACAATTATTTCACTTTTACTCTCATTAGACAAAAGACCAATTTTACGATATGTAGTTGACAGTCAAGAAAATTTTCTTCAACTCAGGGAAACAATATGGTAGCACTCAGGATATTAGCTTTATCCCTTAAGATTTTATGACAAGTAGAATGAATTAAATTAATTTAAAGTTGATATTTATTTCAGGTTGCTCTTCAATTTCCGGATGACTTACTAGTTGATGCGCCTGATGTGGCATTGCAAATTGAGAAAACAATTACAGACATAGATGTTTTATACTTGGAGATACTTCGTATGGAAGGTACATTTTCTTATTGTAAAAAAAAATATAGTAAACTCTGATATTTATTTGTACATTCAGTATGAAACAAACTGCTTGATTTTATATACACAAAACAAATATATCACTAAAAAGAAACATCAAGACAAGCCAGAAGGTGCAAAAACAATAATAACAACTCAAAGAAGAAGTTTAAAATGAACAATCCTTATTTTGAATACACTAGAAAATAATTTAACACATTTAATCATGATTATAATAACACAGTACTATAAAACATTAAATTTGTCTAAATAAAATTTGACATCTATTGGACATTGCTTCAATGAAATAACTCTAATTTCTTTTCCAGAAGCAAGGACGTTCAATCCTTGCATTTCTTTTGGATCTTTTTCTTTTTTCTGTAAAAGAAACAGTGTTAACTTATTCAAAATGCTTCTACAAATAGATCACTGGTAGAGATTTTTTTTTATCTTCAGTAGATTATATAGAATGGAGTATATGTATATCTATCTGTAGATATATGGATACCATGCTAATTTATTCTAATTTATTCATCATAAAGGACCAAATGCCATCATGCTATCAGCTAGAGCTTATCTGCTTTAATGTTGTAGCTAGCCAAAGAGCCTGATGGACGACATCTATAAAAAAAAAGGAAAAAAAACTCTGCTTATGTTCAAGCATTCCTTCTACAAAAGAGGACTGAAAAACCTAACTTTGATCGTACTGCAAATGTACAGTAAATAGTTTAAAATGAACCGTGTATATGTGACGAAAATATCCAGGGTTTTTTTTTTTTCAGTCACAACGTTGGGTGAAAACAAGAATTTCTAGCACTATTCATTTAAGTATTGTGATTATCATTAATTCAACAACTTCGTATTGTTGCAAAAAGTTGCCATTATGACCGCTAATCTTGCACAGCTACTAAGGTCACTCCCAGTGAGCTACAGGCCTGGTAAATAGACTAGTATACAAATTCATGAATTATGTTTGAAATACAAAAATGTTCAGAATAGATCTGGGGACTGTGCTGATTATTGACGACATAGGGCCCACAAGCAGGTTAATCTGACACTGAAGAAAGGCTTAAAATTGGTCGCACAAGAAGTCATTGAATGTTTGCAAATATGAAATGCTATAAAACTAAGATAGCACAAAAAGATAGAAGAAGATATCAAGACAAAAATCAGTCTTAACAGTACCCCGAGTAGATTGCTAGCAGCTCTGCAAAGTTTCTCCCTAAGATCCCCGAGGATGACCTTTGGAAGAAACTATCCGCTCCAGACGTGACAGTTGAGGAAATCAGCCAGCTACACAGTAGCGGTTTTAGGCCTGATAATATGGGTGGTGCAAGGTGCAAAGTATGGTGTGTTAATAAGAGTGTAAAAATATTAAATTAAAGGAAATTACTGTCAGAAAAACTGGAGGGCTAGTTGCCCTCCCTGCCCACGCTTAGAACCGCTACTGAGGTTACATGAGAAAAAAGACATTAAGGAAAATAAATTTAGAGTAAAAGCTCAGAACAAGCTTAGATAAAGTTTAATCCGGAAAGACAGGCGTTATAAATTATCGGTCTTTGTTAAAGCCCGCCTTCATATACCTAAGCTATAAAAAACATTGATCATATTTGGTTTATTGTTGCGTCATTTATTGTTGCGAGCATTTATTGTTGCGTCAATGAAAGTGTTGCTGAACGAGCCAACGCATATTCCCTAGTTTGTTTAAAAAAGATGAATTAGGGAAAGTAAGTTCAATTTGAAAGCTCAGAATAAACTAGGATAAAATAACCTGAATCTGAAAAAAACTGAAATTAATGGAAATCATCCATCTTTTCTTCAAGCCGTGCACTCTTTTACCAAAGGCATAAATACGTATGTTCTTACTTGACTAATTATGTAGTTAATTCATAAGAAACAACTTTCGGCTATTGTGACAATGAAATTGGTGCTGAACACGCCAATATAGAATCCCCAATTCACTGAGACTAAGTTAATGAAAAGTCTTTAAGTTCAGAACCAAACAACATACAAATCTCCATATAATGCTAACAAAACAAAACTGCATATAATACCAACAATATCAAAATAGGTCCCGACGCATATTAGCGTGTTTGGGATGACCCAAAAAAAGGAACACTTCAACTACTTATACACTAATACACTTCCTCGGGGAAATAATACTCTCTGACTCCTCCTCTCCTCCCCCACCCCTACTAAACAATTAATCAACATTCTAAGGATAATACATTTTTTTTACTTAATTTACGAATACATTTTGTTTTATTAGGCTATTTTCTATAACTAGTTTATTTGAAAAATAATCCAAATAAATTAAATTTGTTTCAGCTGTTGTGTTGATGAAATAGCTGCTGAACATGTCAAAGCAGATTCCCTAGTTCATTTTGGTACCTCATGCCTCAGCCCCTACCAAACGACTGCCAGTTCTGTATATATTTACTCGGCTTCCTTTTGATACAGAAGCAGCAGCTGATGCCTTCAGAAAAGCCGTAGAAGCTAAAGATGCCCATATACTGCTTGTATATGACGTCCGATACCACAGTTATATAGGTAAAGTCAACGAAAGAGCATTTTCTTTAATATTACAAACAAAATGACAACACTAGTCTAATCTCCATCCCATGAAGTGGGAAACTGTCCACCCTATGAAGTCAAAAATTTATCGAGGGAGTAGCAAAAATACACGAATAAAATAAAAACAAAATTTGTCCAATCCCGATCAAGCTTCCCAATTAGCACCGGGAACCGTGAATCTAGCAAATTGGTAAATGTCGAGATCCACCACTGAATGTCTGAAATACCTTTTTTTCTCTTTGGATTTAGTCAGCGTAACAGTCAACTTTTTCAATTTAATGCAAGGTTTGACGATGACAGGTTAGGTTGGGTTAAGTTAGCTTAGGTTAGGTTCTCAAGCCATTTCTGATATTTAGAACCAAATTTAACCTAACCTAAACTAACATAGTCTAACCTAACTTTAACTTTTACCATCATACGACTGAAGAAGCTGACTCGCAAAGCTAATTGAATCCAAGCAGAGAAAAAGGAATTTAGAACATTCACCGGTGAATGTCGACATTAACCTGATTTCGGACATTCACGGTGACATATATATATATATATATATATATATATATATATATATATATATATATATATATATATATATATATATATATATATATATATATATATATATATATATATATATATATATTTATATATATCCAGTGATTCCAATGATTCACGCTTACGTAATCCAGTGATCTACGCTTAAGTAGAATATGGCATTAAAGACGCTCTGAAATTAAACTGAAGAACTATTTTTTTTTTTTCAATTTAAATCAGTAGCTGGTGTTAAAGTGAAATATGATGTTAATTGTTTTATATATGAGGAGGGTTGTCATCTCCTTAACCTCCCTCTCTCTACACTAAAGTTTCGCTTAATATTGATATCCTCCTGCTTGTTTAGGTTTAAGTTTCATTGTAAGTTTTTTCATTGTCTTCCTGTTTACAGTTTGGCTCTTTTAAGCACAGATATGAAAAGTGTACTTAGGTCTCCCAAGGAGAATTCTAGGTTAAAGGAGGATAAAGTCAAAAATTAGAGGAAAGTTCTCAAAAAGTTTGATTATAAGCGACGTGATGGCCCTGTCTGTTTCCAATTATTAGAGTTGGACAGGGAATAATTTTTAATATGATAAAATTCACCTATTTTATAGATCAAGTTTGGTTCGAGAGGTGAAAAAAACCTTTTGATTGCCAAATGTTTTTTTTTTGCTCATTTTGCTTTTTTATTTAAGAAATCTTGAGAAAACTGCAAACTATTCATTTACTGCAAACCATCGATCTAAAATCTACCTTTTTGGTATCGAATAAAGGTACTTTTCCCCGTAAAAATCTGCAGATGATTCTCCAGACAATAATATTCCTTTTTTTTTTTTTTTTTGAGTGTAATTTCTCTTAGTTGTACATTTCAAAAATCTAGAGCTTCTAAACCTCCCGGCTGATTTCATTTAAAAAGCAGCTCGCCAGATCTAGAGCTTCTAAAAAGTTTTTTTTTTTTTTTGAAGCAAAAAAATTGCTGTTACCTCTTATTGATTGTTCGGCTGATAAATTTATGCGTTAATTTACTTTAAAAGGGTGCAGCTCGATACTCGGAGGAAACAAAGATTGTTTTTTTTTTTTTTTTTTTTTTTTTTTTTGAAGCACAAATAAAGTGAATTATTGGAAATGTTACTAAAAATTGAGAAAATAGTAACAAATTAAAGAAAAACAAATTGAGAAATTGAAGTAGCGTAAAGTGTGAGGTATTAAGTAGAGGTGACCCCCCTCATATACATAATAATTTCTATTCTTTTTAAGTTTTGATGTTGCTCCTTACTTTCAGGTAAAAAAAAACCTGTTTTTTTATGTAATTTCTGATTGTTTTTTAAATAATGGTGGGAATTCCGGCTCTCCTTCCATGGAAAATTTCCTTCCCCCACGAAAAATTCCTCCACGGAAAGATGGAGGAATTTTGAAAAGACGCCATGGCTCATTAGTTCTCATGAAATAAGAAATTACCTTTTTATTTATCAAAAGCCCAAAGAAAAAAAAATGGTTTATTGAATTCTTATTGTCTTGTGTTGTTTAGGCATAACACAGCATTTATTGTTTTCTTCTAATGTTCTTTTCCATTAAATATGAAATTCTTACCTCTACTTGGAAGGCAGTTGTTGGGAAAAGTAAACAATGTATTTTAGGTAAAATAATTAGAATAAAACCTTTTTTTTTTTTTAAATTGGTATCATTTAAATTAATTTCTTTGACCAGACTAGCTTTCCATTTATAAATAAAGTGAAGATAGGCATATGTAAGTAACGCATAAGACATTTAGTTTTATTTTAGTTTATTTTAATTATATCAACATGTTTTATGCTTAAAAATACTCATGTTAGAACATCATAAAAACATTTCATTTGTTAGAACATCATATTAATCATACCTGTTAATTATTGTTGCTCCAAAATACAGGGAGTTACCATAATAAGTTATTCTGAGTTTTGAAGAGCAACCAAATTTCATTGTTGTTGTTTTTTTTTGCTTAGTATGTAGTTTCTCATCTTTTCTTGTAGTTCTTTTTTTTATATATAGCTGTTTAGTCCCAGTTTTTTCTTCTTCTTTTTCTGTTGGAAAAGGGTTCAAATCGGTCAGCCTATTCAGCGTTTTTTTGGTTTATTTTATTCACTGTTTTGACTAAAAGTTTTACCTGTTTGTAATCTAAGAAATTATTTAAGATAATGGGTAGTAGAGGCTAATGGGTACAAGATTACTAGGGTATCAGGTAAGAAGGATTCCCCTGGAAAATTACTACCCATCGGAAAAATTCGAAAATATAAGCTGTGAGATTCCACCCACACCCTGCCCACCAATTTCGTACTTTGTTTTGTGTTCAAAGATAACTAAGGATTGACGATGGTCATTGTCGAAAGTTGGTAGAATACTAGCAGAAGACATGCATGACACCTCTACTGTGCGTTGTTTGTGCCACCCCGTGAAACAATGTTTGGCGAATCCTTGTACAGCGAAATAATTCCTTCTATTCGGGTATGTCATTAATGAATATGTACTTAACGAAATTATTTTACGCCATTCATTTTCTAAAACTGTAATTAGCGAACTTGCAATTGCGTCACGCCAAGCCTCTCCGTGCCAGATTTTGTGCGGCACAAATACAAACACATCTTCGTTATGCTTGGTGCGTGGCATTTTGTGTCCGCATTTTTGAAAGGGAGTGACCCCTCATTTTTAACAAACTTATTTCGCAGATACAACGCCGTTGTGTATTGTTTTACAGTGTGTGATATATAATTGAAATTTCAAATAGTTTAAACTCTTCTTTTAATCTAGGCTTTTAATCTTATTATTTTTTCAGCTGAACTAGAATCTCAAAATGTGCAAAGAATATTCAAACCTCGTTGTCTCTCAGCTGGACTTTCCCGAATCAAATAGAGAATTGCCCCCCCTGTGAAGTCCATAAATGTGGACGGAAATTTGTCCTAAACGCCCCCCTTGAAGAATATCTAGTGTTTTATATAGGAGAGGAAGGACTCACTTTAAACAACTTATTAATTACTTTCAATAAATGTCAGTTGATTACGTATTCTCCTAAGAGAAAGACTGCACGTTTAGAAACATTGAATGTAAACAAAGTCCTGATGAGACGATATTATTTAATCGAGCGAGCGCGCGACGCGGAAAGGATCGGAATCCTTGTCGGGACGCTTGCTGTGGCCGACTACTTGCAAGCAATTAATCATTTGAAGGAATTGATACGAAAAGCTGGCAAAAAATCGTATATATTCGCTGTTGGTCGTGTGAATCCAGCCAAACTTGCAAATTTTCCGGAAATTGACGTTTTTGTATTAGTTGCTTGTCCTGAGAATTCTATGTTAGATTCAAAGGATTTTTTTAAACCAATCCTGCAGCCATTTGAGATTGAAGTTGCGTTAAATCAAGCGAGAGAATGGACTGGAGACTATGTGACAGACTTTAGAGAACTTCTGCCAGGTATCTAAATTGTTTATTTGTTATGTAAAAAAGCTAGAACATATAAAACAAAAAATAATTTTGCTCGCTAAAGCCGGAAAATAGAACAAGACCTCCACTCAGCCACCTTCTGTCAAAGAAGGAAAATATAAATTAAAAAATAAGAATTCGCAAAACGAAATATAAAGTCTAAACTCGATTATATTTTGACTGGCGTATTTATTCTGTTAAGTATTTTTCTTGCGCTGATGGGGGGGGGGATATCAGAGGTTCTTTATTACAAAATCTAATTTTGTAAATTATCATATTATTCTTATTGTTGCTATCTCTGTTTAAACATGTATTATATTTTATTTTTATTTTTTTACAGCTTTTAAACAAAATATAGTAATCAAGGATGGACTTGTATGTAGAGAAGCAGTATTCTCTGAGCCAGTATCCAATAATAAGCATTCCTTCAAGGAATCTTATGATTAAGCTAAGGCTTCAAAAAATCCTGTCACACTGCTTCGAGACTAGCATATCGTTGCCACGACAGGTGGGCCACAATTGTGTTTCTGGGACAGAGTTTCATGTGGATATCTTACATGGAATTCTTCAAAATTAAGGATACCATGAAAACAACAACAAGGAACGTACCTAAGACAGAGGAGTTGTCTAAACCTTGAGAATAAGATGGGATAAGATAACGTGTATTTCAAGCCAAAATGTGGCCATGTACACAAATAACATACAAGATTAACAAATTACAGCACTCAACGCAATAATAATAAAAAAAATAAAACGACTCTCTTCTTTTTGCAAAAAAAACTCATCAAGATATCTTCCCACTAGACAAATAAAGTCTGACCACGTACTTTTCAAGCATCAGGAAGCAGCACTCCATCATTCCCAAATAAATTTTCCCTTACCCCCAAAGACCTCGACAACGACTCAGACAATGCTCCAAATTCTCCTCCTCTTCTTGGCAAAGAGGGCAAGCAAACCTGCCGGCCGGGACACTTTTCCTCCTCTCAAAAACTTTCAATTTCGAACGAATCGGAAGGCAATTAGATCGTAGCTGCATCCAATATGTAAGGTATCTAGACGGTAAATTTAACTTAAAGTAAAATTCCTGACCATAAATTATCGTAACCTCATTATAATACCTTAAAGGTTCCGAATTCTTAATCTCCTCACCCCATTTCTGTATCGTCTGATCCTCCAGCACCCGCTTGATTTCCTTGTCCAACTGTAATTGTTGACTAGTTGGTCCAAGGCCATCATTCCATGCGAAAGAAAAACCTGTCTTATCCAGTACCTCTTTAACTTTAAAAGGCCAAGATCTTTCAATATGTAGCTGAAGTAACTCATCATATGCAGCCTTCAGTAGCCTATCACTGGGTAACTGTACAACCCTTAGCCAAAATTTTATCATTTGGACTGTCTTATAACTTTTAAGAGACCACAGTCCAAGGTCTCCTTTAAGAAACTGGGTATGGGTCATTCTATGCAACCCTTACAATCTCTTAAAATAATCTAGCTGAACGCTTTCTAACTGGGCAGCGTTCTCGTGTCCCTAGATCTCTTCCCCGTAATGGAGAATCGGCATAATCTTAGATAAAAAAAAAAACCTTATGCAAAGACAAATTCTTTATTCCACTAATTTTATTCCTGAAAAGTGAAAATGTTGTGCTCTTCCCCTATTTAACACTTCTTTAATTTGAGAACTCCATCCACCATTACTTTGGAAAATATAACCATACTTTATTTACTTTATTTTTTCAACTACTTCTATTTGTTGTTCTCCAAATACAAATATATTATCTATTTTTTTCATTTTTTTTTTGTCATCCGCAAATAATAACACCGAAAAATTAATTTTTCCAAGACACAGCTTTGGAGCTCATTTTTTTTCCCAGAGACTCCCCCATATCATTCAAAAACAAACCGAACAGTCTCGGGGACATGCTGCTGCCCTGCTTCACTCCTTTCTTAAGGTCAAATAGCCTGGAAAATCCCGAACCTGCAACCCTGACCATAACTTAGTCCCAGAATACATACCAACAAATAAACGAATAAAACTTAAAGGTAGACCTTCATCTCTTAACACTTTTTAAGTAGAGCTCTATCTACATTGTCGAATGCCTTTCTTAAGTCTAGAAACGCAACATACAGCTTTTTTCTACCTGATCCATACTTCTCTATCAGTGCACTTAAGACAAATGCTCTATCCGACGTACTATACCCTTTCCTGAAACCCTCTTACTCCTCGTTAATTACCCCATAACCCTCCAACCATTCATCCAACCAATTGTCCAAAATCTTTTCTAAAATTTTACTAAGTGCAGGCGCTAATGCTATCAACCTATAGCTATCATGATCACTAGGACTAACTTTCTTAAATAGAGGTACCATAATCGATACTTTCCATAGGGAAGGCCATACACCACTACTTATAATTCTATTTACAATATTCACTAAAACTAGCAAAAAAACACCAAGAAACCTCTTTAACAAAACTGCTGGTATACCATCTATTCCTGGCCCTGATCCTCCCTTCATCTTCTTAACTACTTTCCTAACTTCATCTGAGGTTACCTCCTTCACCAACTCATAATCTTTTTCTTTCATCGGAAACTGCGGAGCAACAATTGATTCTTCACTATCAAGGCCACTAGAATCTTCATGTATACTCTCAAGAAAACTAGGCCAACTATCAGCTTCAGGGATTTGTAATTGGCCTTTTCCTTGTCTGTTCTCCTGCCTTATTCCTGACCAAAATTGCTTTGTATCCCCTACCATATAAGCCTTCTCTATCTCTTTCTGTTCCACTCTAATTTTCTCCCATTTTTTTTTTTTTTTTCCTCCGTTTTAGCCTATTATATTCCCTTCTCCTTTCCTTAAACCGTAAACATAATCAATTACACTAGGGTTTGTCCCCGACAAACAGGTAAACTCACCCTTCTCCCCATCCTTCCCAAATCTTCCATTTCCAATCACTAATGCATTATCTGAACACAGTTCCAGAAGGCTTTTACCCCAACAATTAACCCTTCTTTCAATATCTTTGCTCCTTCTAGATGTCTTATAAATATCAGGTATCAGGTCCGGCGTATCAACAAATAAAACTTGATTAATCTCCTTACATATTCCCATATAAGCATTAAAGTCCCCCACCACCAAAAGATAATCCTTATCAAAACGTGATCGCAATTGCCTAAGCTCCTCCTCTAATAAAATCCCATGTCACTTCTACTAGATACGAACTATTCTGGAGGGCAATATACACGGCACCTAAAATCAAACTTTTACCACTAACAAGATGAAGCCGAACCCATATAATCTTCTCCGATACACTAGAAATTCGAGAATGTTTACGGAAACGACCTTGCTTAATTAACAGCAAAATACCTCTATTTAATCTCATATTCTTTGCTGGTTTACGCGCAACATTTTCTACCCAGTATCCTTCAAAATAAGGCACTGTGTCGTCACTATGCCACGACTCCACAAGAACAATAATATCAACACCACCTAGGTCCTTCAGTACTTGTTCAACCTTATTTCTCTCACCCTGGACATTCCATGTGATTACACGCATAGGGTGAACATGGCCACACTGTCCCTATTCACTTTGAACAAGCTGATCATGTGTAGGCAGGACAAAGGGTGTTTCTGGCTCATCAAGTAAGTACGAAAGTCTATAATAATCTTTTGATGACGCAGCTCTGGAGCTCCTCGACTAACCTCTGTAGTTAGCTCCTCCGCCACCACATCTAGAGTCTTTTCTTGCAACATTACGGGCATCAATACGATTTTGATCATCCGGGCTTATGACCTCCCAGGCTTTTCGCTTTTCAGTATTTTTTGCAACTATTGGAGAATTCCGGACAAGACGCGGAGCACACCTTCGAGGAATGCAGTTTCGGATCACGTATATTAAATTTGATCACCGTCTTGATATCACTCTCGGCTTGACTATCACTCTCAGAGCTTTCAGACACCACTCTGCCAGCAACGGAAATGTCCATTTTTTCGCTAGCCGGTTCTTTAGCTAGTTGGACTTCTCTTGTTTCTGCTGACCCTTTTCGAGGAGGCCCCTGTTTATTCACTTCACTGGAGCTGGTGGTTACTTCCTTAACACATTCCGAAGGAAAGTCATAAACAAACACTCTGCCGTTGATGTATAACTTTTCTCCCCTAAGCCTAGCTTGGTGGTGTTTCGACAAATCGTACTCTAGACCGGTTTAAGGTTTTTACGGGCTTCCCTTTGCCTGGCACTATTATCAGGGGCAGCCAACAGTCCATTCCTCTTCAAAAGGGGATTAGACTTAAGAATTAACCCGCGAAATTCAACAGAGTTCATCTTTAGTAAGACTGGTCCCGCACGCATTCCGAACACGTCTTTGACGTCACAACGGTTCAGATTTAAATCTGGTATACACTTATTAAGAACCATAATTATTTCTTGCTTCAGCGTATATATAGCAGGATTAATAGGTTCGAAGTTATATAAGACAACGTTACATCTTCTAAGTTCTTCACCAAATGTGTCAGCCCGCATGGTAGCTGCTCGTAAATTCTTCCGAAGCATCTCAATTTCTCCTTTCATCTCTTCACAAGCTTTGGCATTGTCAGATAGTTTTTGGTTCAAAGAAGAAAAACTGGCCTTCAACTGATGTAACCTTCACTAAAACTTCCGGCAAAGTCTTTTCAGTAGCCTCAATTAATCGTGGTACCAGATCTAGCTTGAAATTAATTTCCTGTAAAAACTGAGCACTGGCTGTACCCTCAGGCATAGCCTCAGTTAAAGCTATAGTCGCTCCGTTTGAGTTATACATTTTTCAAAAATATCAGTCTTCCCACACACTGCTTACGTATTCCTGCTTCAGTAATCCAAATCACGATCAATAATTATATATAAATAACAGTCCAGAGTCATTATCACAAGAGTCTAAATTCTATTTCGTATTTCACTTGCAAGCAACGCTGAATGAAAACTGATTTTCATTCAGTGAAATGATTCATACTTATTTCCGAAATGTCACATTAAATACCAATTGCATAGTTAAGTATCTGGTTTCAAGGTTATCCGTATGAAAAAATATATAAATAAAAATCCTCTATTACAGATTTAAATTTCAAGACATATACGCACTCCTTACGTATTCCTGCTTATTACGTATTCCTTACGTATTACATGCTAACCACAGGTCTGCGTTGCGCAGGTTCCGATCTCCTGATTCAATGCCTTCGGCCAGGAACGCAATGCGTGGTTGGGGGCAAATCATCCGACGCTTCTCGTATTTTTCCCCCTGATTTTTCCAGGTACCCATTTGGAGCTGGGTCGACTCTGGCTGAGCTTACAGGGTCACACCATTGACCCCCGTTCCAAACCAAATAACCAGTGCCACCAGGACTCGAACCCATGCATGTTATTTCGTGTGCAAACTTATTTTAAATTCCTATGAATTTTCTGAATGTACGGAAGGTAGATTGTATTTAAATGTTCACTAGGAGCTTCACATGATAAATAATATTTGATTTTAAGTAAGTGTCTTTTATTCTACGGCTAATTATATTAATAATAATAGGGATGGGATAGCCATTTCCAGAAGGTACATCTGTGATAAAATTCAATTCTGTGTCGACATAAGACTCAGAACAAATGTTCAGGACACGATCCACTAGAGGAGCCACACCTCTTTTTACTTGTGGGGGGTGATTAGATTTAAAATGAAGATATCTATTGTTTTGTGTGGGCTTTCTGTAAATAGTAAAATCTAATTTATCACTGTAACGATTAATTAATTAACCCATCTAGAAAACGGTATATTATTTGCATTTTCAATTTCTTGCATTTTCAATTCCCCCCCCCCCCCTCGGGACGCCCCTGGTTCTATAATTTCTATATTATTTGTATTTTC
Organism: Artemia sinica; assembly: GCA_027921565.1. Taxonomy (NCBI): domain Eukaryota; kingdom Metazoa; phylum Arthropoda; class Branchiopoda; order Anostraca; family Artemiidae; genus Artemia; species Artemia sinica. The sequence goes on from CM051266.1 coordinate 303,377, forward strand.
ACTTCCAATTTCTTGCATTTTCAATTCCCCCCCCTCGGGACGCCCCTGGTTCTATGACTTAGGTTCTATGACTGGTTCTATGACCTTAGTTCTGCCCTAGGATGGATGGATTGACGATAGAATATCTATCAATAAGTGAAAATGACATCATTTTTATACAATCCTGAAAAAGGCTTATGCCAGCTTTGTCTCTCACTCAGACTATCTGTCTTGGCTTTTTCTTCAGTTAGCTATGGCTTGATGGTAACTTGATTTTAATTTAAACCATGGCTAGTTAAAAAAACCCAAGACAAATAGTCTGAGTGAGAGGCGAAGCTGCCATAAGCCTTTTTCAGAATCTGTATAAAAATGATGTCATTTTCACTTATTGATAGATATTCTATCGTCCATCCTAGGGCAGAACTAAGTTAGATAGTCATAGAACTAAGAAATGATTGAGATTTTGAATCATACTTCCGAGCACATTGAGCAAACACAAAAAAGCATCAGCTGTTTCTTACTCTAGATAATTACTAAACTGTCCTCAAATCAAACTATTTCAATTTGCTCCAGTGTATTTGCTTTGGGAGCTATCAATTTATCCTCCAAGACATTTAATCACATATTTTGCCTTTTAGGTGCTGCTAAATATGTTAATTCCACCTCCATCTCTGAACCTTACTCGGATTTGTCTCTTGTTACTGGCAAAATGAGGACTATTGGAATAGAAGGAAAATCGCCTGATCACAGTGTGTCACAAAATTTAACCATCCGTGATAATTATGTGGTGTCCACAGGAAGTGCTAGTGACTATTTAATGTCTAGAACGTGGAAAGGACTAGAGCCAATGCTAGGGCAAACCCTGTAACAACTGCTAGTCAAGGTCAATCTGGAATAGCTTGGGGATATGAAGGGGAGGGAAATAAGGATACAGCTAGGGGCAAACCAGATGGACAAGAATAAAAGTAATAAAATCTTTTGTCTAGTTTTATTGAGGTTTATCATGACGTTACTCATGTCTCTGGCCTTGCTGTTGTTTGAATATATTTTTTGTTTCATATTTCCATAGTTTTAATTGCGCGCCTATAATCTCTTTCTCTCTCTCTCTCTTTCTTCCTTTCTCTTTGTTTTTTTTCTCTCTCTCTTCCCTTCTCTTTCTTTCCTTCTCTCTCTTTTCTCCCTCTCGACTTTCTTTTATGCACTGAATTCCTTTCTATCTAGTTTTCCCGGTCTTTTAGCCTTTCACCAGTGATAATATTATGCTAACGAGTTAGTTTGTTACATAGGATATTTTCGTGTAATTATTTTAGAGATTAGGAATATGGGACTCGAAGCTCGAACTCAGTTGGGGCCAGGAATGTGATTCCGGTGATGAGATTTTGCGAAAGTGTCTCCATTAAAATTCGAACGAACAAGAATCAGAAGGAGACTTAATTAATTTTGATCTTAAGTTCCCATTTTTAATAAGCTTGTTACAATTAACTTTTTTAATTTTGTCTGTTCAGTAGGCAATTACAACTAATGTATTGCGTTCAGTAGCGGCGATTGGAACCTATTAAGTTAATTATATGTCTGTTAGAACTCTAGAAGCTGCTATTTGTTTGTTTCTAGATAAAAATAGGTTTCACTGTATTTTTCTATCAGGATAAATCGAAAATATTCCTGTGAGAACCTTTCTTAGAAAGTGCTATTAAGCTCCAACATTTTTTACTCTTAATTATTTTTTTTTCGTTTCAACTTTTTTCATTATATTAGGCCATTAGACTTTGGTCATTTCTTTTAATTCTCGAATTTTTCTCGTAAAATTATTTTTGCTATCTAGACAGCGTTAAATAGAGCATAATAATTGCACTTATTCTATAAGTATTTACAATTACGTACTTACAATTGCGTACTTACACTTACGTACTTACATTACGTACGTATAATTACGTATTTACAGCTACTTACTTACAATACTGAACGCAGGGTAATAGACGTGCTTAAAAATGAAGCAAATAGTTGGGGCCTTTAAAGGTAAATACTCACTAGCTAAACTGGGAGGGTGTAATATTGTGAATTCTAGCAGGCGTGAAATCTCTTTTCTAGGGATACTGGGGGAGGGGAATGACTTACAAGCTTCATTTGAACCCCACCCTAAAATACTGAATATTTAAAATCTACTGCGGGTTGAGCTTTTTCCTTGTCAGTGGCGTGGTAAGGGGAGGCTCTAGTCCCTCCCCTCCCTTCCCAGAATTGGAAATCATCATACAAGTTTAACACTTACCATAGGCCTCTTTACGTCTGTAAGTTTCCAGTTGCTTAGCGGTTTTAAAACGACAATTTCCATAGTTGGAATTAGTAATGGAGAGTTAGCACTGAAATTCAAGGAAGTAAACTCATACAAACACCAAAAAAAAAACTGTGAACTGAATACAGCTGAAATTATTTGCGGTGTCTGAATCAATAATATTGGAATGAAAAGGGCACATCAGTAATAACTTAGGATGTCCCATTGACCAAAAGGCAATATGGACATACCACTCCTGCTACTACTGTTACTACAAATACAACTATTACTACCATGACTTCTACTACCACTAAGGCTAAGGGTATGAAGGTTAAAAATTCTAGGGCACATTTAGGGGAATATTGAACCAAATCAAAACATACTCTGTGCATGCAGGTTGTCAAAAGGGCGTATCTCAGGAAAGGCTCAGGGTATTACGTTGGAACTTTCAGGGAATGGTCAATCGACGAAACGGCAATATTTGCACGCTTCTTTTACTGCTACTACTACCAGCTTCACTACAACTACTACTTCTATTGTGACTGCTACTAAGGCTAAGGGTATTAAGGTGAAATTTTCAGGAAATATTGACGGGAAAGTTGAACTAAATTAATACAAACTATGTGCAAACATGTTGTCTCAGGGGGGGGGGGTTCAGTAATATCTTAGGAATGACTTAGCGTATTAAGTCATTTTATTCTCAATCTATCGTTGAAATTTTCCTATCCCAGCTGTGCCCAAGTTCAAATTTAAATTCCATTATATTCCTTTTTTATTATAGGTTAATTTGGCACACGAAATTATACTTAATGCTAATTAAATAAAATTTTTTGTTGAAACTTTAACTTTATTTTTCGTAATCAAGGTACAAACAAATTTTTCATGTACAATACCACTGTATTATAAAATTGAGAATGGAAATAAATCAAAATTATGCTCATAAAGAAAAAACTTTAAGACCGTTTCTTACATGATTCAAGCTTCACAGATTTAAGAAAATTGTAGATTTGTGTTTTAATATTTGATGATTCGCATGCATAACTTAACTAAAAATTTGACTGGATACGGGTGGTAACTCGGTTGAATTTGAAGCAACGCACCTATTTAAAAGAATCGAAAAATGTTTATTCGGTATTCGTAGAATAAAAAGTATGTTCTAATTAGATATTTCAAATGAGTGTTAAGAACTGAATTAAAAGACAAATTATATAGGTAAATGATTTACTTTTATACTTATTAAGTAGTATCAATTATGAAATAATTAGCTTTATTTTTGGTAACTAATTTTCTAGCTAGTTTTCAGATTACAGCACTAATTAAACGTGCAAATTATGAATATAAATAAATGAAATTAAGACCGGATGATATAAAAATAAGTATTATTTATAATATATAAATAAGGCCGGAGGCATCAAAAAAAAGCTTTAATACTATTTCTTACATAATCCAAGTTTTGCTGATGCAAGTGAATTTGTCGATTCCGATCGAAAAGTCAAAAAACTGACCGAAATACTTGGACTGAACCGAGTGGTAACGCTGCTTAAAACAATTAAAAATAATTTTTATTTTGCTTTAGATAGATAGAATTAGATGGAGATTAGATTGATTGATTAGATAGTTGAAAGATTAGATAGTTGATTGATTAGATAGTTGATTAGATTGATTAGATAGTTGAAATTAGCAGTAAGAGCTGAATCAAAAGGCAAATAAAATCTAAATGATTTTGCTTTATAGTTATTAATTAATAATAATTAGAAGTTGTTAGCTTTATTCCTGGTAACTCATTCTCAAGCTATTTTTTGATTATAATACTAATGTATTGTAAAAGTCGTCAATATAAATAGAAAAATTACTCGCGTAAAAGAAACTTCAAGACAATTTCTATCAGGATCTGAAGATCGTAGACGCATGCGAATTATTGACTCAGAATGAATTTTCCATGTTTCGCAAGCGAAAATCGATCAGAATATCCTGACTGAGTGGGATTTTGCTCTTAAAAAGTTTCAAAAAATTTTGTGCCGACATACTTAAATAATAAAAAGAAAATAACTAATCATCGAAAATTCTAACTAAATAATTGAAATCAGTGTAAATGTTGTATTCAGGACAATACAGAATAGCAATTATTTTTACTAATAATACCAATTATAAAGAACTAATTTCAAGTTAACGTTTCAATTATAATGGCAATGAAAACTTTAATCATATTTTACTTAAAGGTTAGATTGCTTCAATTGGTTTTAGAAAAACATTTTCTAAAAAAAAAAAACTTATGGAGATAAAATTAATCCTTCTTCGTTTAAAAATGAAAATGTCTTGCTATTTAGAATCACAAAATAAACCTATCACCCTTGAAATGCGCCTGATTTCCTGAAAGTCAAAACTTTAAAGTCAAGAGTGATCAGTGACCCCACGCCCATCATTTCCCCAAACACTTCGAATAAAAATTTTGACATAGCCGTTTGATTGGTAATCAAACGCTCTAGTGCTCTTTTTCAGAGTCAAAGTGATCGGAGGGCAGCTACCCCCCCCCCAAACACGTCATATTGTCCCGAAATGTATCTAACAGAAATTGTATCATATAACAAGGTTTTTAGGGTTGAAACAAAACCCAGATATCAGGGCAAGGGTTGGAGGTTATGCCCAGGGGGTATTTAAGGTTTTTTATGGAAGAGATGGTTGTCTAACTTTCGAAGAGGCTCATTTGGTTGAAAATTGGAAGTTCTAGTTCCTTTTTAAGTGTCAAAATTGATGGACGGTATTTAGCCCCCCTCCCCCCTCTTCTACAACCCCTCCTTTTACCAAACGCAACTGACCCCCCAGCGCCCTGGGGATAGGGTTGTAAGTTATTTTGTGAAGGCATATAAGGTTTTTATTGAATGGGCGGTCGTATAAACATCAGATGGGGTTTATTTGATTTGAAATTGGAAGTTATAGTGACCTATTTAAGGTTCAAAGTGATTTGAGAGCAAACAGCCCCCCTCCCCCCACTCTCAGCATTTGCCTTAACACCTCCAATCAAAATTTGGAGATAATAGTTTTATTTATCGTAGTTGAAGGTTTCGGAAATTATGTCTGTAAGGAAGACACCCCTTCCCCCCACCCTACTGCTCTCGGGGAAAGAGTTGTAAGTTATGCCCATGGGGCATATGTGGTTCTTATAAAAAGGGTGGCCGTATATGTTTTGGAGAGGACTCATTGGATTGGTAATCATAAGTTCTAGTGCCCTTTTTAAGAGTGAAAGTAATCAGAGCGCAGCTACCCCACACACACAAACGCGTCGTGTTTTCCTGAGATGTATCCAATGGATATTCTGAGACAGGCCTTTTATTCAAAATAGTCAAAGTATCATATAACAATGCTTTTGAGGTTGATACAAACCGCCAGAGCCTAAGGGCGAGTGTTGTAATTTATGCCCCTGGGACATTTAAGGTTCTTATGTAAGGGATGGCTGTATAAGCTTTAGAGTTGGCTCTTTTGGTTGAAATTGGAAGTTCTAGTTCCCATTTAAGAGTCAATAGTGATGGAGGTCAAGTAGTAATAGCAATAGTAGCAGTATTTGTAGGAGTAGAAGCATTAGTATTATGATGCAAATATTATCTTTTGGCTAGTTCAACATCCCCCATAACAAGCGTTGTAAGTTTTAATTTCACACTGTTCCTAAGATATTGTTTATATGCCCTTTTGACAACCTGCATACGGATGGCAGATTGTCATCCGTACAACAGAAATATCTTCTGAAAATTTCACCTTCATAGGTTGTGGATTTTGAGCTAGTCAGAAGACACTGTGTTTATTCATTTAATGCTGCTTCTACGGTAACTGTAACTAACGATACTAATGGCATTAAGTTGAAACTTTTAGGGAACGTTTAGGAGGAGTTTCAATTAAACGAAAAACCTATATGCATGCAGGTATTAAAAGGCATTATTAGGACATAGACAGCGATGCTCTATCATGGCTAGTAATATCAGTAAGATGTTTTAAAGGAGCTAATTTGATTGAAAATTAAAAGTTATAGTGCCCTTTGAAGATTAAAAAATGATTGGAGGGCAATCAGCCCTCTTCTTTAGCTAATAATTTTCCAGACACTTCCAATCAAAATTTTAAGACAGCCATTTTGTTCAGCAAAGCTGAATGGTCTAGTAACTATATCTCTAAGGCTATTGGGTAGGCCAACCCTCACAGTTATGCAATTTGGCCATTATGCTTAAAAAATAAATGTTGCTTTAAAATTAAATCAAAACACACTGTTTGTATGCTGGTTGCCAATAAGACATCTCAGCAATATACCAAGAACGACTGACGGTATTAAGTTAAAATTTTCGGGGCTATTTCTATTAATACTTCTGTTCTTAAAATTTTACTAAATCAAAAGAGTGTGATTGTATCCAGGCTGTGAAAGAGCATAGATATAATTTTTTGGGAATGGTATTAACTTTTATTTATCAGGTCAACTACTATTAATTAAACACTACTATTGGAATTGAATTGAATTTATTTATAACCTGTTGAAATATATTGATAAACGGAGTATAAGAAAAAAAAGAAGAAAGAAAAAGACGGATAATGACAAATAAAACGAAATTAAAACTCATAGAACAATCGCACAAGCATAGTAATAAACCAGAAAATGACAGCACAAGCCAATGTAACAAGCACATAGACAAGCAAGAATAAAATAAAGATAAAACTTATGGAACAAGCACAAAAGCATAATAATAATCCAAATAATCATACAGTATATATAACAAACACAAAAACAGTAAACGTGAAAGACCTATTGTTTTAAAATGGAACACCATGGGTGTCCATTTATTCCCCTATTGTAAGCTGCAATGCATCTGCCGATGGCAGCATTGGGGTCAATTAAACCGTATTTCCTATTGGACCAAGAATTACTTGCCCGGGGGGGGGGAGGCTGAGAAGATATTTAGCATACCGGTAATAAATTTGTCGGAGTTGCTTTGATTCCGTGGCCGAAAAGGTATGCCAAAAAGGTGCAAGGTATGAAAAATTCGGGAGCGCATATGAGTTATATAATTTAGCTAGCAGCTGGCGATTAAAACGAAGTTTATTGGAAACTATGCCACCGTAGGCACTGGACGTCCGGCGCTGGAAATGGTGAATGACAAGCTTTTTAGTTGCTTTAAGGGAGTTACCGATTGGGAGGCCAAGATAATTCATTTCAAATTTAGGAGCAACCAATACTCCATTAAGATCAATATTAAATCCTTCGGGAACTTCGGGAGATTGTGCGTCGAGAATACAGTTGTTAAACACAATTGGGGTGTAAGGGCGCCTTGCCTTACTCCGCGACGAACAGGTATGGTTATCTTTGTAATTATTCCATGAGGCAGATTAACAATGACATTTAAATGATTATACATATCATACAAAGCACGAATAATACAGGTACTGACCCCGCGTTTATACAATTCAGTGAGGATATGCGCGTGAATTATCGAATCAAAAGCACGACTGACATCATGGCTCCCTAGAATAAGCAGATCTCCAGATTTATCAGCATCAATCAAGACCGACGACAGTGCCATTAGTGCATGAGCCCACCCTATTCCTTTCTGGAACCCAAATTGGTGTGGGGGCATATAGCATTTTATCAACCAGCTCAGGCATTGTCAACTTCTCAAAAATTTTACAAAAAAGTTGTAGCTACCGCTATTGGCCGATATGATGAGCACTCATTTAGGGGTTATTTTTTTTAGGGACAAGAGTAAGACGGCCAGTTGAAAACGAGCCAGGAACTATTCCTTTTGTAAACACCATTTGGAAAAGTAGGGCAAGATGGGAAAAAAGAAAAGGGGTTCCATATAGGAGGTGTTTGGCGCAAACGTGATCTGTACCTCTTGAAAAAGGTTTCTTAATTTTACGAATTATATTGTAAACATCCAAAACTGATAAAGTAAACATTGATTTGTCCCCTATCGAAAGTATCTTTTCGAGTGTAACTTTGGAGGGATTTTCTATTAGTGGATCTGGTTCTGAAAACTCTCTGGAGAAATGTTGTTCCCATAGTTCGGGAGGGATATTAAATGACTGGTTTGGCTTTTGTTTTTGTTTATGTGTTAAATTTTTCCACAAAAGTCCTGGGTTATTAAAAAATTTTTCAGAAAAATTGGAACGAATAGTAGCTCTATGTTTATCTAGCTCTTTGAAAAACGGTGTTTGGTGGATAAACGGATCTGGTTTACGATACCAGTTCTGGGATGGTCGCAATCTCTCCAGATACTTAGCCAGAATTTGGCCCTATTACAAGCCTCAACAAGTAAAGAATTCTGGAACCAGCCCTTCACTTGGGATCCGACTCGTACTTTAGTGCGAGGGACAAAACTGCTTTCTGCTTGTAATAAAGCATGTGAAATAAGTGACACATATATATTTAACTTAACACGATTTTCATTAATTGAAGACGGAACCGAATTCTGGAGAAGCTCAAATGGTATTTTTATCTTCGCGAGAATATTATCAATACAATGCTGGTACTGGGTATATGGGGTATAACCGTGCACGGTTAAATGGAGCCATAATACTGAAAGACAACGGCAAAGGGTCAGATACTACAAAATCATTAAGTACGCTTACACTTACTGCACGACTGACAATACCACCGGAAACAAGCACATGATCAACGTTTGACACTGATCTGAGGGATGTATTTATCTGAAATCAGCATATTTTGGTAAGAGAGCACTTTCATTTGGAATCAGGCTAAGGAGCAGAGCCGTACGTGGATTATCACTTTTCAATAGTCACAATTAAAGTCCCCCAACAGAACACAATGGAGGTGCGAGGTTCTGATTTTACTCAAACATTTACCCAGTTTTTCCGAACTCCGTTTCAGAATTTTCGTCTCTATAGTCTGTCGGCAGGTATACATTAACAATGACAGCATCACCCACTTTAACTGCAAGGAAATGGTCAGATTTTGCAAACAGTTCGGAGTTAGTATGTCTATCTATTATTGTAGCAAGTCCACCTGAGGGGCGGCCTCGTTTTCTGTGCCTTTTAGCGGCTACAAAGTGGAGCACATGTGATGGCACTATATCCAGTAGTTTTCATATTATCGGCAGAGAGAAAATGTTCCTGTAAGCATATGATTTTTAGTAAGGCAAAGATGTTCCACCACGGTGATTTTTGCACTGAGACTACCATTTACGTTCCATGACAAGACGCTCTTTTTAAATATAAGGCTCAACTATTTCGAACAGAATGGCTTTTTGGTTTTGATTTTTGTGTCGTGATTTTCAATGTCATGAGTTTATGTTGGTAAAAATTGCTTGAAAAGTTTATCCAGCATATAAACAGCAGGCCAAACTATAAATTCTTAAAGGAAAACCAGAATGATTCAAACAATTATTTTCTCTTTCCCTGAAAAAGACTATGTCCGTATAAAACGAACAGAAATTATTTAAAAAAAACTTTTCCCACAAAATAAGTTTTCCAAGAAAGAAGCAAAGAACTCCATTAAACCAAAAATGAACAAAAATAGAATCAAATAATCTACCAAGCGTACAAACTACAACAAATCAGAATCAATAAGTAAATGAAACCCAAGACGAACAGAAATTAAAATAAATAACCGAATCAAACTTAAAATGAGCAGAAATTAATATGAGTAGGGTTCAAAACCCTATGCTTTCTAAAAGCCAGAATATAATTTGTACTTTACTGAAAAAAATTCCTTTAAATGTTTTCACTTTTATAAATTTAAGAAATCAAAAAATTAATTAAGATTTTAAGGAATAAATATCAGTGTATGTATATAAAACTGACAATGTACATTCATTTGAATTTTTTTTCAGTAAAGTACAAATTATATTCCGTCTTGTAGAAAGCATAGGTTTTGAAACCCTACTCATATAAATTTCTGATCGTTTTGAGTTCGACTCTGTTATTTATTTTAATTTCTGTTCGTTTTGGGTTTCATTTATTTATTGATTCTATTTTTGTTCTTTTTTTTTTTTGGGATTTAATTGAATTATTTACTTTTTTGGAAACTTTTTTGTGGAAAAAGATTTTTTAATTAATTACGGGTAAAGGAGAACAGATTGCCAGAAATTGCTCTTTTGGGCCTTCCTTCTTAGGCAAAGTGAAAAGCAGGTTGTCCTGATATCGGATTGGGAGAGGTCATAAGAAGAGAAATTAGCACTTCATTGGTTGGGTAAAGAGCGAAAAGTTGAATACATTGGGATGTAGGAGGAGTGTGCGCAGATGCGTTGACCTCAGGTGGTTTGGTGCTGTAGTGAGTTGTCAGTTGTAGCAGTAGTAGTAGTGGTGGTTTCACTTTATAAGTAGTTTACGTGAATTAACGTTTACTTTTTTTGTGTTTCTTTGTTTACTTTCTTTGTGCAAGTATTATGTAAATACTTGCAATAGCATTAAATATGAAAATGAGGCGTACGAAGCCGAGTTTTAGGGAGGTTGAGTATTGGTCAGAAGAGGCCTGATAATTTGTTGACATTCTGAAAGCCTATTACTAAATTTTTGCATCTCGGATTAGATTCTATGGCAAAGAGCTTTGTTTGATGTAGAAAGAGGGTGTGGAGTAAAGTTGTATACTCTCGCTGTTTCTTTTCACTTACTGTGTCGAATGGATCCTTTACCACGCCTTCTGGATATCTGAAGGTTTAGTTGTTGATAGAAACATCAGCTTTACGGACTTAGATTATATAGACAATGTAGATCTTTTCGCGCTGAAACCATACACAACCTAGCGAATGCTTGACGAAGTGGGCACACTTCTCAGCCAGTCTTAGTCTACAATAAATTCGTCGATTCCTAAGAGCGATCAGATCAAGAGCACTCAGCCAGTCATTGCTCAGCTCTGCAAGTATCTGTTGATTCGTCGAGAAATTAGCTTGCGAACAAAGTTAAGCATGTGCAAGTCGTTAGTAACGTCAGTCAAAGTCTGGTGTCAAACCTTGGCCACTCAGTGCAGCTCAGGGGTAGCATCTGAAGTCTTTTAATACCATCATCTTTGTTCAATCGCACATACCCGCAATCCCATCAGATTTTGACTGTTTGAAGCTCGCCAATGTAGCTAGAACATCGACAGAATGTCTATCATCACCAGGCACCCACTGATTCCACAGACACACCATACATTACCTAGAAGACTGCTTCATTAAAAAAATAATGTTTGCCAAGCCTTTGCCAGCATGACATTTTAACCAACCAGACAACGAAGACAATTAAGGAATGGGTGGATGCTAGTGAAACAAGTTCTGGAGTCAGCTGGAGTTGCCTCCACATTCAGAACAGCTAGGACTAATACTGGCTGAAATTTGACGCAAGATTTGTAGAAAACTCGAACGTAAAGCTTTTTTCAGGTTTCAGGTGAGGTGTTTTCCTCGTCTTGCTGCAAGTACAAGCAGAAGTATTTTTATAAGTACGTTAGTGTCCTCCATTCTCTTCATTATGTATTTATTTTTTCAAAATATCTTAATAGGTTACCCAGCTTATGCTGACAACGTTATGCTCGTAAGACGAACTGACTCAGGTTGGCTAAATATTTAACCACCTTAGTTTCAGCTTTAATAAAATTGGATTGTTTGAACTGGTTTCGTGGAAATTTACCCAATGGTATACATCTTTAAAAATTAATAAAATCCGAAGTTCAGTTTTCTGTGAAAAAGGTCTCTTATGTGCAGCTGTAAAGTTTTTGGTAGCAGCAGGTGTTAAATTTAGAGCAAGAAAAAGTGCGGGAAAAAAAAAAGCTAAAAGTCCGTGGTACTACAAAGCTTTTAGTGCAAAATGGTGTAAGACAAGGTTGGTCACTTGGGTGAACTTACTGTATTTTTGAGTAAATTGGGAGTTAGGGAATTCAAAGTAAGCAGATGATTTTTAGTGAGTAAAAAGTATTTTTGCAATTTTTGGTACCACCGTGGAAGGGGGTGCCCCATGACAGAAGAACAGTCTGAAAGACGCTATGCAATTGTTTAGTAATGGTAATTGGTTTAAAACGCTCAAAAAATCATATCTTTTGAATTTTTAACCGCTAAAACTTATAGATTAATTGATATGGTGAAGATTTTTTAGATTTGTTTACGTGTAGGTGGTACATAAATCCGCTTGCACTGAAGGGAGAGAGGAGGTGCAATTGTTAAGAAAATACACAACACAGCACAAGACAACTTAAGAAGGTGTAGCTTTTCCTTTGAAGGTGTTATTACCTTGGAGGGTCAACTGCTCGTTAATGTTTGTATTTTGACGGACAAGAAACTTAGCTGACTTTAACTAATATATTTTGCTTATTCATTTTCACGATTCAGTGCGACAACAGTAGTGAAACTGCCCTTCAATACTTCATCAATTCGAAACAACTGATATAAAATTTTTAGAAAATCTCGGCTTTGGGTATTAACAGATCTAAGGTGGTTCCAGAAGACAAAAAAAAGGTTTCATTTTAGTGTCCTTTAAAGCTCCGTCTTAATTGGTGTAACAAGGGTGTTAAGGATTTTATGGCTTAGGAAGCTTATTCACAGATTATGGAGGGTAGATTTCGCCTTGTCTTAATTACAGTGTAAGACGATTAAGAGTGTAACAAACCACCAAAAAAAAAACCCCCCCACCCACCCCACCACCCCCAACCCCAACCCACAAACCCACCAAACCACCCCAACCCACACCCACACACCCCAACCACACAAACCCCAACCAAACCAACAACAACCCAACACCAACCAAAACAAAACACAAAACACACCCACCCCCACCAAACACCCCAACCACCCCACCCCAAACCCAAAAACCCCCCCACCCAAACAACCCCACCAACACCCCAAACCCCACACACCAAACACACCCCAAAGCGAGAAATTCAAAAAAAATAAAAAATGTGGGCTAGCAGAAAAGTGTCTTTGACTTTTGCAGCTCTTACTTCTGCAGCTGCGTTATTGCTTTTGCAGGAGGAGGAGGGCCAAAGGACGCAAACTGAAGAGCGTCCCCCGAACCCGAAAAAGAAAATTAGTCTTTGGCACAACCAAAGGTCAAACCATAGCCAGTATTTCAATTGGTTTGCTGAGGTTGGTACAGACCATGAACTTTATAATCAGTGGGCCCGAATGAAAAAGGAGAAATTTGAAGAGTTGCTGGCCAAAATTGCTGATCATCCCCTTATGAAGAAAAAACATTCAAATTTCAAAAGACCAATTTCTCCTGGGGAAAGGCTGGCATTGGTTTTGAGGTAAATACTTCCAATATTTACTGATTTTCTTCAGTTTGTAAAGCTAAATCCATCCTTATTAAAATATAGACATGTAGCTCTTGTTTTAACTTCTATTACATCACTGGTTTTAATTGTGATTTTGCCTACATGTTATCCCTCAAATATGAAGTTCTGACAAAGGTGTCACAGGAAAATAGCATAACTTTAAACAGGCCAAGCCTTCAGTCCCATAGTTTTTTTTTATACTCAGCAAAAAAAAATACAATAAGAGGGTTCTCGCCATAGAGTTTGACTCTAGTAGCACTAATGCATAGTTGTTTCCCATTAGAAATAGGCTGCTCTACGTTGATGGCAGAAAATGCCTATAATTTTTTTCCTAGTTATAAACAAAATTAGCAATATAAAAAATGTAGATATTTTTTCCTGGGAAAATTAGTCTTTGGGTACAACCAAAGGTCAAACCATAGTCAATATTTTAACTGGTTTGCTGAGGTTCATGCAGACCATGAACCTTATAATTAGTGAGCTCAAATGCAAAAGGAGAAATTTGAGGAGTTGTTTGCCAAAATTGCTGATCATTCCCTTATGAAAAAAAGATTCAAATTTCAAAAGACCAATTTCTCCTGGGAAAAAAAAAGGCTGGCATTGGTTTTGAGGTAAATACTTCCAATATTTAGTTAATTTCTTTATTTTATAAAGCTAAATCCATCCATATTATAATACAGACTTGTAGCTCTTGTATTACCTACTTTTACATCACTGACTCTCCCTACTTTCATTGTGATTTAGCCTAAATTTTATCCCTCAAATATGAAATTCTGACAAAGGTGCCACAGGAAAAATAGCATAACCTTAACTAAGGCAAGCCTTCACTCCCGTAGGTTTTTTTTTTTATGCTCAGTATAAAAGTAAAACAATAACGGGGTTCTAGCCCTAGAGTTTGACTCTAGAAGCACTAATGCACAGTTGTTTTCCATTAGAAATAGGCTGCTGTACTTGGATGGTAGAAAATGCCTATATTATATTCCTACTTATAAAGAAAATCAGCAATATCAAAAATATAAAAACCAAAATTTGAGCAAAAGTCAGAAAATATAAATATTGTCTTTAGTTCACTTTTGTTTTGAGGGTTGCTGTACCACCTTACATGAAAATAAGGAAACTTTAGGTTTGCACCTTTCTATGCTTGAATTGTTTCTCAGCAATTCTGGAACTATATAATCCAAAAAAAATAGTAATCATTGAGAATCTGTGCATGGACGAATAAAGATTGGGCAGAAAATGGATTATAAGTTTTCAATTTAATGTCAGCAGGGGATTTGTGCTGACAATGCATTAAAGGTACAAAGGAATGATTTACTCTTTTAGCTTGTGCTTTTGTATATGTGGCAAGTAATTGCTTTATGTAAGTGACATATTTAAAAGACACTGCCTAAATATTTCAGATTTGTTTGTCTTTTCTACTTTGACACATGTTTAACTTTGATTTTAAGGTCTTTAGTCAACATAACAATCTTAGCTGTAATTCTGCTGGGCTTTTCTAATCTGCAAAGCTAAGACATTTTGAAAACATCTCAGTTAACCATTTACCTACAAGTCCAGTGGATATTGTTGTTCATGAGTCAACCCCATTGTGATTCTAGTCAGCTTTTTTGGTTGGCAAAACCCATATAATTAGAACAATCTCAGTTGTCCATTCAACGACAAGTCTTTTGGACATAGTTTTGTTATAGACTTTTGAAATCATTTTTGGTCTACAATTGCCTTAAAATGGCTCATAGACCTGAAAGACTGTCTCAACTGATAGAC
This sequence comes from Artemia sinica, assembly GCA_027921565.1. Taxonomy (NCBI): domain Eukaryota; kingdom Metazoa; phylum Arthropoda; class Branchiopoda; order Anostraca; family Artemiidae; genus Artemia; species Artemia sinica. The sequence goes on from CM051266.1 coordinate 318,622, forward strand.
TATAATAATTTTTATTCAACTCTGGAAAAGTTGGCCCCAGCGGTTCATCTCATTGAGACTTTATGTCTTAGCTTTACTCTAATTAGGCTAATTAGGACTTTCATCACTTCCACAGTGTCAATAAAATTTGAAAACCAATAGCTATTGGGAAAACTCATGTTTATTGATGCAGCAATATCAGCTATCTCAATTACAATCTTCACTTTCAGTGAAACATTGTGTAGCCAATCACTAGCTCACAACTTGAGTTTTCTGTTTAATCAATAAATTTAAAGATCTAATACTTCAAGACAATATAAGAAAGGATATAACTTAAAAAAAAATGTTAACCTGCTTCAAATTAGTCTATTAAATTGTGTAAAGTAAGAAACAATCCCATAGAGCTCAAGTTAATCACTTCTTACTAGAAAAACTCAAATCTCACTGAAACTATTTCATAAGAAATGTGATGTTTTCTATTACTGAATTCCATGAAAATATAAGAAAAACAGAAGTTTGAAATGAATTATAAGGAGAGAATGAATTATAACCTAACTTTTTTCTTGCTTCTCATCTTTAGCTGCATTCTTATTTCCTGTCAGCTGGTTGAAATAACCTGACCTGCTTAGTTTTGTTACATTATGAATAGAAAAGCTAATTATTTACATTTATTTTCAGATACTGAGCAGAGGGTTGCAGTTTTGGGACACTTAGTGCTGCCTTCAGAGTTGGAAAATCAACCTGCAGCACCGTCATAAGAGATACTTGCCAGGCTCTAGTAGAAATATTGGAACCAGAGTATCTGAAGTTTTCCAACTAAGGATGAATTCAGGACAATAAGCAATGAATTTTACCAGAAATGGAACTTTCCTAATTGTGTTGGAGCTATGGATGGGAAGCATGTCAGAATACAGGCACCTAAAAACAGTGGGTCTGAATACTACAATTATAAAAATTATTTCTCTGTTGTACTATTTGCCATATGTGATGCCAATTAATAATTTACTTATGTTGACATTGGAGGTTATGGCAGTGATAGTGACTCTGGACATATATTCATCTTCTCATATAGGAGCTGCCCTAAATGAAGGTATGATTGATTTGCCTGAGCCAGAGCCATTACCAAATCTAAGAGAAAAGTGCTTTCAAATACCCTTTTCAATTTGTTGGCGATGAAGCCTTTCCCCTTAAGCCATATTTGGCAAGGCCTTATGGTGGAAGAACCCTCAATGTAGAGCGACGCATTTTCAATTATAGATTATCTTGGGCTCGAAGGGTTATTGAAAACACCTTTGGAATTTTTGTTTCAAAGTGGAGGGTATTTCGCCAGCCCATAAACCTTAAACCCTCGACAGTAACCATAGTAATTAAAGCAGCATGCTGTCTCCACAACTATCTAATACAGTGTGATAGTAGCACAGGAATGCCTGCTTATGTAACTTCAGACTCAGTTGATTCTGGAGATGTGTCTAATGGGAGCTGGAGGAGTGATACATCTAACTTAGCAAATCTTACAAATATAAACAGCGGATTGGCTTCGAATCACCTTAGTGAAAATGCAATAAGGATTCGCGACTATTTGTGTAAATACTTTAGCTCATCTGCAGGAAGTGTTTCCTGGCAACACAAACACATTCAACAAGGTTCATTTTAAAAAAATAATACAGATTATTTATAACCTTTAAAAATTGACCTTAGTTTAGCTGTGTTTGTTTTTATTATTTATGAGTTCATAGATTATGATTGTATGAAAATAAAAATAAGTTCTGTTAATCAAATTCTCCTGTGTAGGGTATGTAAAGTCTACAACAGGGCAAAATGATTAAAGAAAACAATTTACTATACTATTTTCATGATCCTAGTTAAAACATAAAATGCAAAGCATTTGAACTGTTACTACTTCAGATTTGCTTTTTATCTTTGTCAGAAGTAGGGAAAAGAAATTGTAATACTATATAGAAAAATATGATATCAAATTTAATACATGAAGCAGTTAAAATCGTCAAATAGAATCACATTTTGCAAATAATGTTGCAATAATTTCATTCTTGCTCTAAAGCTTTCATTTCTTCTTCAAAAATAAGGTCATTTATATTTTTTTCAATTAAGATTGGAGACTTTTCATTGAACTGTCTCAATTTTGCTGTAACTGATTGGCCCACGAAAAATGCCCTGTCTCTCTTCTCCTCACTTCCCTTTAAGAGACTCTCTGCCCTTTCCATGATCTGCATAGCAGCTGAAGCAGCACACAATATGAGGCATAGCTTTAAATGTTATCTCGGGTCTTTGCTCATCAATAACTGAAGTCTCCCCACTGATCTTTCTTTTTTGCTCTTGATTTCTGTTCAAATTTGTTATTGGAGTTTTATGGTTAGCATCAATTGGCTTTTTTCTCTTTTCAACTCTTGTTGATGTTTTTTTTTAGTGGGTATGTATTTTCTCTTTTGATTATTTTCTTCATTTTGCTTCTTTGTTCTACCTGACAAAATTGACTCTAAAGTGCTGTCAATTGTGTCTTCATCAAAATCAGCACTTGTATAAACAGTTTCACTAGCATTTCCATCATCATAGCTGGTATGCATGGTTTCTTCAACACTTCCAGCTTCATAGCTGTTGTCAACAACAGAGAAGTCAGTCTCAAAATCTGGAAAACTAGGTAATGCAGTAAAAATTCTTTTCTGTTCTCTGTTTCTTTCTGCCATATAGTCTGAAACAAACTCCATAAGTTTGAAGAGGCACCACTTATTTTCTTTGCTGCAACTTCCATCACCACTTTTCCCATTTAGGCTTCTCCTCTCTTCCCCAAATTTTCGTTTTAGGGATTCCCATACTCTTTTTGCTTCTGCGCCTGAAAAAGAAAGGTTTTATTTTGGTCCAAAAACTATGGAACTTACTATATCTTTAATAATATTATTGTTAATCAACAGGCACATTTTTCCTGTTACAATCTTACTTGATTTTGATCAGATCTTTGTTTTTACATAATCAAAGTGCTAAGATCTGTTTCTGAATGCTTTTCTTACCCTAAGTTCCCACACTTTGGAATTGGTGTTAAACCTTCTCTGTTACTTTTTTAAATTATAGCACATTATTGGGATATGCTTTAGTAAGAGATAGACAGCATTAACAATGGATAATTTTAATGAGTGGAGAAACAATTTCCTTGGAAAAAACTTCTTTCAAACACAGTCCAGTTGACCTTCTTTCAAGAGAAGGTCAACATGTAAATCAATTTAAACTAGCAAAAATTAAACAGGTTAATAATAATAAAAAGATAATATAGTCTTTGTAACAGAGAATCACAATTTAGTAAAAAAAAAAGCCTGAAAATAAAATTCAAAATTAGTAAAATTCTTTACTCAACAAGCTGTAAAAGAGTGTCGTGTGGAAAGAGAGGTATTTGACTTTTTAGCATATCAATTATGTAGGGGAATAGGTCTTCTGTATCCTATGAAAATTGTATTGATATGAAAATATAAGTTTTTGTATAATAAGGGAGGACAGATTGTAGAACCAGGGAGGAGAGATTGTAGAATGGCTGGCCAATTCACTAGGTAAAAGTTAATTCACTCAGGGGTTTTACAGGACAGTGTTGGGAAAAACAAATCTTTCTTCTCCTTTCCTTTAGAGTAGCCATAATGGCTCTCTGAAGAAGGGAGATATAAGAGGCTATACACTTTTTGAGAAGTTAATTCACAGGCACCTTTTTGGACTGCCTCTATTCATTCTAATGATTCCTTGGATAGAAATTCCCTGGAAGATTGAGTCATAACAGCCTTGTAGGGTAACCCAAAGTTGCAAGATCATGTATAAACTTTGCAGTACAACAATAGACCAATTCCGGGGCTTGCCTGTCACCTTTTTTCAAAAACTAGCAAAGATTAAACAGGTTAATAATAATAAAAATATTATATAGTCTTTGTTACAAAAAAAAAACAGAAATTTAGAAAAAAAGGGACTAAAAGGGAAGAGAGATTGTAGGGGGAGGAGTGAATTCAATTGGTAAAAGTGAATTTGCCCAGGGGTTATAGAGGGTGGTAAATAAAATACAAGTAGGACAAAATCCTTTTAATAGACAGTGATGATGATAACAGTGATATAAATTCACAAGAAACCTCTATTACTCTACTACCTCTATTAAATCTACAATTTCTTGGAGAAAAATCCCAGGAAAATAAGCATGTCAGCCTTGCAGGGTAATCCAAAGTGCCAAAGATCATGTATGCACTTTCAAAGGCAAATTCAATGGCTTGCTTGTCACCTGTGTTTGCTTCTAAAATTCTGGTTTAAATTTTGAAAGCTGTTCTACCAGTCAGAAGAAACTTCCAAGGATAAATCTCAACTGAATCTATGAAATTTATTTCAGAATAGTTTCTTGTTGTTGTTGGTGTGAAATAGCTGATATGGGAAATATATTAAAGATCTTTTTGTGTTATAAAAGATAAACCTTTAGAAATAGACTTACAGCTCAATTGAGGCACAAGGAAAGTATTTTGAGCCTCATATTTAAGTTATATCTTGATTTATAAGGTTGTAAAGAATTGAAAATCATGCATTTCTTAAATTTAGGAAAAGATCCTTAATATGGCTTAAAATCAGGTGCATCATTTAGGGGGGCAGGGGAGACAGCCCCCCTAATGTTGAAAAAAATATATATTTTATGCCCCTTGATTATCTGGATATGGACCTCTCTTGTCCCCACCCCAAATAAAAATGCTGGAGATTTGCCCTTGCTCAAGATAGGCCTACTGCAATAAAAAGAGAGAAATTACATTTTGAAAACATTACAGACAATAAAAATGAGACTGGAAACTAAAATTGATATACAAAATTTTTTTCAAAGTTTAGATAGCCTTAAAATTAAGGAAAGGGTAGAGACAGCAGTAAATTTCTACCAAATCATATTATTGACTTACGCATAAAGTGAATATACCACTTGATGCCTTTTTTTTTATGCTAATTACAAAATATAATAATCATTTCTATTGGAAAAGAATTTCAGCCCCCCCCCCCCACTCCTATATATGCCAATTCAGGGTATATATTTCTACATTAGGGGGGGGGGGGGGGGGGGTAAAGTTTAAAACTTACCTCCCATTTACATCAGAAACAAAATTTCCCCCCCCCCCCCCCCCCCCCCTAATGTAGAAATATATACCCTGAATTGGCATATATAGGGGGGGGGCTGAAACTCATTTCTGATAGAAATGATTATCCTATTTGTAATCAGCATAAAAAAAAGGCATTGAGTGGTATATTCACTTTATGTGTAAGTCAATAATATGATTTGGTAGATATTTACCAAGACAGCAGCTTTATAGAGCATTACCAGGTATATTTTAAGCCTTGGAAACTTTTTTCTGAATGTTTTGTTCACCTATCTTAGCTGCTTTCCAAGATAGCAAGAAGTCCCTCAACTAGAACTTTTATGCCTACAGCAGATAAAAACCCTATGGTACTGAGGGATATCTACATTTTGTTTCCTAGCCTTATTATTTTTCTTTGACCATCCATCAGTTTGAATAGCTAATAAAGAAATCATTGCTCAAAAAACAAAATTATTTATCATAGTGCATTGCTTCATTAGGCTAATAGCCTGGGCTATATTTCAAATCCTGTTTTGGGGAAAATTCAGTGAGCCTTATCAAAACAAATAGCCAGGACCATACTATAAGTATACACATTTAGATTAGTTCTAGGTATAGAAAATTTAAAAATAGATTTATGTAGGTTGACTAGGATGATGGAATAAACTTTGAGGGCTTACCTGTCATACTGCCATGATTAGCTTGAGGCCATTGCTGATCCCACATGACACCAGGTTCTCTTCACAACCACTCTATTGCAATATAATGGCTCTGATTTTACATACAAATGCCTGTTTGAATGTACTAAATCAATGAACATTTCCCAGTAAGAAAAATGATTTTCCATTCCATGCCATTTTTTAAATTTCTCTGATTATTCAATACAGATGAATAAGAAAAATAGAACGTGTTCTATTATAGTCTTATTAGCGCAATTCTGCTTTTATACGCTATTGCTCAAATATAACAGATCCTTATTACCATTATCTGCCAATTAAGACAAGCCAATACACCAATTAAGACGGAGCTTAACCCAAATTTTCCAAATGAGCTCAGTCGAGAGATATCTTATCCACTGGTTTCAAGTTGCTTCACTCTTTTTCACGTTGAAAACCTGACGTGGCTCGGTATTTCTTCTCAAGATAATCTTTTCAATGTTTTCCTGGCTTTTCAGTAGCACAGTATAAATTTAAGAATTTCATACTGAAAATTTGTCCTGATCAGGTGACAGTTATGCTGGTTTCACAAAAAGCGTACATAATTTTCTATCCTAAGTGACTAGAGTACGTTACGTTAAGTACAACTTTTCATACTTAAACACGCCCTGTCAGACTAGGCTAACATAATAAAATCATCAAAACCATCATATAAAATCATAACAATCAACATACAGAAACTATTCAAAAAAAAGAAACATGGAGATAGTGATTCAAACTCTGATCTAGCATGAAAGATTTCCCATGGAAATCTTATCAATTTATTTTCAAAATCTATTACTTGCTCATCTAGAAATTCTGTTTCGTTGCTGCTATGTTGAAATTTCTAAAAGTGTACCATAAACTTGCGTAATGTAAATCCTAACTAGAGCTCGAGTCTGCCTAAGTTGCAGACAGAATTTGTTCCGTAAGATTACATAAGGTAACATAAAGTTTTAAGTTATGCTAGGTTAAAAATTTTCACAGCCTAGTGTGGAAGAACCATTATAATTAGTTCTAGTGAGCCTGTGCATCAATTGCTCTATTTTCATAACCGATAATATGTTTTGGCTGCTGGTTCGTTCTTACCTTGTGTCTTTTTTTTTCCTTTTTTCTCCTTTTTTGTTACTCCTCCAGTTGGTTACATTATTTGCAGTTTTTTTTTTACTGCTTGTACAGTAGGTTATAAATCAAGAAGTAAATGTATCCATCGCGATAATCATTTTATAGCGATTCCAAATATATAGAATCCATTAATTTTAAGGCTTTTCCTCAGAAGGTATTAATATTCAAAAAATTGTTTAATTTGCGAAAAGAGGGGAACATTCAGAAGAAGAAGGTGCTCTAAATGAAGATTACTTCATCAAATTCTGCATATATGAGAGTCCTGGAGCAGTGGTTAGGGCTCTATAAAGGGCGATTGGAACAATCGGGCTCCGCGTTGGAAGGGGCCCCGCCCTGGCATCAAAATGACACAATTTTTTTACGACATTATGAAATAGCCTATTCTTTACAAATCCAGTAAGTGTGATTTTGAAGAGAGATCATTTTCCAGGCTAAAACCAATAAAAAAAAAAAACTATCTGATATCAACCATGAATTGGGATAGATTGATTGGTTGAGAAACTATATCTATTTGAAAGTGAAGACTCAAGGAAATAAGATTTTCAATCAGTTTTAGAAGAATTTATAAAACAAAACTTAAAAATATGTTTTACTCATGTATTCATAATCGATGTCAGCGGGAATCAGAACGTGTCAAAACATGAAAGTGACTTTAACATCACTGTTGTTCATTAAACAGATCTCTATAATGTTCAAGAACCCCACTGGCAATGAAGAAAAAATAACAAGAAAAAAAAGAGGACACATCAGTGCTATCCATGCAAATAAGTGAATTTCCTTGTATTTCAAGATTTGGGGGATTAAAGTTTTCAGTATGAGGTTTTTGGTAATGGTGATTTCAATGGTATACTTTTCGTTTCATCCAAGTTCATTTTCAAGGGTTTTCCGACTATTTTTTTGGAATTCTCGTAAGTTTGTTTTCAAAATAACGTTTTACTATTAAGAATAATCGAAATAATACTTGCTGTTCCTGATCTAGCTATAAATGGAAAAATTTTTCTCACTAAGCAGTTTTTTTTGACGCTTTTTAAAATTTTTGTTTATTTGGCCAGTGGTTTGTTCTTTACTAAGTTGCCCCTACTAGGCCAACCATGATTTGTTTATTCCAACCAGACACAACAAAAAGCAGTGTTTAAGATATAATTGTAAAGCTGTAATAAGAGATGGTAGCCATAGACACCGACAAGGGAAGATTCCAACCACCCCTCGGGATAAAGGAGACGGTGCAAACTTCACTTTGGGACATAGACCATTATGTAATACTCCGACCCTGTTTTTGTTCTTTGTTCTTTAAATAAAGACTAATATAAGGATAGCTAGCTGTAATAAGAGATGGTAGCCATAGACACCGACAATTGAAAATCTCAACCACCCCTCGGGATAAAGGAGACGGTGCAAAACTTTATTTTGGGACCTAGACCACTGCGTAATACCCCCACCCTGTTTTTGTTCTTTCCTCTTTAAATAAAGACTAATATAAGGGTAGCTAGCTGTAATATGAGATGGTAGCCATAGACACCGACAAGGAAAAAATCCCAACCATCCCTCGGAATAAAGGAGACAATGCAAAACTTAATTTTGGGCCCTACACCAGCCCTGTAATACCCCCCACCCTGTTTTTTGTTCTTTCCTCTTTAAATAAAGACTCTGATGTAAAAGACTCTGATGTTTCCCTTGACACCGACAAGGCAAAATCCCAACCCATCCTTCGGGATAAAGAAGACAGAACAAAACTTCATTTTGTGACCTAGACCACTGTGTAATACCCCCACCCTGTTTTTGTTCTTTCTTCTTTAAATAAAGAGTAATATAAGGGTAGCTAGCTCTAATGAAGATGGTAGCCATAGACACCGACAAGGGAAGATCCCAACCACCTCTCGGGATAAAAGAGACGGTGCAAAACTTCATTTTAGGACCTAGACCAATGTGTAATTCCCCAACCCTGTTTTTTTGTTCTTTCCTCTTTAAATAAAGACTCTAATATAAGGGTAGCTAGCTCTAATAAGAGATGGTAGCCGTAGATAACTACAAGGGAGGATCCCAACCACCCCTCGGGATAAGGGAGACAATGCAAAACTTCATTTTAGGACCTAGACCAATGTGTAATTCCCCAACCCTGTTTTTTGTTCTTTCCTCTTTAAATAAAGACTCTAATATAAGGGTAGCTAGCTCTAATAAGATGGTAGCCGTAGATAACTACAAGGGAGGATCCCAACCACCCCTCGGGATAAGGGAGACAATGCAAAACTTCATTTTAGGACCTAGACCAATGTGTAATTCCCCAACCCTGTTTTTGTTCTTTCCTCTTTAAATAAAGACTCTAATATAAGGGTAGCTAGCTCTAATAAGAGATGGTAGCCGTAGATAACTACAAGGGAAGATCCCAACCACCTCTCGGGATAAAAGAGACGGTGCAAAACTCCATTTTAGGTCCTAGACCAATGTGTAATTCCCCAACCATGTTTTTGTTCTTTCCTCTTTAAATAAAGACTCTAATATAAGGGTAGCGAGCTCTAATAAGAGATGGTAGCCGTAGATAACTACAAGGGAGGATCCCAACCACCCCTCGGGATAAGGGAGACAATGCGAAACTTCATTTTAGGACCTAGACCAATGTGTAATTCCCCAACCCTGTTTTTTGTTCTTTCCTCTTTAAATAAAGACTCTAATATAAGGGTAGCTAGCTCTAAGAAGAGATGGTAGCCGTAGATAACTACAAGGGAAGATCCCAACCATCTCTCGGATAAAAGAGACGGTGCAAAACTTCATTTTTAGGACCTAGACCAATGTGTAATTCCCCAACCCTGTTTTTGCTCTTTCCTCTTTAAATACAGACTCTAATATAAGGGTAGCTAGCTCTAATAGGAGAAAGTAGCCATAGACACCGACAAGGGAAAATTCTAACCACGCCTCGGGATAAAGGAGACGGTGCAAATTTTGGGACCTAGTTAACTGTGTAATACCCCCACCCTGATTTTATTCTTTCTTCTTTAAATGAAGACTCTTAATATAAGGGTAGCTAGCTGTAACAAGGGAGGATAGCCATAGACCCCGACAAGGCAAAATCTCAACCATCCCTCGGGATAAAGGAGACAATGTAAAACTTTATTGGAACCTAGACCACTGTGTAATACTTCAACCCTTATTTCTTGTTGGATTTGTAGAAAACAAGGGTATCCTCATTTTAAGAAAGGTATTCTTTCCCTTGGATCGATTAAAGTGCTTTAATTGATTACCATCATACTATTTTATCGTGAAACAAATTATGTTGATAACAGCCACAGTTCCTCATTTCATAATAACACTCGTGCATTCAATCTTGAAAAAATATTAATTTAAGAAGGTTTTTCTTGGCATAGGCAGCGCAATAGCAATGCCTAAGTAGAGAGCGAAGTGGGCTCTATGTGTTCTTATTATTTTTTTTTATTTTTTTATTTCACCAAATAACTTCTTATGGAAGGAGCTGTCGTAGAAGCTTCGGAGATGGCTCATTCGATTGAAAATTAAAAGTTCTAGTGCCCTTTTTAAGAAAAATGAATGGAGGGCAAGGGTGTATCAGAAATATCCCAGGACCGGCTGACTGTATTAAGTTTAATTTGTGAAGACTGGTACTACTACTAATACAACTAGTGAACTAAGTCAAAAGTGATTGTTGTTGGATTTGTAGAAAACTAGGGCATCCTCATTTTAAGAAAGATGTTTAAAGTGTTTGTCTTTGGATTTTGTAAAGTGTTTTAATTGACTACCATCCTACTAATTAATTGTAATACAAATTGTGTTGGTAGCAGCCATAGTTCTTCATTTCATAATAACGCTCATCTGTGACTACTTGTGACTGTCACTACTTGTTAATGCTTGCGTGTGTGACTGCTTGCGACTGCAAATACATGTGACTCCGACTAATTACAACTCTAACTACTTGTATTGCGACTTTAACCACTTGTGACTGCGACTAATAGGAACTGCGATTGTGACTGTATACGACAGTAACTACAGCAGCTACTTACGTTTACAGCTACTTACGAATGCAACTTCACTTGTACTACTTGCAATTGCAGTAAAACCGCACCAATAATAAAGGCTGAGTCAAAAATATATTCCCGGAGTCAAGAGGGATTATACATTAGTTCTTACACGATGCCCCTTCCCCCTGTTCCCCAACACTCATTCTATATTTATCTGAAGATTCAATGAGAGCTAAGATATTTGGGCTTTACACTACACTCTTTGAGTCATCGGAATACCTCCCACCCTGCCTAAACAATGACCAAGCGCCCTCCCTTCATAATAGATTATGCGTACTTATACATCACTGCATATGTTTGTATGAAATATCAAGCGCGTTAATTTATTTAAATTAAGCTTTAAAGTAAATGTCAGAAAAAAGTTTCGGCAATACGAAGGGACCTCTTACCGTTTAGCACCCTTTTTCAGCTTAGTCTACATGAAAGGAGATGAGAAATGAAGTCCAACCCCCCCCCCCCCCTCCCTCCCACACAAACACACACACACATCCCTCATGAAGAGAAGGGTTAGACAAGTGAGCATTGAAATGCGCTATTTTAGGCATCTTGCACCCCACCCCTTACGCAATGATCTACAGCCAATCCTCCATAATAGCTGATGTGCTATTAGACATCACTGAAAATAATTATATTAAAAATTAAGTGAATCAACTTGCTTGAATCAAGAAATTTTTCATTTTTGTTTTGCTAATAAATGTTTGCATTTTTCACTGCTTACCCTTGAATGTTCCAATGCAATATTTTGAAGTTCGTTTTGTATCCATGGCCCAACTTATTCTATGTATATACTGCCGAACGACTGCCAGAACCCGAGCTCCAACTTTTCACTTTTGTCCCTGGCTCAAATGGCTGATCGTATAGCATATAGTTATTATGTTCCGATTTCAATCTTCTTTTGTAATCTTTAATCACTGCTTTAACCTCCTCTTTGCATAAAGTTTCACTTGCAATTTTTTGCGGGGTATCAACATGTCCAAATCTGGTTTTATAAAGCTGGGGGTATTGATCTTGTTACCCAAAATATCCACTGGCTTGACGCTATTTTAAATTAAAATGTTTTTTCTCGCTAATGGCTTTTTCCTCGCCTCCCTCACTGCTTGCAGAGCATCATCAGTTTATGAAAACCTTCGCAAAAATTACTTCTATTTTGTTTTTTAATCTTTTCGCGTTTTTCAAAATCATTGTTCTTTTTTTTTTTCCAAATTCTCTTTTTCCATCGGTGTAATTTATTTTCCTTTATTTATATATTTTACGCCATATCTGAAGTCCAGGGCCATTTCCATACCATCCGTTGGTAACTCCTCAAATCCAGTTTTTGCTTCTTTTTCATGATTCACTCCCATGTTCGAAATCAAATGTTCCTTTGCCTTTTCCTACTTTCTACTTTCATTAGGCCTTTCTTATACTCCACTTAACTCTTTTGACAATTGGGCACAATCTTTCTACATTGCGGATATTGTACTCTTTACAGTATTTGTGTCTTTTTCAGTCTCACTTATTCTCGGCGCCAATGCCGCCAGCTCTTTATAGGATCCCTCTAGCATACCGAGACTAGATTTTATGGCTTTTACAGAAGAACTCGGGACATGTAACGGTATCGAATTAGACTGTACCACTGTTAAAATCGTCGATACATTGTCAGCTAGTTATCTTATACTGATCTCTTCAACTTTCTGTGACTCCATTGAAGAATTCAAAACAGAGGAGTCTGAAACGGAAATGTTAGGAGACTGACTCTGTTCACTTTGTTTTGCCACCTTCTTTTTTCTCGGCATGTTAAATCCAAATTCACGTTACTTTTTAACCAATCTCCGAGCAAAGAGTAATTTGCAGCTTCTGAACAGCCGGGGAATTCAAGCTAGTTCCTACATTCTTTCGTGAAACTTAATTTGTCATGATTATTTTTCTTCGTGAAACATGATGCATGCTGATTTTTGTTCATAAAACTTGCTGAATGTAGATTATTTCTTAAAGAAATTTAATGCATCTTGATTCATGTCTTCGAGAAACTTGTTATATTTTTATTTCTTTATCAAGAAACTTGTTGCATCTTGATTTTTCTCTTCGTTAAACTTGTACATTGGTTCTCTCCTCGTGAAACCGGTTTTGTTCCTGGAACTTGTTGGGCGCTGATTTTTGTTCGTGAAGCTTAATTTATCTTGATTTTTTTCCTCGTGAAACTTTTTGTAAGTTCATTTATTCTTTCGTGAAAATTGATGTATCCTTATATTTTTATTAGTGAAACTTGTTGCATGTTAGTTTTTTTTCTTTGTGAAACTGGATGCATGCTGCTTCTTGTACGGGAAACTTTTTTGCGTGTGGATTATTCCTTCAAGAAACATAATGTATCTTGATTTATGTCTTCTAGAAACTTATTATTTTTTATTTCTTGTGAAACTTTTGAAACCTTGTGAAACTGGTTTTCTCCGAGGAACCTGTTGCTTGCCGGTTTCTTGGCATGAAACTTAATTTATTTTGATATTTTTCTTCGTGAAACTTATTGTATGTTGTTTTTATTCTTTCGTGAAGCTTAATATATCACGATAGTTTTCTTCTTGAAACTTGCTCCATGTTGGTTTTTTTTTTCTTCGTGAAACATGATGCATGCTGATTTTTGTTCGTGAAACATGTTGTATGTGTATTATTTCTTTAAGAAACTTAATGTATCTTGATTTATGTCTTTTAGAAACTTTTTATATTTTCCTTTCTTTTTCATGAAACTTTTTGCGTGTTGATTGTTTTCTTCGTAAAACTTGTACATTGATTTTTCTCCCTCGTGAAATCGGTTTTGTCCCTGGAACCAGTTGCGGGCTGATTTTTGTCCGAGAAACTTAATTTATCTTGATATTTTTCTTCGTAAAACATATTGAATGTTGATTTATTCTTTCGTGAAACTTAATTTATCATGATATTTTTTTCGTAAATCTTGTTGCATGTTGGTTTTTTCTTCGTGAAACATGATGCATGCTAATTTTTGTTCGTGAAACTTGCTGCATGTAGATTATTTCTTCAAGAAACTAAATGTATCTTGATTTATGTCTTCGAGAAACTTCTTATATTTGTATTTCTTCATCATGAAACTTGTTGCATCTTGATTTTTCTCTTGGTGAAACTTGTACATTGACTTTTCTCCTCGTAAAACTGGTTTTGTTTCCTGGAACTTGTTGCGTGCTGATTTTTGTTGGTAAAAGTTAGTTTTATCTTGGTATTTTTTCTTCGTGAAACTTGTTGCATGTGGTTCTTTCTTCGTGAAACTGGATGCATCCTGGTTCTTGTAGGCGAAACTTGTTGCATGTGGTTTATTGCTGCAAGAAACTTAATGTATCTGGATGTATGTCTTTGAAAAACTTGTTAGATTTTTATTACTTCTTCATAAAACTTGTTTCATGTCGATTTTTCTCTTCGTGAGATATATACATAGATTTATTTCCGCGTGAAACCAGTTTTGTTCATGGAACCTATTGCGTGCTGATTTTTTTCTTGAATTTTAATTTATCTTGATATTTTTCTTTGTGAAACTTATTGTATATTGTTTTATTCTTTCGTGAAACTTAATTTATCACGATATTTTTCTTCGTGAAACATGTTGCTTGTTGGTGTTTTTCTTCGTGAAACATGATGCATATGGATTTTTTTTCATGAAACTTGCTGCATGTGGATTACTCCTACAAGAAACTTAATGTATCGGATTTATTTTATCGAGAAACTTGTTATATATTTTTATTTTCTTTTTATTAAACTTGTTGAATGTTGATTTTTCTCTTCGTGCAACTTGTACGCCATTTTTCTTACGTGCTACTAGGTTAGGTTAACCTAACCTAGTTTAATCGGCCTAATCTACACACCGGCCACCATGGTGCACCATCTAACCTTACCTACCGTGTGTATGTTATGTCGGTAAGGTTAGGTGAGGTTAACCCAGTAGCATGTAAGAAAAAAAGTGTACAAGTTTCATTAAGACTAAATCTACATGCAACAAGTTTCATGAAGAAGAGATAAAAATATAACGGGTTTTTTGAAGTCATAAATCAAGATTCATTAAGTTTCATGTAGAAATAATCTACATGCAGCAAGTTTTACGAACAAAAATCAGCATGCATCATGTTTCACAAGGAAAATACAACAAGCAACAGGTTTCACGAAAAAAAATATCATCGTAAATGAAGTTTCACGAAAGAATAAATCAACATAAAAAAGAAGTTTCACGAAGAAAAATATCAAGATAAATTAAGTTTAGCGAACAAAAATCAGCACGCAACAAGTTCCACGAACAAAAACCGTTGCACGAGGAGAATAGTCAATGTACAAGCTTCACGAAGTGAAAAATTAAGATGTTTTCACGAGGAGAAAATCAATGTACAAGTTTCACCGAGAGAAAAATCAACATTCCAGAAATTTCATGAAGAAGAAATAAAAATATAATAAGTTTCTGGAAGACATAAATCAAGATACATTAAGTTTCTTGAAGAAATAATCTACATGAAGCAAGTTTCACGAAGAAAAAATACATGCATAATATTTCACGAAGAAAAAACCAACATGCTTTACGAAGAAAAATATCGTGATAAATTAAGTTTCACGAAAGAATAAAAAAAACATACCATAAGTTTCAAAATTTAGAAGAAATAAAAATTAAACAAGTTACTCGAACACATACATGAACATACATTAAGTTTCTTGAAGAACTAATCCACATGCAAAAAGTTTCACGAACGAAATCAGCATGCAGCATGTTTCACGAAGAAAAATCAACATGCAACAAGTTTCACGAAGAAAAATACCACGGTAAATTAAGGTTCACGAAAGAATAAATTAACATACAACAAATTTCACGAAGAAAAATATCAAGATAAATTAAGTTTCACGAACAAAATCAGCACGCAACAAGTTCCACGAACAAACCGCTTTCACAAGGAGAAAAATAAATCTACAAATTTCACGAGGAGAAAAAAAATCAAACATGCAACAAGTTTCATGAAGAACAAATACAAATATAACAAGTTTCTCGAAGACATAATTAAGGCATATTAAGTTTCAAAAACATAATTAGCACGCAATAAGTTCCATGAAGAAAACTGGTTTCACGAGGATAAAAAATCAGTTTACAAGTTTTACGAAGAGAAAATCAACATGCAACAGATTTCATGAAGAAGAAATCCAAATATCACAAGTTACTCGAAGACGTAAATCAAGATACATTATGTTTCTTGAAGAAATAATCCACATGCAACAGTTTCACGGACAAAATTCAGCATGTATCATTCACAAAACAAGACCAAAATACACCAAGTTTCAAGAAGAAAAATATCATGGTAAATTAAGTCTCACGAAAGAATAAATCAACATACAACAAATTTCACGAAAGAAATATCAGGATAAATTAAATTTCACGAACAAAAATCAGCATGCATCATACGTCACGAAGTAAAACCAACATTTAACAAGTTTCAAGTGCATGTCAGTTGCTGGGAGTCATCAGAAGAAACGCTATTGGGAGTTTTACTTTAAGTTTAAATGATTGTTTCTAGTGTAAACGGTTATTTTTTGTAAGAAAATTTCAGAAAATGCTTTAGGTGTGATAATGGACGCCAGAGGGGTCATATGATAGACTTCGAGTGCCACAAACTGGGAATTGCCATGGAACATTGCAATCTAACAATGAAATGCTAAGTTACCGCTGTTCAAATAAAAACAATGGCCATTTTTAGCTTATAAAGTTATTTTTGTAGGCAAATGTCTGAAAATGCTTTGGGTGTGATAATGTGTGTCAGAGGGTGTCATAGTGTGGCACAGTGATGTGAATTGACATGGTGTATCGCGTTGAGGGTGGCTTGCAAAAACACGAAGCATTGGATTTAAAGTATATTTTTATAATGAAAATATCTGAAAAGATGCCTTTGGAATGATAGAGGGCGCCAGAAGGTGCTGTGTGCCATTAATAATGTGACATGGGGACGTGAATTGCTTTGACTAACATGTTCTGCAATTTAAAGTTCGGGTGGGAGGAGTTAAAAGAGTTTTTTGGGGGATGGGGACTGAAGTATAACACCCAGTCAATAGAAATGAGAACCTTTCATGAAGACATCTCAGAAATAACTCTTAATATGGCTTAAATTTATGTCTAATAGCAACCCTCCCCCTCTCGAATTGCTTGCTAGGGTTGGTTAGCCACATATTGCCACTGTAACGTGAATATACATAGTCGTGGTTCAAAGAAACGTGGCATTTTCATTAAGACATCTCAGGAATAACTCTTAATATGTTTTAAATTTACCTCTAATAACAACCCCCCCCCTGGAATTAGTTTTTAGGGGGTTGGCCAACAAAATATTGTTACGGGGCGTGAATATTCATAGTCTTGACTCAAGGAAACATGGCATTTTCAATTAGACCTCTCAGAAGTACCTCTTAATGTGGCTTAAATTCACCTCTAATAAAAACCCTCCACCCCTCCCGCCCTGGAATTGCTTTCTAGGGGTTGGACAAACCAGATACTGTCGCAGTGGCGTGATTATTTATATTCTTGACTCAAAGAAACGTGGAACTTTCAATAAGAACCCTCAGAAATACCTCTCAATATGGCTTAAATTTACCTCTAATAACAAAGCTCTACCCCTCCCTTCTTGGAATTGCTTGCTAGGACCCCCACCTTTCTTTAATTTACGCTTGTTTTTGCTTATATTTTATTCTTTATTAGGTTTTTTCACGTTTTGTTTTTCCATTTGTTGAGTTTTAACTGCTTTTTCTGTGATTTCATAGTTCTTTTTGCTTATGTTTTATCTTTTATAAGCTTTTTCACGTTTTGTTTTTTCCGTTTGTTAAGTTTTAACTGCTCTTTCTGTGATTTCACGATTTTATAATGTTTTTTTTTTTATTAATAAAATTTTTCTTTACAATAAAAAGTATGTGTCCTTTTGGACTTCTTGTTCCAGGGCAAATTATCAATACGTAATGATTTAGGTAATTAAATATCTAAAGCCAATTCTACGTAACATTTCATTGGTTCCATACCTAGCTTAAGCTGTCTAGGTTTATAGCAGAAAATTAATAAGATTGTAATAGACAGGTGCATCAAATGGAGCAAAAACCAATAGTATTGGGATGCTTTTACGCTCTCAGTGTAGAAAGGGCTGGAAACATGCAATTAATTTCATCTTTTCTATTAAGCGGAAGAGGGGATTCTCCTTGAGTGCAATCAGTTGTAAAGTAGGAAGTATTACCCGAATAAAAATATTAGAAAGGCTTTGATAGTCCAACTGATTAACATTTTATTCCATTGAGTGGGAATCCCTTTCGAATCCTAATGCGGACACAAAATCTTTGGAATATAAAAGTTCCCTGAATAAAACGTCTAGAAACAAAATAAAATCACTTAAAGTATTAAGTAAGTGCCAATGTATGCATTGTCATTAGGTAACATCCCACGTGTTCACCCTCCTTAGTTACAAGAGAGGATCCCCCACGGGTGCCTCAAGTCTAGCATGTCACATGAGGGTGCGTCATGCTTAACAAAATAAACATCCCCTATTACATGGCATCCAAATAAATCTTGAAACATCTTGAAAAACATCTATTCGGGGAAATTAATTGCTAGCCCCCCCCCCCCCTCCATGAAATTGGATGCTAGGGCTCCCCGTTGGAATTGCTTCGTAGGGGTCCGCAGGAATTGTTTTTAGGGGACCCTGTTAGAATTAACCACTAGGGTCCCCCTTGGAATTGGTTTCTACGGGGTTCAGTGAAACTGGATGCAAGGACTTCCATCGGAGTTGGATTCTTGGGATCCCCGTTCGAATTGGATGTTATGGGATTCTGTGAAAATGGATGCAAGGACCCCGGTGGAAATGGATATTAGGGGACCGCTGGAATTGGTCACTAGGGGGCCCTTCAGAATTGCAAGCTAGGGCCCCCGGTAGTTTGGTTAGGCCTCTCCCGCAGGAACTGATCTCTAAGGCCTGCGCTTGAAATTACTAGGGCCCCGTTGGAATTGGGTGCTATGACCCCTGATGGTTAGTTTAGTGCCCCCTGCTGGAATTCATAGCTAGGGCCCCAGGTGGGAATGGTTCCTAGGGCCCCCATTTGAATTGGTTGCTAGGGACCCGGTTGAAATGCTTGCTAGGGGCCTGGTGGAATTTCTCAATATGGTCCGGTGTCTTGATGGTTCCGCACTAGCGGGCCCCCTGAAAATTTTTTTAAGAATCTAAAAAACTATTATGTAGCAATCAAAATATTCCAAATTCATTCGGACCCTGGAGGTTTTCTCCTAGCCCTCGCAGTTTTTTAAGAATCAGAGAAATTATGACATAACAATCTTAGAATTCCTGGGGGTAAAGAAGTCCTTGAAGGTTTTTTAAAGACTCTCTAGTACGTAAAATCCACGGTAATCCTGAAGTAAGGAATCCCTCGTAGGTTTTTTAAAAAGGAAAATTATGATGTAACATGCATCGACATCTCTTAAAAAAAACATTTCGTATGACATAATTAACACCTGCTGGCTTTCGTAGAATCAAGGGATAGGGATGCTATTAAAAGGAGGGCTGTCGTGGAATCCGGGGATAGGGATGTTGTTAAAAGCAAGGATAGGAATGTTGCGGAACCTTAAAAGGGGATACTACTTATTAAACGAATTAGCTTTTCGGGAACTACGTGACTTTTCGGGAACGAAAGTACAATCCTGCAGTAGTACTTCCTCTACAACTTGGAAGCTCAGTATAAAGTTTTATGATATTTCTAAATCAATTGGCAATATCAGAATTTTCAATCGATAGGAAAATGGTCCTCTTTGAGGAAAAATTGTAGTTAAGTGTCACAAAATGGCAGAACACACCACTTTCCATTGCATAATCTTTATGGTCAGTCATAAAGGGTCCTAGCACTTTTAATTTCAATTCGAATCAGCCCTCTACCAACACTCTAGAGCTTTTGGTTCAATACGATCATCCCTTAAAAAAAAGCATATTAACATCCATCCGTCATCTTTCATGTTGGAAAAAATGTAACATTCAACATTTTTGTAGATAGGAGGTCTAAACTTCAAAATTATGGTTCTCTGATATTTTGAATCTAATGTTGCAATTTTCATCAAGATCACTTGCCTTTTTGGGGATGCTTCCCCTTTTTCGAAAATCAGGTAAATTTTCTCAAGCTCGTAGCTTTTGATGCGTAGATTTAAACTTGGTGAATTTTATATTTTCAGAGTCACTATAAAATGTCATTTCTTTTGATGCATTAATTTATTTCAAAGTTTCAATTACTATTAGCCCGAATCACGCTTTACTTACAGTTCATTGTCTCGAACTGCTTGATTTGCCTAAAGGTAAGTGACTATACGACATTGCATAAATTTGAGGGAGTAGACAAGTTTAATTAAATGACAATTTTCTTTGTCAACGTAGTTGGTAAGCACTTTGTATTATCTCACGGCCAGGAGTTGAGTTGAAACTTTCAGGGAAGGTTTTTATTATAGGGAGAGGGGCAGCATAAATGGCAGGCAGTAGACAGGTTTTTATTAGATAACAATTTTCGTTGTCTGAGTCAGCGTTGCTAGTAAGTGCTTTGTCTTGTCTCACGGCTAGGGGTTGAGTTGAAACTTTCAGAAAAGTTTTCTTAGGGAGAAGGTGGCTGAGTGGTTTTTTTTTTTTTTTTTTTTTTTTTTTTTTTTTTTTTTTTTTTTTTTTTTTTTTTTTTAACTAGCCTCTTTGCCTATTCCAATAATGATAAAATCAGGAATCTCCAAAAGCGTGTTAATGCAGTAAGTCATCAAGCTTTGCTAGATATTTTCATCTGTATTAGCTTCATTAACACATAAAATGTCTTTAAAGTACTTATTAGTCTACTAGCTACCACAGGAAGTGGTGACTAGACTTCTATAATCATAAGGATGTTGTAATTGGGTGGGTGAAATTCATCAACAACAACAAGTATCTTTAAACCAGCGTTTTGTAATTATAAAATTTCATATCATTCCTAAGAAAGTCACAAAATAACATAGTTCTTACATTTTTCTTAGTTACATAAATTCCTTAAATGGGATTCTACATCTTTCTTTAATTTGAAATAAGTTTTAAAGTTTTTTTTGACAAATTTATTTAGAGCTTTATTTTTTTTCATTTTTTTTTTCAATTTTAAAAAGAAACGGTAGCGCAAATTTTTTATAAAACCCTGACATGTAAGAAACGAGTGGGAGAAAATGCCAGTGGTGGTATGCTGGATTGACCTCTGCTTGGCAATCTGATGCCTGTGGCTGAAATTCAGCTGTTGCAGGACCAGGTGTGGCCACTTTCCACCCCCCTTGTGTAAATCTCACAATACCATATGTGCCATACAGTTCCGCCACGCTTGGCACAATTTTCACCATGTTTGGCATGCTTCCAATACACTAGACACGCGCCACCTGGTGCACGTGATTTCCAAAAATAGGCGCTCCCTCGTGCCGGAACTTTGAAGGCAAGAAGCGTCGCTAATTCATAAAGTAGACCAATGAGACATGATGATCGAAAACATTTTTGGTCAACAAAACAGTCAGATTCTAAAGCACTTTCACAACAGCATTAAACAGACTTAGGATTCTAATGTAAAATGAAAATTTAGCTGATTCATCATAGTCTTAGGAAAAGAATAGAACACTCATCTTTCTATGTATCCTGTTACTAAATAGAGCCTCATCAACTCTAATCTTATCTCATGTTTGAAAGTCTAAAACATGTAAATGAAAAAGTACTCCGCGCAAAATTCCCGGTTTTAGTTGGAATGAGAGTAAAAATAATATAGAATAATTAAATCTACTCAATGGGCTCAGGCTTGCTATGCAATCAAAAAAGAGATCACCAACATCCCGACTAAAAATCACCCAAACCGCAAAAAAAAATCACCAAAACCTGGTTTTGCTATTGCTTCAGCAAAATCGCATGAGGTCGGTGGCAAGTAATGATAGGCTATATCACAGGCACTGCAATAATGCTGCCTAAATGAGTAGTGATGTGGGCACAATGTATTATTATTATTCTTTTATGGACCAACGCACTTTGTATAGAAGGAGTTGACTTGGAAAGGGGCTCAGAAATTCAAAACTTCTAGTGCCCTTTTTGAGAGTCAGAAATGATAGGTGGGTAACCAGTCCCCCCCCCCCTACGCCCATCATTCCACAAAAATATCCAATCAAAATATTAACATAACCATTTTTTTCAACATAGTTGAAGGGTTCAGTAATTATGTATTTGGGGATGACAAATCCTCCCCCCCCCCCCCCACACATCCCTCAGGAAAAGGGCTATAAGTTACAGTTTTTGCTCATTGGTAAATATAAGGTTTTATGGAGGGGGATGTCGCTAAAACTCCAGAGAGGACTCATTCAATTGGAAGTCAAAAATTATAGTGCCATTTTTAAGAGTAAAAAGTGATTGGAGGACAAATAGCCCCCCTCCAACGCCCTCTTTTCCCCAGGTGCATCTAATAGTAGTTTTGAGATAGCTATTTTATTCAAAATAGTCCAAAGATCATATAACAAGGCCTTCGGGATTGAAATAAATCCCCAGAGCCTGAGGACAAGGGTTGTAAGTTATGCCCCAGGGAAATATAAAGTTATTATGGAAGGGGTGGTCGTGTAAGCTTTAGAGGAGACTTATTTGATTAGAAATTGAAAGTTCTAGTTTTCTTTTAAGAGTCAAAAGCGATGTAGAGCAACTAGTCCCTCCCCGACACCTACTTTTCCCCCAAACGCATCTGATTGAAATTATGAGATAGCTAGTGTGTTCAAAACAGTCCAAAGAGCATAGAATAATGCCTCCAGGATTGACACAACCCCCCCCCCAAGATCCCAGGGGCAAGGTTAGTTGCCCCTGGGATCTTGCCCCAGCGATGTAGAGCAACTAGTCCCTCCCCGACACCTACTTTTCCCCCAAACGCATCTGATTGAAATTATGAGATAGCTAGTGTGTTCAAAACAGTCCAAAGAGCATATAATAATGCCTCCAGGATTGACACAACCCCCCCCCCCCCAAGATCCCAGGGGCAAGGTTAGTAAGCTATGTCCGGGGGATATAGTTTTTTTTTTATGGAATGAGTGGTTACATAAAGTTCGCATGGAGCTCACTTGATTGGAAATTCAAGTTCTAGTGCCCTTTTTAAGAGTCAAAATTGATGACAAGCAAACAGCCCCCACCCTCCACGCTCATCATTCCCCTGAACACATTAATCAAAATTTTGAAACAACTGTTTTTTCAGCATTGTTGAAAGGTCCAGCAATTATGCCTTGGCGATTTCAAATCCCCCACAGCTATCAGGGCAAGGGCTGTAAGTTAGGCAATTTGTTCATAGTTTACATATGGCATACGTTATGGAGAAAGATGGGCATGTTTGACCTTTAATTTGCAAATAAACAAAGGGCATTCAAGTTAGCCTCTTAGAGAATGTTGAGGGGAGTGTTGAAATAAATCAAAACACATTATGTGTATACAGATTGTCAAAAAGGCGTAACACAGGAATGACTGAGCATATCTGGCTCGGACTTAGTCCTTAAAAGTCCCTAAAGTCCCTTTTTGGGCTGAAGTCCCTTCCAAGTCCGTTTTAATGAAGAAAGTCCCTTAAATCCGCCAGAAGTCCCTACAATTTCCTATTTGGGAGCATGGTACATTTGAAAACTGAAGCATAATATATTTGAAAGACCCACTTCAGATAATATAGGTTCTCCGCAAATCCGGCTGTACTGATCTATTGGTTACGTTGTTACAGTTCAGAAAGAAGCAACAAAAAAGTGGGAACTTTGTCTGTGGCCAAAGTGTCTATTAACTGTTGTAAACATTGGCAGCTAATAACAGCACAGAATTGAGCTACATGGTGGGTGGGATTCATGGGTCATATTGTCATACCATTCAAGGAAAGAGTAACACAGGTCTATAGGGTTGGTTGGATGGATTGGTTATATCATAGCAACGTTCAAGGATAGATAATTTCCTGTAACTTCACAAAATGAA